>CM021100.1:838402483-838535008 GCA_007115665.2 Sequoiadendron giganteum | reverse complement strand
CAATGGGATAACACTAGAGGATATCATATTTTTAGATCAACCTTGATATTGGGACTAAATCACCACTTGTGGTATATGATTCTAAGTATACCAGATTTTAGACACTTCCAACAAATCCTAATTTTCCAATTCTAGATTCCAATTTCTGTTAGAAACCCTAAATTGGGACTAAATCACCCAAACTGGTGTATGAGTCCCAGTATACATCTACCCTCGAATTTTATTTCTAGAATAAGTTAGATAAGATGATTTTTGAATGACTAACAAATTGGCTTTGCAGGATGCGGTTCCTAACATTTTGGTTTTGCAAATAGCTGCAATGGAGGCTTCATTCTCCCATGTTTGTGAATGGATCCATATGAGTATACTTTTATAAGATAAAGTTTATGGTTTCAATTCCTTTAGCTTTCATATGCATGTAGAATCATATGGGCGCTAAAGTGGGGGCTAAATGTAGTATAGAAAATTGTACTCCCTTCTTCGAGATGGTACAATTTCACACTTACTTTGGACCTATTTTAGCACCCTTGCATTTATGACCCTTCACATCATCATTAATAGGCCCCTAAGACCATTTATTTTGGATCCCAAGGCTTATTTCAGTTGAAACCCTGAAAAAATAAACAAAGGCATTTAATTTTCTAACAACTTGACATTTGCTCACCTCAAAAAACTAGGGTGGGACTCATATGCCACCTTAGGTGTATGAGTCCCCCGAAGTGGGAACCATACACCACTTTGGACATATGAGTCCTAGATGGCCCCTTTTTTAGGGTTTGAGATGGAAATTTAAGTTTTAAATTTAAATTTTTGGCTAATGTCAGTATTTGGGATCTAATAAATGGTAAATTAGATGAAGTGCCTATATAAACAAGGTTTCAAATCATTATTTCATCTAAGCATTCATAATATCAACTTGAGCACTCAAGCATACTTTCAAAAGAGCATTCAAGAGAAAGTAGCAAGTAAAGTTGAAGTCTTGGAGCAACAACTTAGTGTTTTTGTAGGTCTTCAAGCTCACTTTCAATTCAAGATCTAGCATTGTCAAGGATTGATGATGGTTGCCCATGGAGAATCATGATGTATTCTAGGTTGTAGAGATACAACTAGCCATAAAACCAAGCCTAATGACTTGTTTCCTAAGTGATTCCATCCTACATTATCACTCTAATTTTAGCCTAAAGGAAGGTACATGCATCATTGTGGCTTATTAGGGTGATTAGAGATCTCCCAAAGTGAGTCATCATCTTTATGTTTTATTCATGCATCTTATTCTAGCACATTAGAATAGGGTTTCATTGCACCTTAGATCTCCTAATCTTAGATGCATTTAAGATTAGGGTTTTCACTCACATTTACTTTAAAGATCTATTATTTATATCAAGGTTTAATTACCAAACTAGGGGTTTGACTAAGGAAAACCACCCACAATCAAATCAATACAATATTTTGTTTTGTCGGTTTTTAGCAGGTTCAAATATGGAAACAAAGTCTGGAAGGAAGAGCAAAGATAGGAAAACAAATTAAATTATTGACTTTCCAAAAAAGAAGAATGGGACTGATACACCACTTGTGGCATATGAGTTCCGATATAGCACTTTTTCTAGATTTTGGAGGATTCAGACTTGTCACTATTAAATTCCAATTTTTTCCCAAAAACCCTAAACTAGAACTAAATCACCCAACCTAGCGTATGAGTCCCAGTATGCATTAAAAGTCAGATTTTTAGAATTTCAGACCTTTATTGAGCATCTTCAACTTTCCAGGTGCACCTGTGTTTATCTCCAATTTGTTATTCTGATTTGAGTTCATTTTGTAGGTTGCATTGTTAATTTTTTTATATCATTTACATTTCTTATCTTTCCAAGCATTTGCTTGGTGGTGAACCCTTGTTTTATCTTTAATAACACCCTAGGACACCCTTCTAGCAGATCTCTTTCCCTCATTCCAATCACTAGGTTGAGATCTCAAGGGTTTTCTTGAATGAAATAGAGTGAAATAGGCCCTTATTCCTAGGTTACGTCTCTCAAATGGTGGAACCCATATTTCCTAGGTTTCACATCCATGTCAAGATTGGAGGAGAAGTGGTCTATGAACCTATTGATGATTTCTTGAAATTTATTAATCCTTGGAGGCAACTATGAAAACCAACTAATGGCGGGCCTCACCAAACTCCGTGGAAAGAGATGCATCAAGTAGGAATCATTGTAGACAACCTCCATACACATGACGTGGAACTCCTTGATGTGATCCACAAGATTTCCCCTCCCTTTGTATTTATCAAACTTAGGGACCTGAAAACTGAGTGGGAAAGGTACCATTGCAATATTCCTATCAAATGGGTATGGACACAAGTTTTGTTGTGTATGTGGGTTTTTGTTTTTCTCATTTGAATATCCTAGATCTATTGCATGAGTCCTTTGAGTTGTGATGACATATTATCTTGCAGATTTTGTGGAGGAGCATATGTTGTGTATTGTGGGATGGCCGATGAGTTATAAGTGTATTTTGGTATGGTGAGGTGTTTTATGGTGTGTAGGGAGGAGTTTGATACTAGAAAGGTTATGGTGGTAGAGGTGTATACGCTCCTAATGTATCTGGATTGGAGATGTTTTGTTTGGTATTATAGTATAAACCTTGTTGTTTTTGTTGTGCAATCACTTGTTATTGGTTTTATTGTTGTGCTAGAAATGGTTGGTGTTGTGGTTGTTGTTTTTGTTGTTGTGCGACTAAGGCTTGTTGTTGAGCTTGATGTTTTTGTTGTGTGACTAAGGTTTTTTGTTGTGCGACTAAGGCTTGTTGTTGATATTTCTATTGTTGTTGTGTGACTAAGGCTTTTTGTTGAGCTTGTTGTTGTTGCAAGGATTGTTGATAAGATTGTTATGCTTGTATGGCTTGAGCTTGGGCTTGTTGTTGTTGCAATTCTTGTTGATAAGCTTGTTGTACTTGTTGCAAAGCTAGAGCGTGAGCTTATTGTGCTTTCAACATGGAAGTGTTTTGTTGTTGGGATACATGAGATGGGTTTTGGTTGATCATGGTGTGAGTGAATTGTGGGTTGTTTTGTGCTACCATTCCTTGTAATATTGTTGACTATTAGGGAGGAATGTAAGTTTAGGATTCCATTTGATTTTGCATAATTTGGGGGACCAATGGTAAAGATGATGATGGCACCATTTGGTATTGTCATGTCAATGGAACATTCTGACCTTGGATCAATTGATTAGAAGGATTCTCTTGACTGATGTGTTGAGGGTTCCCTTGTTGTGTTTGATGTGGGACCAAGGCATTTCCTTGGTTGATGGGGTTTTGATCAATGTGTTGCTTTGATTTGGATTGATGATAGATGGGTTTTATGTGGATGGTGGATTGACTTGAGTAGTTTGGGTAGCCACTTGATTGATGTGTCAATGGGGTTTTTGGAACTACTCATTAAGGGTTGACTTTGTGTGAGGGTGTTAGCTTTCTCTTGTTGTCCTATTTGAGGCACTTGGTTCACAATACCCTGTATAACGTTGGGCATACTTTTGGTATTTGTGATGAGGGATGAAGATGGTTGTTCTCGAAATGTCAAGATCTTCGTGGTGTTATGGAATGTAAGTGGTTTGTATGGATGGAGGGGACGCTTAGGAACAAGGGTCGGAGAATGAGATGGGGCACCAAATGTTGGTGTCCAAGTTGTGTCTTGGGGAAGATTGGTGTTTTGGGTACCCAAGAGTGTGTTTCCTCCTAAAGGGAGAGTGTGACCAAGATCGGTGGCAATTACTAGTACATAAACAATAATATATGATTAAAAATACTACTAAAAATTGCATATAAATGATCGAATATGATCATGTGACCATTAGTAATTTATTGCCAGTCATTTATAATGCAACCAGATTGAAGACTAAACCATTTTTAGTCATTTATTAGTTGTTTTTATTGATCAATTTGGTAGTATATTTAGTCTTTGATTTAGTAATTGATTTTTTTAATTTGGTCACTTATTTAGTCATTTTTTATTCATTGATATATTTACTCATTGATTTAGTCATTGATTGTTGTAATCTGATTACTTATTTAGTCATTTTTATTCACCAATTTTTGTCCATTGGTAGTGTATTTAGTCATTAATTTTAATCACAATTTTGATCAATTTGGTAGTATATTTAGTCATTTTTATTTTATTGTTTAGATATTTAGTCATATTTATTCATTGTTCATTGATTTGTATCAATTGGAAGTATTCATTTTAATTGAATGATATTTGAGGATTTAAAAATAAAACATAGAAATACACATCAATCATTAGTTGCACACAATAAGACAACCATTGAGAAGGAAAATTTGTTGAAATTTATTAAAAGAAAGGTGTTATTATAGCTTGCATAAGTTTGAAATATCTATCTTGCTTGAAAAATGCTTAGAAATAAAGTATTATAATTTTTATTTTCAGTCACAAGACTGAAAATTTGAGTTACAATGCACAAAAATGACAAGAAAGGAACTTATGCAATGATGGAAACACATGCTTGGACTAGCCCTTCAATATGAGCACATGCACCTTTCATCTCTTAAAACTTCTACAACATGGGAAATCTTCTTGGAGCAAGTTGTAACATGTAAAATCCAAGAAGGAGAGTGTTGATTGTGTCCCATATATGAAGCTCACTCCTTCAATGCAGTCAACAATAACCCTAGAATCTTTCCTCCTTTATATGCAACTTTCCATCCGATATGGGCAATAGGGTGTTTCCTTTTCCACCATGAATATTGCAGTTGTGCCTCAATACAACCAATAAAATTACTATTAGTCTCAATCTAGAAAGAATAAAAATGCATTGTATATTGCAAGTTTACAAAAGTAAGTCCAAACATAGCAGAAAGATAAATCAATGAAAAATTTGTTGCCCGGTCAACAAATGCCTTAAATAGAGTGTTCAACATAGGCCTAGAATGTGCATATTGAACCCTTGATTTTAGAACCTTTTTCAAAGTTTAAGAAAGGTGATATGCTCAGATTATAGAATGAAGGCTATCAACACTAACCAAGCTAGAACAACATTATCAACAAAAAATTCCTAGAAACTAAGCCCAAGAATGCCATCAGACTTAGACAACAAAAATTTCAACCTTGGTTCATGTGTTGTCTCAATAAAGACCCGCACCATGAAAGAATCCATTTATACAAAAAATTCCAATTAATTAAGTTGATGACAAAAAATCTTTGATATCCAACTAGGAAGCCTTAACATCCAAGAATTACAAACCTGATGTTTCACAACAAATTTCCCAACTATGACATCATCTTTACTTAAGAAATTGGATATTGATCCATTGCCATATTGGATCTCGCAAGATTCTCCCTCACAAACGATAAATGATATATATTAATTGTTTAGTAACTTCCTTAATATCCCCATGTAAGAAGACTAAACTAAGTGAGGTTGAGGGTTTGAAGTAGAGTACCATCTTATTGGTATGTTCTTGACTTTGATGACTTATATCTTGAATGAAAATAGCAAGCTAGCTTCACTATAAAATCATTGTTAATCAGTATTACAAAAATAACCACGAAATCCTCTTTAATTAAAATAATTCTTCTAGATATTTCAAGACAAGATATTTCAGTTAATTTCTAAGAGAGATAATTTCACTATCCAAACAACCATCAATCTATTTACTGTATATAATTTCCCAGAATTCAAAAATAGAATGTTATGAAACTAACCATAATTACCAAAGATTTGACACCAAAATGCAGTACAAAATGAATTGTTTGACAACAAATTTGTTTTGATAAATGAGATATACCATTGATATATTGATTTAAATAACAAGGAAAGATCAAACTAGAGACAACAAGATAACATTCATTAATTCACTTCAATAAACAATTGAAACCATAATTCACCCACCAATTATAACTTCATTTGATTGATCTCCAAAAATATTTTACAATACGTTTCAAAATTTTGTCCTAACTAACATGTCAAAAAGTGTCTCTTTAGTTACCCACTTTTAAGATAAATCAAAAAGTCTTAATTATCATTGTTTACATAGGATTACACAAAAGTAATGAAAGATGAGAAATGAAGAGAAATTATCAAATGTTGAAGTCTAGAGCACTCACAAGATACAAAAGTTTGTTACTCATCTTAAGGTACCCGCAATCATTCAGATCTAGCAAGGTCCTCTCTCCATGATGGTATCTACAAGGCTTGGTACTTCATTGTAAGGCCTATTATTTTTAGGGAGCTAGATATGTCTGCTCCCATTGGTACACTGTGTAATCATGAGGCCATTTGTACTCCTGGATTTTTTTTCTGTTGGCCAAGTGACTCTTCCATCTTTTGTTAATAATGCTTTGCTATCCATGATGAATTTTGAGTATCCAACATCCAGTGCAATTATTCCATCCAAGGTTAAATTGAGGTGGTGAATATTTATGTCACCATACTTTTGTAAATTACTGAGGAAATTGGGAACAATTTTGATAAACTCATATATCCAATCCTTGGATCCTTTTAGTTGATCATCATCCCTTAGTATCTTAGGCATGAACCGTGGGTTTAGTGTGTGAAATGACTCCATTCTTGCCTTGATCTTTTGGTCTTCTGCAAATGCATATTGAAATTCATCTGTGAGAATTCAAACCATTTTCTTAGTAGGTTTTTAAGATGCGGGGGCCTCAACACTCCTTTGTAAAATTTTGCACAAACTTATTAAGGTGTGATGTACAGGTTATCATTTCTTGAATAATGGGTCCAATATAGGTACATGGGCCTTTATCTAATCAATTACTTGTGACAAGGAGACATATCATTGGGTAAACTGACAAAAGTAGTTTACAATTCGAATGAGGAAGGAAAACTTTCAAAAAATGACCCCATTCCAAAAAAAATCATTCTTGGGGTTCAAATGAACCAAAAGAGGGTTCACTTGAACCTAGGTTTGAGCAAACCCATTTAATGCATCCCGCCAAAAAAACAAATCAAAACCCATTTTTGAAAGGGGGTTCAATCGAACCAAGGTTCGAGCGAACCCTAGTTCGCTCAAACCCCTCTGGTTCGAGCAAACCCCCCTTTTCCTTGATTCCTACTCTCTATCACAAAAAATCAAAATTTTTGCACTTCGAAGCTCGAGTTGAAGATGAAAATGGCGAAGACTTCACAAACCCAACTGGAATCACATAGTCCTCGAAACAAGCTATCCAATGACTATAATTTTAATATGTTTTGGTTTCATTATGTATTTTTTTTGTTAGTCTTATTAAACATAGGTTTTTCACATAAAAGCAAGCTCTTTGTTTTGCATATGGGAAAAATAGAAGATTCTCAAAAAAAAAAAAAAATGTCCAGGATGGGTATTGATGTCCTTGATCCATTTAATTTTTTTTGAATTTCAATACATATAGAAAATTTTATTTTGTATACAGTCCGCCTATGTTTGAATTGAAATTCATTTGACTTCGAAACTTGATTAAGGAAAAAATATTTAATAAAACACTATCAAACCAAATGAACTAGTTAGATATCATAGTTACAAATCTAAATTCGTAAAAGTTAGAATTTTATCCTTCATACAAAAAAAATTATGTTGTATAAGTGAGCATCAGTCCTTAAAAATGTTGTTTACTAATAAAAACTAGTTTTTGAAGGAGATGGAAAAAAAGTGCAATCTGATCCCAAAATTTTTGAAAAAAATATATTTAAAATCTATAGACAAAACATCACAAATCACTAGTTTGCATCATCTTCAAATTCTTCACGGTTTAGCCGCTATAGGAGCCCGAAAGTGAAGATTTAGTTAAAAAAATTCAACTCAGTGTCCAGTTTGCCCAAAAATTGTAAGCCAGTATTGTGGGATCACCCCATTCATACGCATTTTCCAATTTTTCCACAATTAATTTAACCCTATGCTCCAAGATCTTTTCTAATACCCTGAGGGTTTCTCTCTTTGCTCTTCCTTTGTTTCTTCATTAGACTTTTTCAACTTCTCAATTTCTTGTTTTAGCACATTTACTTGTTCAATGGTTATTACACCTATATCAATCTGGATGGCAGGGGGCTGGTATATTGTTAATATTTTTCTTTGGGAAGGACCTGATCCCTTCAACTTCTCTTTCAATTTCACATTTTTTATCAATAACCTATTCACTGCATCATTCAGATCAGTCTATGATTTTTCATATTCTACCAATCTAAGCTCCATACCTTTAACCATTTCCCTAGAAAACATTGTTGAGTGCAGTCCCTCTCATTTCTTGTACAACATCAAGCAATATTGGTTTTTATTTTTTTCCTTTCTCCAAAAGGTTAGGGTTTCAATTCTTAGATTGTAACCTATGCCACTCATTCCCTCATCTGAATTGAATTCAGAAACCAACATGGGATCTTCTTCAATTCTTACTTGATCTAATAAGAATCTTTTTTAACTCCATCCCATGAATAATTAATATATTACTTTTTAATAAAAACTTTCTTGCTTCTTGGGGGCTAACAATAATTTCATTAGTCCCGATTTCTTCAAATATCTATGTAACAATTTGGTCATTTTGTGACTCCCCAGTGCCCATATTATTAATTTGGATTCTCTTCTCAAATTCATTCATTTTAATCTTAATCCAAAAATACTTAAACTTGGGATTTTGAATAAAGTCACCATCTTCAATAAATCTAAGGGTATAAATTACCCTTTCATCAACATGCACTTCTTGATCATTATTCCCATGTACATCAACTCTTTCTTTTGGTTTGTGAGCATCGTTTTCAAGCTTAGGTGGTGCTTGATCAACTTCATCACCTTTAAAATTCAAAAGTACATCGGCTACCTCTGCAGTATCCCCTACTCCTTCACTTATTTCATATGTCACTAAGGGGGCCACTCCATGTGTCTTCTCACTTTTAGTACCTGGTTTCTTAGGGGATGCTTGCGATTGTATTCTAGCAATATCTAGTAGGCGATCTATGATTACAATACCACTTGGTTTGATGGGAACCTTGGAGGGTTTTGAATACTGACCCTCACGTTTCTTTTTTGGTTCAACATATAATCTTTCAAAGTTTTCAATTATTAAGTTCATCCTTTTGATAGGATCCCCTTCTTCAACATAGAATACTTGGAATCTAGTGTCCCTTTTCTTCTTCTCCTCAGGCCTCTTTATGATATCCCACTTCCTCTTCCTCTAAAAAACTCCATGAGGTGTTAAAAAATTTCATATTACATCTTCATAATCCATTACATGGGTAATCTTAGTTCTAGTGAGAAGTGTCTGCTTTATAAAATTAATATGCCCTTTAGGGTCAAAGACCCTTTCTCCTTGTGACTTAAATGAATACCTCATATTCAAATATTTCTGAACTTCTTCAAGAGTGTTAGACCCTATGGATAGCTCCTCACATTCAGTTAGGTCAAGGAGGAATGTCCCCTTTTTCTATCTTTTCATAATATCCTGCTCCATCCATAACATTCGCCACATAAATTCTAAAAATGCAATTTGAATAGAAATAAATTTAGGTAAAACATGTGGGGATTGAAGACACCCATAGACCCCTATTACTATTTGGTCTGCTAAGAAGAACCAGTTACCAAAATTGTGAGTGTGTCCCTTCTCTAGCTTCAATGCTAAAGGTCTTAATACTTGCATGATTTTATCAGGAAATCTTGGTGAAATATGACCAAGACTGGCCATGACCTTTACTACAAAATCATCATGAAATATTACATAATCACTATTTTTACATCTACTATCCCAAATGTAACACCAATTTTGTACAAACAACCTATTCCCTTCCTTATCAGTCATTCCCAAACATATTATTTTATACCATCTCTTTCTATTTTGGTACAATATTGAATGACATAGCAGAGAGTATTTCTTGAAAGTGATGGGAGCTAAGTTCTCTCTTGCAAAAAAATCCCTCATGTAGCCCTTTCTCAATTTCAGTAGCAAAGTCATACTCAATGCTCACTTCAGGATCTTGTATCCTCATTTCCATCATCATGAGATAGATTGGCATCCTCTCTTCAACATCTATTCCAAGCACTTGGAACAAAGAAAAATAAATTCTTTTGAAATATACATGGAATTATTCTATGGAAAATGGCTCAATTTGGGAGGGGGAGATAGGTATCCTCCTATTATTTACACCCCTTTTCATGTGTAAAGGAAGTTCATCACTCTTGTAGGTTTTTCTCAATCTCCTATAATCCTCCTCACTTCTGTCCAAATCAATCTTAGTGATAGCTTGCTTGTTTAACATAAAGAACTCTATAATTGCTTCTTTAGTCAACACCACTAATGGTGCAACATTTGGCATTCTTATAGTCCTAGTAGCCGGGTGATAATATTGTGCCAATACTATAATAAAATCAACATCTATGATTACATTTGGGACTATCAATTTGGCCAAATCTAAGGTCCAAGGATTCAAAACTGGAATCTTGTCATCCCTTTTTTCATAGAAGTACCAAAAAAAATCCCACCTTGAGATAGGGATAATTGGGTCTCTAGATCCATGGGTTGTATCCTTAAACACCTTTTTGAATCCTTTGTCCAGAAAATTAGGTAACACATCAAAAATGGATTGTTGCAAGGACCTCTTGTTTGATTTAGAAACTATGGACTCTTCCTTTTGACTTGCAAGTTGAATTATTTTGGGTGACATGATGAAAAATTTACTCCTACTTGATTTCTTTATGTCTCTACTTGTAGGAGAAAATTTAATTCTTATACACTTTCTACAGAGGGTCTCTATGAAACTACCCAGAAAAATAATAGTTGTAGAGTCTTCTCCCTTGAACTCCTTTGCCTCCGATATGGTGAGATGTGTGAATGATTACAAAAATGTTGGGAATTCCCAAGTAATATTTGTTGTTGAGCTCAGTCGCCTCACTATTAATTCCAATTCATGCAAAATATTTCATAATCTATCCATATTTCGAGTTTGAATACATGCCTTTTATCTTGGGAAATTGAATGGCTCATGTTTAGAGGTGTAATCATTTCCACTAACAATTTAAATGCTTTGAAAAATTATACCACAGTACTACTCTATCATATCAAGACCACTGCGGGGTAGCGGTATGGTAGAGTTAGCAACTTACCGCCACCCCACACACACCCCTTTGGACTCCCGCGAGATGACAAGTTAATTCTAGTGGTTGAGTGATTGTTCACCACCATACCACTCTATCATATCAAGATCAATGTGGGGTAGCAGTATGGTAGGGTTAGTAGTACCACCACCTCACACACACCCCTTTGGACTCCCGTGGGATAGCGGGTTAATTCTAGTGGTTGAGTTATTCTTCATCGCCATACCATAGTGTCATTATTTACCCCTTGTGGGGTTGTGGTTTACTTTAGTTGTTAACATGTTCTCATTGCCACCCCACACTATTCATATTTGGTTTTCATGGTATTATGGTAAGAATTTGTACATTGACCTATATGTCCCGCCATCCCATGCATACCTCTATTGATTGTTGAGGTAGTGCGGTATTGGATTTTATTATGAATGCAATATTTTAGATATCATTTTATTGAAAAGATTAAACAATTTTCTAATTTTGCAGTCAAACCTAAGAGATCACTTCTTTTTTAATGAGGAGGCTTAGTTCACCTATGTGAAGATATCTATATGTATTATTAAATCATAGATTTTCATTATATGTTTGCATCTAGAAAAAATATAGGACATACAAGAAATTCTATTCTAACTAAACAAAATTAATTCAAATTTTCAACCAAAATAAGAAAACTAAGAAGAATGATTGAACCTAACTTTAAATGCACTTCAAATCAGCAGTGCACATCTTAGGTTTTGTATACAATGTATCAACAAAATAATGATGATTACATTCAGAAATGTATCAGTAAAATAGCAGTGAATAAGAATACCTATAGTCATATCTTTATTACACTCAATAATAAACTACACCATACATATAACCAAAGTTTAGGTGACAAACTAACCTCTTAAGGTGAAAAAACATCATCATAATTATCTGCATTGCCAACAAGATCATAATCCTAATCACTTGTGCCTGCATCTATTTGATTTTCTTCCTCATCCTCATCTGTGACATGCAATACATTCTCTCTCCCAATATATTCATTGGTAATCAAAATCTCTTCTTCAAACACTCCATCATCATCTTCATCCACTTATTCAAATGTTTCTTGTAAGTTAACATATTTCCCATTAGGCATTATATCAACAACTTCCATGAATTTTCATTTTGAATGAGACTCTATTTGAATGACATACAACCATCCTGAGATTCTTACATCATCAATTATAAATGATTGGTTAATTTGAAGAGGGGAAATATACAACTCATCCATCTTTGATAAAAATTGTCTTGTACCTGCACATACTATCCGTACTCATAAAATTCTACTATGGATGATGAGATCCACTTACATTTTAATAATATAGGACTATTTTCACCATAGTTCACTTGAATATTTTCTTGGATGAATCTAACATAAAATTTCTTCTCAGTTACATGAAGAAATTTAGCACTAATAACACAATCACAATTTGCGTTTCCTTTTTCTTTTTCTTCCACTCTTAAATGACTACCAAAGGCCCACATTCCACTGAAATACATATCCCATATATGTGGAGATTGTGAAAGCTCACTTTCCTTTTTTGTTATATCTTGACCTTCTTCTTTTGCATCACTGACTAAATTAGCAATCCATTCTTCAAATTTTGGAAAATAATCGCCTCCAATCAAATCAACATGACATCTGTACTTTTAAGGTCGATGTTGTATCCAAGCTTGATTTTCTTCTTCATATTTTCTACATAGAATATTAATGTACAAATAGTAAGATTAATAATATAAATGTGTAAATGCAATTGAGTAAATAAATTATTGCATAATGTTTTTTTACCTGCACCACTTATCAAATGAAGATTTGTTTTGATGAATATAGGCATGTATCACACTTCTTTCTTAGTGTGATAGCTTGAAGTGATGTCCATTTCCTTTTAATACTTCACCTGCAACTCTCTCTTCTTCATCATCATCCCATACATGCCGATTGACATTTCTAAAATCCTTCATATATTCTGTGAAAAATCCCATGGCCTTTTGCATTAAATATCCCTTAGACATGCTTCCTTCCGATTTTTCCTTAGTATGAACAATTTTTTTCAAAACCTTCATATATCGTTCTATAGGATACATCCATATCGTTCTTACTAGGCCACAAGGCTCTACTTCATATTCTAGATGTATCAAAATATGCATACAAATGTTAAAGATTGTTGATGAAAATTCTCATTCCAATAGACAAAGGACTTCAACAACCTCCTCCCTCAAACTATCAAGGTTCGAAGGATCTAATACATGTAAACTCACTCTCTTTAATATTAAAGGCTAAACCTTATAACTGCCAATCTTGGCCCCTTTTCCAAACTTAATATATTTACCACAATAGGTAAAATATTCTCCATTATGACATGATAGTCATGTTCTTGAGGCCTCTTAAGCCATTAATGTTAGTTTTGCTTCTAATAGTACTACTTACATATCCAGTGGGAAAGCAAGTTTGAGACATCAACTATAAGAATTTTGCACATTGTTCCTTTGTCCAGACATAAGGAGCACTAGGTTTTCTATAATTTTCATCATTATATTTTTCAACCCAAATATTTTGATGAATCTTTAGTTGTCGAGAGTCTTCACATGATGAAATAATATCAAAAGCACCAAAAAGAGTTTCTATAATAGCATAGGCTATATTTTTCTCAGTATGCATAAAGTCAACAATATGCTTAATGGATATATCCTTAAAGTATGGCAACTTATAGAATATGCACAACCTTTTTACACTACTTTCATTACATGGATCATATCTACTACCAACAATCCCATAATTTTTTATAAATAAAATTATTTTTTGTCCATTCTCAATAATTTAATCACCTATTATTAGCAATGGCGCTTCACGATTCTCTTCTTGACCATTGAACCATGTTTTTTGCTAACAATATAGATGATCCATTTTAAGGTAAGCATGATGTTCACAATAAATACACTTATGAAAAATTCTTTAGTGCCTCACAAAAGCCTTAAAGTTGCAAGCAGGACATCCATGGTATCCATGAACACTAAGACCAAACAATGTGCCACATGTAGGAAGATCATAAACCGTAAACAATAAGGAATCTCGTAAAGTGAATTTGATTGAATGCCCATCCCTTAAAGATTGAATTCCTTCAATTCATTTCCACAGTTCCATTAGCTCATCATATAATGGCTCTAGATAAGCATCAATTGTATTTGAAGTCACACTTTTCTTTCTTGGTGCAATCAATTCAATAGAATTAAGAAAAATGGTTTAGTTGCTAACCATGGAGGAAAGTTATAATTTATTAAAAACACTTTCCAAGTTGACCATTTAGTACTTTGATCTGAGAATGGGTTCACCCCATCTAGAGCCAAACCCAACCTTATATTATGAGGATCTTGAGAAAAAACAGGTCATCTATTATCAAATTTCATTCAAGTCTTAGAATTAGGCACATGTTGTTGTTTTCCATCAGTGCTCTTATTTTGGGCATGCAATTGCATAAGTTCAACAATTTATCTGCACCTATACATTCAAAGTAATCACGGGATTACCAGAAAGTGGCAAAGAACCTTTCATGGAACCATAGTTGATTTCAACCCTTGTTTATACCTTGCTTCATGACATTTCAAACATTCACTCTCACTTGCAAGATTCTTGTGAAATAATACACAACCATTCACGCATGTGTGGATGTTTTCATACCCTGAGCCTAGCTTAGTGATTTTATTTTTACATTGACTTCATTTTATTGGAAATGTGGAGTCAGGTGGTAACAACAAACTTAATAATGACAATAATTGATCTACAGTCTCATTTTTCCAACCAAACACCACTTGCAAGTTAAGAATTTGAAGGATTGTTGTCAAACAACTTAACTTGGAATTATCATACACAGGATTTAAAGGATCCTCCATCAACTTGGCCCAATCATCGTTTAGACCCTCATTCAATATTCTATCAACTTCAAACCCTTCATATAACATTGATGCCTCTTCATCTATGTTTGGTGCCACTTCATCTATGTTTGTTGCCTCTTCATCTCTTACACTCTACAATTCTATCCTATCTTCATAATAATTGTAATTCCAATGGCTTATACCACTATGCCCATATCTTATCATATTTCGATAAACCAAACTTCTTTTTCTCACCTTTCCACCAAGATAGTCATTACATGGAGATGGATATTTTTCCATGTCCCTCTCATTGGCTACTCTCTCATCAAATGCATGGTATTGATCTGTAGTCAATCTTTGACATTGATCCATCTGTAATTTTTTACACATAGCAGCAAAAAATTGTAGACTAAGACACAAAAACTGTTTTTTAATTGAAAGGAATAGAAAATAAAATAGAGTTTAACTAATGAATTGTAAAAAAAAGATTTTTGTAGTTTATATTCAAATTGTTTATTACATTGCATTGCACATCTTTCAAACTCAAAGCATTACTTCACATTGCATAACTAATAACTATATGATGATATATGACAAAATTTCAATTACAATATAGTTTTTACGAAGTCAACTTAAACAGTTATGTAATTACTTCACACTGCATAACTAGTAACTAGGAGCAGCTGCCAATTGCATATTCTTGTCATGGCATTCCATGAGACCACATTTCTTTGAGGGTTTTTTTCAAAAAGTTTACTGCCTTGTCTATGCTACCACATATTTCATACATGTCTACCAAAGCATTTTATCAAATAGTTCACTGCCTTGTTGCTATGGATAAAAGCCTAAAACAAGTGCTTTCAAACAAGCTATGGATGCTTGGAAAAAATCTATCAAAACATAATAGTAAGCAATAGCATTGTGAAGTCCACCTTTATGATACATTTATTGCTTAGACTATTTTGAGTTTTAGTATTATTGACTATGTTTGGTGATACCATTTAGGACATGATATTTTAGACAATTGAGTTTTTATTATGGTTTGATTATGAAGTTTAACCATTTGAATTCTTATGATGATTTGATTATGGGTAGGTTACATGCTTAGCTAGCTTATTGTGATGGTTGACCAAATTTTATGCTAGTTACTGTGGTCGTTCAATTTGGTTTTGAAATGATGAACAAATGAAATATGTGATATGAATGGACCACATTGCAATTCGATATTAAAGTAAATGAATTGGAGATGATGTGTGATTAGTGATTTTCCAGTTATGATATCAGATATATATATGCTATGTGAAATTTTGGAACTTGAGTATACGAAATGGTGATTCAAAGTTTTTTTGATATATGATTTATTTGAATGAAAACTTATGTATATGAAATGGTGATTCAATTGTTTTGAAATATGATTTATTGGATGAATTAATGTGTGCATTGAGTGTGCAGGTACACTTTCCATGGCCAATGGAAATTGGAGGTAATTTTGGGAACCCTGAGTGAAACCGAGTTATAGTACGTATGAAGGGACTATAGTTCCATTTTGTAATGTATTTTATTCGTAATGTTGTTTGTGAATGTTTGTAAGTGATTTTTAATTCCATGTCAATCTACTTAGATAGTGAGTTGTCCATCCAAGTGGACAAACTCGGATTTGAACTTTAGGGCACCTTTTGGGGGTTGAAAAGTTATGTTTTTTAAGTATTTTTATGGGTTTAAGGTCCCTAGGCCAAGTACCTATGGGTTAAATACTTTTTAGCTTAGAATGTTGAGTCAATTTCATGTTTGGGCACCTTTTTTGAGGCTTTAAAGAGGTTTGACGAAATCAAGGTTTTGAGAAGTGGGATGGGGACTAGTCTCTTTCCATTACCACTTCTCCATGTTGCCTTGGAAGCCTCCCAAGCTCTCACACATGTGTGAGCACACATGGGTGAATGTGCTTGGGAGAGTGAATGGATGAGTGGCAAATGTCACTTCCCCATTCAAAGGAATTCAAACTTGAATTCCTATATAGAAAACCATGAACAAGGGTTTTGGGGTTCTCTTTTGACATTCTTTGTTTTGGAGTTGTAATTTTGGTTGGGAACTCTTGGATTTGGCTTAGGGAATTAGAGAGAAAGCTTGGAGGAGGAGTTGTGCTCTTTCTCATCACTTACTTTCAAAGCTTGGATTGAGGTAGGATTTCCACATCTTTTTGCTTCTTATGTTTCTTATATTTGCATGCTATGTACATGTGATTGTGTGTTTGAAATGTTTTCCCTTAAATTTTGTTTGGTGTTTTGTTTTGTTGGGAAAAAGGGTTGTAATGGGATAGGCTCACCCAAATTTGGGAAGAGCATCCCAAGTTGGGGATGGTTGGAGTAGGAACCTCCATAGGGATAGGTTATTCCTCCTTAGAAAGGAGAGGTCAAAGAAGGGTAAGAGTACCCATATGTTTTGTGAAATATGAGGGGTGGCTTGGTTGGATAAGAAAATGTGAAGGAAGGGTTGCTTATGAAAGGTTGAAACCTTGCAATGGTTGGTTAAGGTGTTTATTTATTGAGTCCCCAAAATGGAGTGTGTAGTCCGCCCTCCATTCCCTGTTGTGGGTTCATAATGAACTCTTTGTTATGTGAAGTTTCCTTGGATGGGTGTGAAATTTTTAAGTGTATTTTGTGTGTTAAATAAAACTATGAACCTACTCTTCATTTATTTATTTTAGTATAATCTACTCAAATTTTTATAGAAAATGTGACTGTGTAATGGACTTTGAAATCACTCTTGTATTCTGAAGCATTCTGTTTGTAATTAGCATTATATCATTGTAGAACATAAATACTTTTGGGCTCAGAATTATGCAAATATAGAAGCTAATGAAAGGGTATTATGTTACAGTATGAACTCTGAGGATAGAAGAACAAAAGAAAAAAAAATAGTTATCTTTTGCCACTAGAATAAATTGATAAATAGGTATGTGGTTGGTTGTGTATAGATGCTATATTTATAACACCATTTCTAGTAACTAGAAAAAAGAAGAAGATAAATTTGTGTTGGTAATTCAGGCATTCTGGTGCAAATAAATAGCTAAACTTTAAGTATTCGGTCTGCCCTGGGGTACCTTTCAAAACAAATTGAGAAAGATTATCCACTTGATTTTGTGGCTGGAAATATTTGTGTATAACGTTTCTTCAAATGAACAGTCATATTTTTTTAATCTTTAGAAAAATGCGTATATTCAAAATATGCATTTGGGAAATCATAGGGAGTTAAAATCATAGCAGAAGTTACTTATTGTAGTAATACTCCTCTGACCTGACTTTGCAAATAAATTAGATGAAAACAGATGGGTCTAGTTTGGAAAAATAAATACACAGAGCATAATGTAAATAAGATGTATTTATACTTAAAAATATGTATTTCTATATGTAAATAGATGGGAATAACTGTATACTCGCTTGATACATGAAGGTATGCACTCCACTCTGTCGCAGCTCACTGCTCAGTCTATATGCTTACAAGGGCAGTGAAACAAAAATAAATAAATAAGAGAAACCGCAAAAGAAAATAGACTGATTGAACCAGGCGATGCATTGCAGCATCGCACTTCTCCCACCCTTGGGCGCGGGTCTTTCGTAACTCAATGGCAGCCAACCCTAAGTGTCGTCGCCCCAATCTGTGCCCTGCCACATGAGGAGAAATGAACTAGGGTTTCCTTGTATTCGAGCTTCTTCTTTTTTTTAATCCACGACAGATTGAGGCAGCTGGTAATAAGATTCCATTTTGGACGCCAAATCCTCATCCTACAGAATTAAACATGTGACCTGTATCAAGGGGAAAATAAAATTTAAAATGGACGCCACTCTAAATTCATTTCCATTTCACAAATTAGAGTTGCTAATCACGACAGCTCTAAACTCCGCTTTATGAAAAGAAAATTTCATCATAGGATTAATATTAAGTATTAACTTTGTCACGTACAACAAAAGCAAATGACGTTAGTAGATCTTGAGGTACCTACTGATGACTTGGAGAATACGAAACAATATTTTCTTTCTTTAGTTTCAATATGGCCTCGGTTAAAGAAGTAAATTAAGTCAAGATAACTAAATAAAATTTTAAAGTGATTGCTGTGGCGTAAAAATAAAATAAAATAAAATTCATTTGGGCCCCTCGTCGACCCCATTTACTTTAGCTCTCACGAGATCATCAACCTTAACAAATCTTTTAAATGATCCCTCAATAAAGGAGACACGACTTTATTCCCCACTCCCTTAAATAAAGCTTAGGTTAATTAAAGAATAGGAGTATGCATGAAAGGTTAAGATTTAGTCTATTCCACCATACTTTTGTTAAAATTCCCATTCCCAAGGAAGATTCTTTTACCTTAACCTTAAATAGGAATATAGGTTAAAAAGGAGTCCACGTAATACTAGGGAGTTTTTAAAAAGATAGTTATCTTTATTTATTATCCCCCTCCTTCTCTTATTTAAAGGAAAATAATAATATCTAATATGTAGTAGAGTTAATGTATATTTATTTGTGTAAGCTATTTTCCATTCTTATAATTATTAATTTTATTTCTTAGGGTATACAATTAATATATATTAGATAGTTGTTTATTTATTTAAGGAATTTTTTATTTATGGAAAAGTAAACAACTAAATAAATAAATATTAAAATTTTATAATTAGAATAAATTAAAAATATTTATGTATTTGAAATTCAAATCTGATGTTAATGTAAATTTTATAAATTTTGTATTGTGTGTGATGGCCTCCTCCTTCACCCCCTCTTTAAATACCCTTTCCCACCCTCGGGTTTCGTGTTTATGATGTCATTACTTGGACCACGTCATTTGATGCATGTAGATAGTTAACAAGCGCAACACAATATAGAATATAACGTGTGGTTAATGATTTATTTTCAAAAAATATTGTTAGCCGTGTTTTTGCCCTAGTGTAAATTATGGGCATTACATTTTTGGTATGTAGATAGTTAACAAGTGCAATACAATATAGCATATAAGAGTGGTTAATGACTTCTTTTCAAAAAAAATTATTCGCTGTGTTTTTGCCCTAGTGTAAATTATGGGCATTACAAGCATCGACAAGGTAGTGAATTGGTTGAAAAATTGCCTCAAAGAAATGTGGTCTCATGGTGATGGAATGCCATGAAAATTCGTAAAAAATTTCTTGTCATGCCATTCATCATGGCATTCCATCACCATGAGACCACAATTCTTTGAGGCATTTTTTTCCAAAGTTCATTGCCTTGTCTATGCTACCACATTTTTCATACATGTCTACCAAAGCATTTTAGCAAATAGTTCACTACCTTGTTGCTATGCCTAAAAACCTAAAACAAGTGATTTAAAAAAAGCTATGGATGCTTGAAAAAATCTATCAAAGCATAATAGTAAGAAACAAGCTATGGTCTCGTGGTTTTTTTTTTGGCATAAAAATCAGTGTGATTTTATTTATATTTTTTTGCAAGTTTTAAACACATTTTTTTGGTAATTTTTCTATTTGAAATGGGGAAAAATCTATGTGGTCAGTTTTGTGCACCTTTTAATTGTAGGATTCTCGCATTTACTAAAAAGGCAGTGTTCATGAAGGAATGGGAAAGATGCGTATAGCCTTTGAATTATAACCATACTGTGCAATGGCATTGAATCATTTAGCAAACCATTTTTTCTTCACAGGGCAACATTTTCTTTTGGAACAGTTGATTGAGACAACGCTTGTTTAAACTAACCACCCTCTCATGAAATATCATTCATATTATAATATTACACAATCTTATCATAATAAAGGTGATTATGACACCATTGGCTTCTACTACATTGCATCAGTCAAGGAAAGACATAAGCCACATGATTTTGTGGATAGGTTCAATTGAATCTAGGAGATCTTAAGATTTCTCTCTCAAATTTTGAAAAGGTTCTAGAGGTCCACCTCGAGAATTGTGAGATCTTAATAGTTGTAGGCCATATATATGCTCAGCAAGGGTAGGCAGAGAATTCTTTCAAAATTTTATGAAAGGCAACTTTCATAGATCCACATGATGCCCATGCATTTATCAAGATGGTTGATTTATGAAGATCATCAAACCCTAGTGCAGCCTTATATTCTCTTAAGATGAAAAATTCTCTTCTAATGAAGAGCAAAGAAGAAGTACCCATTCAATTGTTAAACAACATTGGGGTTCTTCATTTTGAGTGTTATGAACTAGAGTTGGCTCAACAAACTTTTATGGAGGCATTAGGAAATGATGTTCTGCCTCTACATAAATCTCTATTGTCAATTTTGTGCATTTTTCACATGTAGGATTCTCACAATTAGTGAAAAAGGTAGTGTTCATGAAGGAATGGAAAAGATGTGTAGAGCCTTTGAATTATACTTGTACTATTCACAATGGCATTGACTCATTTAGCAAACCATTTTTCTTGACAGGGCAACATTTTATTGTGGAATAGTTGATTGAGATAGCTCTTGTTTAAACTAACCACCCTGTCATGAAATCTCATTCATATTATAATATTACATGATCTTATCATAGTAAAGGTTATTATGACACCATTGGCTGCTAATACATGGCATTAGTCAAGAAAATCCAAAGGCCACAGGATTTTGTGGATAGGTTCAATTGAAGCTAGGATATCTTAAGAGTTATCTCTCAAATTTTGAAAAGGTTTTAGAGGTCCACCTTGAGAACTGTGAGATCTTAAAAGTTGTAGGCCATATATATGATTAGCATGGGTAGGCATATAAGGCTTTGGAAATTTTAAGAAAGGAAACTCACATATATCCACGTGATGCCCATGCATTTATCAAGATGGGCGAGTTATTAATATCATTAGACCCCAATGCAGCCTTAGATTCTCTTAAGACACCAAAGTCTCTTCTGAAGAAGAGCAGAGAAGAAGTAACCATTAAATTGTTAAACAACATTGGGGTTCTTCATTTTGAGCATGATGAACTAGATTTGGCTCAACAAAATTTTCTGGAGGCATTAGGAAATGGCATTTGGGAACTAAAATAAATAAATAAAAGCCCTAGTGCCAATTTTGCAATTTTTCCTATACTGTTTAAGGATATGGAATTCTTCCATCAACTAGAAGAAGGTGGAGTCTCACTTGAGTTACCATGGGATAAATTCACAACACTATTTAATCTTGGTAGGTTGTTTGAACAACTACATGATACTGAAAAAGAAAATATTTTATACATGCTAATATTGTTTAAGTTTCATGATTATGTGGATGCATATCTACATCTTGTAGCCATGGCTCAGGCTTGGAATGAGATCCAACTAATCCTTAATTGATTGGGGATGCACTTAAGCTGGATAAAAACTCATCAAATTCTTTATCTATGCTTGGTAAAATAGAACTGAAAACAAATGACTGGTTTAAAGAAAAAGAAACAATTAAAGCTACACAAAGTGAATCAAATTCAAAGAATTCTTATGTTGACATTTCACTTGGAAATTGGAACTATTTTGCAGCTTTTTGCAATGGGAGGAGGCATCCAAAGGTCAAGGCACAACATTTTGAGAAGTCTAGAGAACTGTATTGTAAAGTGTTGGCACAAAGACTAGGAAATGTTTATCCTGCCAATGGGGCAACCATTGTGCTAGCTGAAAGGGGTCAATTTGATATTGGAAAGGAAATTTTTACATAGGTACAAGAAGCTGGAACAAGAAACATCTTTGTTCAGATGCCTGATGTGTGGGTAAATCTAGCACATGTTTACTTTGCACAAGGACAGTTTGCGCTTGCAGTGAAAATGTATCAAAATTGTTTGAGGAAATTCTATTTTGGCACTCACACCCAAATTTTATTATATTTAGCTCGAACACGTTATGAAGTAGAATAGTGGAAAGATTGTAAAAGAACATTATAAAGAGTTGTAAATTGCAACTTAACTGTAAGTTTCCAATCAGAAAGCTATAGATTTTGTGTTTAATGTAAGAGGGTTTTAAATTACCTCTGAATTCACTACAGAGGGCATTCCAAAATTTGACTTCACTATAAAGGGCCTTGTTTACTTCACATTTTTTGCAGAAAAATCCAAATTCATTGCCCTTACCTACCTATTTAGAAGTCTCCACTTGTCCTCTCTGAACAATATTTATCGCCCATGCAAGTAGCTGCTATAACTCAAAATTCCTCAGTGCAGTTGTCAAGGGCTAGGTGCGCTAAACCAATAATGAATCCCACACCCATGCAAGTAGTTGTAAAACTTAAAATGTCTTAGTTTTTTTCAAGTTCTAGGATAAACATGAATAATGAATCGTACACAATACACTCCCGCCAATCATTTCCCCAAATATTTTTTAAAATTTTATCTAATTTTTGTTCATGTGACTAAACTATATAGTCATTTTTATTTGTGTGACTATATAATTTTTTACCCGACGACCAAATTAGTCATTTATTTACTCATTTATATCTGTGTTGCAAAACATTAGTAGAATTTAGTCATTTTTAGTTTTTGTGACTAAAATGTTTAGTCACCTAGTCATTAATTTGCTCAATTCTACTAGTGAGTCCTAGTTGCAAGACTAGGAGTTAAATTTTTACTTGGCACAAGGGATGGAGTTGGTTGATTCATAGATTGGGTTAACCCTTGTGTCAAGGTTTGTGCGAGAAAAGTTAAAGCCACATTTTCTAAGGTTTGATGATCTTGTTTATACTCAATGAGTTCTTCCTTAGTGAGCTCAAGTGGGTTGTTTGTGACATATTCTACCTCATACGGTCCTAATGGATTTTGTGGTTGTTGTCAGGGGGTAGAATGGCTCCTTGGATCAAATTCTTGTGGAGTAGGATCACTTGTGGTAGATGTGTTTTTGGTTTTATCCATGATTCTTTTGTGTTGTGATCTTGTTGTAACCATAAATTGTGGGTCACCTATGGGAGAGGTTTGTTGAGATTTATAATGTTGAATCTCTCTAGTTAACTCAAATTTTGGTAAAAGGGACCCTCTAAGTTGTTTTGGACCAATGATGTGAATGGAAGATGAAAAGGGTGAATGATATGGGGGATGAACTTTCTAAACTTTTGGACAACACTTTTGACTATAGGTTTGATTGTTTTAATGTCATGTATAAAGGTATTAATGAAATTGTAAATCTTTGAGGTAGACTTGTGAACTTTAAGATAAATTAGTCCACAAATGTGATAACTAACTCAACTAAGTGTATGGAAAAGGATCTATTTCACACACAACATAGTTAATTTAGGGGATTGGTTTGATTAATGTCTAAGTCTAAAGTTTTGATGTGTCTAAAAGTTTCTAAAGTTGTTTGGCAAAGTGGGATGTAAAAATGTGTGAAGATGGATGGAATGTTTGACCCAAAATGTTAACCTAAAATGGACCTTTATTTTGCAAGACCAAGGTAGTGAGAAACATGCTATACCTCTAAAGTGATAATACTTCAAGAACTCAATGATTTTGGTAAAATATAACTTGGAACCAATGATTTTGAAAATAGAACTCAATGATTTTGAGAATAGAATTTGGACTCAATGTTTTGCAATACTTGTCTCAATTTGCTTGTTTTGGGGAGCCAATGTTTGAACATACATCAATGTGGGTTGTTCATTTGATTTAATCTTTTCTTAAGTGAGATTGTTTCATTACCACATCAAGAAAGTCTTAATTAGTTTCAAACTAAGAATGTCTATGTCTAAAATATCTTCATTTCACAAAGTACATTATGTGAAAATCATGAAGCTAAGACCATAGTTCCCTATGTTAACTTTGGAAAGTGTGGATTTAGATATAAGTCCAAATATTTAGAAGCCTCTAAGGAAAATATCCTTAGGGATAAGCAAAAATACTAGGACTTTTCAAAAGGTATCCATACTTTATCCAAAGGGTTTGAAGTTTGATGAATCATGTTTATGTGTGTTTGAGATATTTTGGAACCAAGCACTATGTCAAACTGACTCACAAGCAATATAACATTCCTATCTCAAGTGGGTATGTATCTTCTTGGTGGGCTTACCCATGTACCGAAGGGATGATTTTGCATGCAACATTATGGAGGAATAAAATTAAAAGAGTCCATTCTCTTTAAGCCTTTATGCCTTGACCCACAAGTCAGAATTGGTAACTAACTTCTTGGAATCTAAGTTCCAACGCACCACTTTAAAGAATGTTTTAGATTTGGACTTGGTTGGCTACTAAAAATAGGGTTCTTAATGACTACAAACCATGAACAACAAACTAACATGCACATGCTTGACCAATTAGGGCTCTTTAACCATTCTCATTCCACTTAAGGTGTGGGATTAGGTTCAATATGTTGTAAGCCTATATTGACACTAATTTCTCATGATTTCACATCTTTTAATATACCCCATCTGTAAACATTCTTGCAAGAACTTGACTATGATTTATCCATTGTGAGATGTATCTCATAGCATCTCCTCTCTTAAGGGTGACTCAAAACAAGAAAATACACTTGAGTATTTCTGTTCACCCAAGATCACATGAAGTGCAAGGGGAGTAGATACGAACTACAAGTTTATACAAGCAATGAAAGTACACTTGAGTGTTTCTCTTCACCCAAGATCACATGAAGTGCAAGGGGATTGGATACGCACTAAAAGTGCACACAAGAAAAGCAAGAACTCACTCATTTTAATCCCATAAATAAAAATGACTTCATTTTAAGCACCAGCGGAAGTGTGTGTTTTTTTTGTTCAATTTTAACCAATATTGCAAAATGAGGATGTGTGGGTCCAATTTTAACCAAATTTTAAGGAAAAATGTAAGCCTAATGGAAATTTAGTGATCCTAAAACATAAAGAAAAGTACCATATGATGGGTTGTAATTGTCCCATAAGTGTAAAACACTTTTACAATGTATGGTCAAATGATAGTATGCTTCTTTAATTCAAGTTTTTCTTTCCAAATATGCAAAACTAGTTAGCCAGTAAAATGCATCACCGAAATCAATTGTGTCATTGAATCTATCAAAAGCATCACCATATTAGAAGTGTGTCACTTTGGTGAAAATTTTGTGGGTCGCTCTATAGTAAAAAAAGGAAATCAATTGCATCACTATATTTGATTACTATAGTAAGACCTCAAATCTTATCCCATTTGGGGAGTGGTGTTGGATTAATGTGGAAAGGTGACCCTTTCCCAATCCCTTGGATAATATGAGCTATTCCAATCAATTTTATTTATGAAAATTGATGAACCAATGAAATATGAATGAAAGATGGATGAAAAACTAGTTTAACATGATGAAGATGAGTGCTAAATGCTAAAATGCTTGATGGATATGGATGCAATCTATGCTAAATGGAAACAAAGTTCAAAGATGCAAGCCATGGATGCAAACTTATGCTAAAATTCATGCAAACTTATGCTAAAATACATGCAAACGAAGCTAAAATGGAAGCCACTAATGGATGTTTAAGCTAATATGGATGAAGACTAATATAAAATGGTAATAAATTCTCAATATGGATGCAAGTGAGTATGGATTTCAACATCATAACTTTTCTCAGAAAAGGTGGGTCCATTTCTCTCTAAATCGTGAAGTATTTATAGGAGGGAAAATGAAGGATCAAGGGCTTAGATCAATTTGATCAATCAATGGTCAATATTGAAGGAAGGGTGGAGGCATGGATCAATGATTCTCATCAATGGATGAGAATCAAAGATCACATGGATCAAGGAAAGATCAAGGGATGAGAATGATTCAAACAAACACACTTTTTAACAACTTTTAAAGTTTGTTACAAAGTTTTTTTGAAAGAAACCATTCCCTCTTTGGAGCCAAATAGGAGAATATTCCTTGAGAATATTCCCTATGCAAGTGGATGGGAGGGAAAATTAGCAATTTAGTAATTAAAACTAAATTTTAAATGTAAAAGATGAAGAATAATAGGATTTCCATTAAATAGTTAACTTATTTAATGAAAAGGAGTGAAAATTTCATTTAATTAAATTGATTTGTCAAAAAAATTCACTCTATGTTTGATAGATAGAACACCACTTTTCTCCAAACTCATTCAAGGAAACCTTGGATATCTCAATCTAAGGATAGAATGAGGGAAATAGATCTACAATAGGGGTATCCTAGGGTATGATAAAAGGTTGAAATGGGGTTCACCACCAAGCTATGGATTGGAAAGACTATAAGTGAATGTAACATGCAAAGTACTATGCAAAACCTAACTAAATGACCTAGGAAATGAAATTGAAAATCAGGATAACAAATTGGAAATGAGCAGAGGTGCACTTGGAAGAGTGATGAGGTAAAAAAAAGCTCCAAAACCATAAAAAAATGTTGTTTGATGCCCACTAGGACTCATACGCTAGTTTGGATGATTTAGTCCCAAACTAGGGTTTTTGTGCCAAAACTAGAACCTAACAGTGGTTTATCTGAATTCACTAAAATTTGGAAAATGTGTTGTACTGGGAATTCTATGCCACAAGTGTCTTATCATTCCCACTTTGCTTTTTTAGAGGGTTAAGACCTGAATCTACTCTCCTATCTATGCTCTTCCTTCCACACTCTATTTTTGGGTTTGAATATGTGGTTTGCGACCAGTAGGAGACTTTCCATGATCTTGCAACGTAGGAGACAATGTCGAAAAATTCCTTCAATCTTGCAACTTAGTCTTCAAAGATCCTTCAAGCTCCAAGACACCTAGATCTACAATCACACATCAAAGAGAAGAAAAAATTGTTTATTGTTAGAGAATAGGGGTTTGCCTTCATCAAACCCCTTTTAGGTAATTAAACCAAATGATGAAATAATAAAATAAGGGCATGAAACATGAAAAATGATACCTTGAATGATGTCTTGTAAATCTGTAATCTAACATGAAGTGGCCATGAATAATGTAGATCTTGATCTTGAGTTAGGTGTAGAAAAATTCTTAATCTTGCATCTTGACTGCTACATCATGACACTAGCTCAAAAACATGCTTAATGCTTGATAACCTTGACATGATAATGGATGTTGAATTTCTGCAACAATTGATGAATAAATTTGCCTTTGAATGCTTTAAAAATGCTCTTGAATGTCCTTGAATACTCTTTTAAAGTATTGTAATCAAAAAATTTCTATTAGGAATGCCCTCTTGAAAGTCTTAGTTGATATAATGAATGATTAGGTGAAAATGAGTGAAATAAAGTTGTATTTATACTTGTTTATGCCAAATTCCTCAAAATTACAACACTACAAGCCAACACCAAATCTAGGAGAATAAAATCCTACCAAAAATTTGAATTTTATTTAGGTTTACGCCACACGGGACTCATACACTAGTTGTGGTGTATGAGTCTCATTAGGCTAGGCTTTGAGACATTTTTCAAGAAATTATTAGGTTGAGGTGAAATCCAGACCGGGGCCCTAAAACTTAGGTGGGACTCATACCTCCAAGGTGGCATATGAGTCCCAGATCACTAAATCTAGGCCATACAATCCAAAAACATTGATTTTTGATTGGTCATTTGATATGTGTCGGCATTGTCCTCGAAAAGATGCATTAATTAAGGCTTATGGATGCAAAATAAGGCCAATGAAATCATAAACAAGTCCAATTCAACAATGAAGCCCTAGATTAGTGTGAAAGTGTAAAGGTACACTTTATAACACCTTAAATAAGGCACAACTAGGTTCATTTAGATTAAAAGGGTCCTAAATTTAATGTGAAGGTATAAATAAATACACTTTACAACACTAAATTGAGGTGAAATTAGGTATATTTAGCATAAAAGGGACCTAAACCTAATGTGAATGTGTAAAACACAATAAAAAACTAGATCAAGGCAGTATTAGGTCCATTTTTAATGTCAATCATTCCCAAATTAAGTGTCAAAATCTAAATGATGACATTTTTTGATACTACATTTAGCCCCTAGTTTAGTGAGAGGGGGAACTTGCTTCAAACTCACACTAAAGTAGAAATTAAAAAGGGGTCCAAGTGTACTAATGTGGATGGTCTAGGATAATGGAGATCAAAGTAGATGGTCAAGCCCCTAGGATCCAAGATCCTATGTGAAACCGACATAAGCACAAAGGGACACACACAAGGTGTACGATATGAAACATCAAGATACACAAACATACAATGTCAAAGATGAAAGAGAAAGAAGGAAAAGGTAGATCAAGCTTCAAACATTTTTCCTGCATGTTGTGGATCAGATCTAAGTTTTTTTGTGTAAAATGCATGCTCACTCTAAGGCAACAAAACATTAGGTTATCCACTGGGTGAGCATCCAGAAAAGGGTGGCTTACAAGTGGAACATGATGTCCACTATGCAAACCAAATGCACACTCACAAGGGCTAGTGGAAACTTAGGTCGTCCACTAGGTGAGCCCCCATAGAGGTGAGACACATATACATGTGGCCAGTATATGCTCACAAACACAAGAAAGTGGCTATGAGAAAGTCACGCCTAAGTTTGGCTCTCATACATAAAGCCAAACAAAAGCTATACCTCCTGATAGCTTTGATAAGGTGCCACACAAAAATTAAATTCGAGCTCCATAAGGCAAGAAAAGCTTCAAATTCTTGACACCCATGAACAAATAGGATGGCACCATAGGAAAGAAAAGTGTGTTATGCAAGGTGGCCATATAATAGTTATTGTAAATGCAAAAGTAGTGTAAGGTACATTCAAAGGGATTTTTCTTAGTTCATGTAAGGTCTCTTCTTAGGGAACATCTTGCTTAATGTCTCTAAGAGAGAACAAGTCAAAGAAATATCATGCTCTTAGAGGAAATCAAACCCAATGAAACCACTAAGAAAAGAATGCATCACAAGAAGAAAGAAAATTGCACATTGGAATTAAGTGTTGGAGTATGCCCCCAATTTAAAGTAGTTTCCAACAACATTGTTGTGAGAAATTGCTTTAACGTAGAAGAAGACATAAGAGGTTATTAGGAAATCCCTATGCCAAGTCATATGTTTTTTAATACTACATCATGAAAAGGGGTTGTAATACTAAACATAACTTAGTATGTCACATGTGAGCCAACTTAAGGCTTGTAATCTATATCCCAAGCTTTCTCTCATATATACATGAAAGGCGGTCAAATAGCCAAAAGAGACAACAAGTGACATACGAAGACAAGGCTACTTAACCCCTTGCTCCCCACTTAGTTTAGGATAAGGATGAGCCGAGATGATTGATGAAAAACATGCTAGAGTGAAAATTAGTATCAATTCAAGGAATTAGGTGCCTCCACATAAGGAAGAGAACTACACTCCTTAAGATGTTGAATTTTATCACTTAAAGCCTTACATTCATTAGTAGAATGACCATGAACTCTATGAAATGCACAAAATGAATCCTTGTAGTAAAATTTCTTTCATGATCTTGGAGGGAGCAATATCAAACGATCTTGGAGGAGTATCGACAAGATACTCTTGATCAAAAGTAGAATATATTTCGTTATTTTGTGACAAAGATACCTCCTGCTTAGTACAAGGTGTCATACTTACTCAAGGCTCTTTAAATTGTGAGATGTTTTACTATCCTTTACAAGAGGGTGTAAAATCTATCAAAGTAGTGTTTTGCATGATGACATTGATATTAAGAGAGGATTTATTTGTTTCTTTCATTTGTTTCAAAGGATAATGATTAAGACGAATATTTTCTGTCAATTCAGAATGCACTAATGTTAAGGTCGGCTTAGAAGAATCTTTTGTAAGAGTATTGATATTAAGTGAAGGCTTTCTTGTTTCTTTCAAGGGATAATAACCAAGACCATTACGTGTTTCTTGAATGTTAGGCTCTATAGGGACACATATACCTTGTTCTCTAGCACCACATACTTTTCCACTATATCCAAGTTGTTTCATAAGTTCGTAACCTTTTCCATAACGCTTTTTCATTTCTTTTAGATTTGGTGGTTTTTCATAATCAGCTTCATCAAAAATTTGTTGTATAATTTTTTGTCTTTTATTCTAAAGTGTTTGAGGTGGATTCTTTCAAAGCTTCTTTCAAATTTTGTGTTGACGTTATCGATTTTCATTTTTAGAGTATTTGTTTATGATCTTGTATTCTCCCATGAATGATGTGAAATCTAAGGAACCCCTATCATCTTCTAATAGATTCATGACTTCCTCAATATGTTTTTCTTTTTATTTCTATTGCACGGGTTGTACTTGTGTAGTTGGTTTTAATGTTTCCAAAGGATTCTCCTTGCCTTTCTCAATGTTCAAAAAATTACTTAGTTGGGGTTGGCTTTGATTGTATATACTTTTTTGTTGTAGACATATTTCATGATACGATGAATGATAGAAGGCACCACATGCATCGCATGAATCCATGATCTTCCTAAAAGGAGATTGTATGAAAGATCATCAAGCATAACATGGATTGAGGTTTGTAATGTATCCTTTCCAACTATAATAGTTAGTGTAATCAAACCAAGCAGTCATTTTTCCACCTTATCAAACAGATAATAGATATAGAGACAGGTTAAATTTTTGGTTTATCCATGCCAATTCAATCCAAAAGGGTCACACTACACACATTAAGGGCAGATTGATTATCAACAAGGGTTATTTTTATTGCCCACCCATCATAGAAATATATTATCATGAAAGCATCATTTTTTTTTTGCACTTCCAAAGGAGGGAGCTGATTTTGGTGAAAAAAAATGTCAGCATTTATTCCCTGAATCATGGCCGCTATGTCATTTGGTTGTGCATTAGGAGGGGTAGAAACTTGTTGTAAGGCACTTTGAATCATGGTATGATAAGGAGGGGATGCTTGAATGAGGTACCATAATGATATTTTAGTAGGAGTTTTCCTAAGTTGTTCAAAAAGATCATACTCCTTTCCACTTTGTGAGGGAAAATGAGAAGGACTTGGTAGGACAAGTTGAGGTAACAGGAGAGATGTTGAAGGTGTTTTTCTTGGTTGTGGATTGTTTCTAGTGTTAAATATATGAGCAATGGTGTTATAACTTGACTACTGCGAAACATTATTCTTATGAGGGTAAACAATAAGTTGGGGTTTGTTTTGCTTTTGTTGTCATTGTGAGGGTGGGTAAAGAATTTAAGGATACTTAGGATGTCCCACTAGATATGTAGGAGTTCCATTAATCACAAGGGATCTAATGGAAACTTGTGCATTCATAACTTCAACGGTTTTGATTCTCTCTAATGAAGGGGAGTCTAGTGTCATCTTTTCACCATGACCTAAGGAAGTTTCATCACTATTGTTTGTATAAATTCTCTTATTTTATTCCACCATGACATCTTCCCTAATAGGACATTTTTTAGGAGAACTACAAACTAGATGCTCATGAGATTCAAAGGTTGGTTCTTCTAAAATGACTTCATCGCAAGTAGGGGAATGATCAATGGTTGAATTTCCTTGTTTATCAATAATGTTTTCCCTAGGGGAAGAGAGGAAAATAAGATTCTCATGACTCTTATTGCTTTGATCTTCTAACATCAAAGTATCTTCTTTACCAATAGTATAGATATTAGAAGAAGGAAAAATGTGATTGTCATGATTGTTGATGATTTCAGCCTTTTTTCTAAGGTCTCATTCTCTTGTGCCCTAATATCTACCCTAGTAGGAGAGCAAACAAGAGGTTCATCACATTTTGTGGTTAGATTTTCTAAAGTACCTTCCTCACAAATAGGAGAGCTATCAAGAGAAGGAAAACTATTATTTTCATGTTTACCAAATAGATCTTTCCAAATCATACGGGCATTAGGGAAGGTAGGAACAAGATTCTCATGACTCTCAAATAAATGTTTCTTCTAACACTAGGCTATCTTCTTTGCATCAAGGAGGGATATTAGGAGAATGAAAAATTTGTTTTTCATGGTTATCTATGATTTCATCCTCTTTCACTAAAAAATTCTCACAAGAAAGGGATGAATGGAGACTAGGTAAGGTGGTGTTTAGAAACGTGTCTATGCTCTCATCTTCTTATTTCCTAATATCTTCCAAAAGGAGAGGAGAGGGAAAATCAAGACTCTTAATGATTGTATCTTCTTTCACCAAGATACCTTCCTCACTAATAGGAGAGGCATCAAGAGAAGAAAAAGTATGATTGTTATGATTGTCTATGCTTGCACCCTATTGTGTTATGACATTCTTACAAATCTAATAGATACTAGGAGGGTATCCAACATGCTTGTCAAAGGTTTTATTTTGTTTTCCTATTATTCCCATGAGTAGGAAAAATAGAGTCATACAAGCCATGTGATACTCTATGAACACTAAATGCTTGAAAAGAAAACATGCTAACATGAAAAGGCAAGCTATCTAAATTATGCAATGTTTCTAAAATGTAAAGAAATGTCCTACATATCTGAAATGATTTTTGAAACTCTTTAAAAATGACTACACTACATGGATGATTTGACCTAGATACCTAAAACAAAAGTTCCTAAAACTTTCCAAACTAATACTATAGGTTACCAACAAGCTTAGGAAGTATAGAAATGAGGTTTTTAATGTTGTAAAAGGTAGTTTTAGGTCTGATCTAGGACTAAATCACCCAGAGGAGCATATGAGTCCTCGATAGGGTTTTTGGAGGGGTCAAATACTAAATATGCACACTAGGACTAAATCATCCAGAGGGGCGTATGAGTCCCAAATTAGGGTTTTTGAACCAATTTCAGTAAATTCTGAGTTGTTTCTAAGTTTGCTAACTAGTATGATGTCTAGACTATTTACAATTGCAAAAATTTAGTGAAATTTAATGAAAAAATGGAACCTATATGCACTTTCACTAATGCAAAATTTTGAAACCCTAGATGTAAATTAACTAATGGGTGATCCCACAATACTAGTTTACAACTTTTGGCCAAACTGGACACTGAACTGATTTTTTCTAACTATATCTTCACTTTCAGACACCTATAGCAACTAAATCATGAGGAATTTGAAGATGATGCAAACTAGTGATTTGTGAAATTTTTTCTATAAATTCTAAATATATTTTTTTCAAAATTTTTGGAATCAAATTGCACTTCTTTTTCCATCTCCTTTGAAAACTAGTTTTTTTCAGTAAACACCATTTTTAAGGAGTGACGCTTACCGAATAACACATAACGTTTTTTCCACAAAGGATAAAATTCTATTTTTTCCAAATTTAGATTTGTAACTATGATATCTAGTGCTTCTAGTTGGTTTCATAGTGTTTTATAAAATATTTTTTCCTTAATCATGTTTTGAATTCAAAACAATTATAATTCAGACATAGGCGGACCGTACAACACATAATTTTTTTTGTATGTATCAAAATTCATTTTTTTTGTTGGATCAAGGACTTCAATATCTAGTGCACTCATGTTTTCAAATTATTTTTTTGATAATCTTCTATTTTTCCACATGTGCAAAACATAGAGCTTGATTTTTGGTGAAAAACCTACATTCACAAGAAATAAAAAATAAATATGATAATAAAATTAAATTTATTTAAAATTGTAATTTTTGGGAAGCTTATAATAAAAACTACATACTTACCAAAAAAATAAAATAATTCATTTGATCCCCCAAAAGGTAAATCAAGTGGTTTTTTATCAACATTTTGATAGGTGTAAAGGAGACTCCGTTATAGGTATGGTTTAAAACTAGGGGGATTCTATCCAAGGGGGTTTGATCTAAGGTTGTTTGATCAAACCCTCTTCAATTAGAATCCTTAAAATGGAAATTTTTAAGGCTTAAATCATTATATTTTCTAAAAATATGTGATTTCAGCAAAAATTAGAATCTCCTAAAAATTGTAAACCAACATTGTGGGATCACTGTAATGCAAACACTAATGAAAAGTCAATGCAAGATAGATATAGGAATATGAGGCACTCCAAATCAGAAAATAATGTGTTCTAACTTTTCTAGGTTCACCAAAATGATTTTTCAAAAAATGTCGCTCTATGCTTAATAGATAGAATGACACTTGTCTCCATCCTCATTCAAGGAAACCCTAGAGATCTCAATCCAAGGATAGAATGGAGGAAAGAGATATATAATAGGGGTACCCTAGGGTATGATTAAAGTTTTAAAGGGGGTTCACCACCAAGCTAGTGCTTGGAAAGACAAGAATTGAATGTAGCATGCAAAGTACTATGCAAAACCTAACTAAATGACCTGGTAAATGAAACTAAAAATTAGGATAAAAAATTGGAAATGAATAGAGGTGCACCTGGAAGAGTGATGAGGTCAAAAAAAGTTCCAAAACCATGAAAAACTATTGTTTGATGCTCACTAGGAATCATATGCCAGTTTGGGTGATTTAGTCCTATACTAGGGTTTTTGTGCTAATAGTGGAATTTGTCAGTGGTTGATTTGAATTAACTGAAATTTGTAAAATGTGTTGTATTGGGACTCATACGTCACAAGTGGTGTATCAATCCCACTTTACTTTTTCAGAGGGCTAAGACCTAAATTTTCTCTCCTATATGTGCTCTTCCTTCCACACTTTGTTTTTGGGTCTGAAACTCTAATTTGAGACCTATAGGAGACTTTTTGTGATCTTGCAATGTAGGAGACAATGTCAAAAACTTCCTTCAATCTTGTAACTTAGTCTTCAAATATCCATCAAGCTCCAAGATAGCTAGACCTATAATCACATATCAAAGAGAAGAAAACTTTTTTATTGTTATAGAATAGGGGGTTGCCTTTGTCAAACCCCTTTTAGGTAACTAAACCAAACGATGAAATAATGAAATTGTGGCATGAAACATGAAACATGAAAAATGATACCTTGAATGATGTCTTGTAAATCTATAATCTAACATGAAATGGCCATGAATAATGTAGATCTTGATCTTGAGTTAGGTGTATAACAATGTTTAATCTTGGACCTTGAATACTACATCACAACACTAGCTCAAAAACATGTTTGATGCTTGATAACCTTGCATGAAAATGGATCTTGAATTGCTGCAACAATTGATGAAGAAATCTGCCTTTGAATGCTTTAAAGTTTATTTCGAATGTCCTTGAATACTCTTGTGATTTATTGTAATCACAAACTTTCTATTAGGAATTCTCTCTTGAAAGCATTAGTTGATATCATTAATGCTTAGGTGAAAATGACTGAAATAACCTTGTATTTATACTTGTTTATTCCAAATTCCTCGAAATCACAACACTACAAGCCGACATCATATATAGGAGAATAAAATCTTTCCACAAAATTTAATTTAATTTAGGTTTAAGCTAACGAGACTCATATGCCAATTGTGGTGTATGAGTCTCATTAAGCTAGGCTTTGGGACACATTTTTCAAGAAATGCTTAGATTGATATGAAATCTAGATCAAGGCCTCCAAACTTAGGTGGGGCTCATACACCCAAGGTGGTGTATGATTCCTATATCACTAAACTTGGGCCATATAGTCCAAAAACATTGATTTTTGATTTCTCATTTGGTATGTGTTGGGATTATCCTCAAAAAGATGCATTAATTAAGGCTTGTGGATACAAACTAAGGCCATTGAAAGCTTAAAGAATACCAATTCATCAATGAATCCCTAGATTAGTGTGAAACTATAAAGTTACACTATAAAACACCTTAAATAAGTCACAACTAGGTTCATTTAGTTTATAAGGGTCCTAAATTTAATGTGAAGGTGTAAATAAATACACTTTACAACACTAAATTGAGGTGAAATTACATCTATTTAGCATAAAAGGGCCCTAAACCTAATGTGGATGCGTAAAAAACATTACAATACTAGATAAAGGAAACATTAGTCCACTTTAATGTCAATCTTCCCAAATTAAGTGTGAAAATGTAAACAACGTCAATTTTTGATAATACATTTAGCCCCGAATTTAGTGAGAGGAGGAACTTGCTTCAAACTCACACTAAAGTAGACATTCAAGAGGGATCCAAGTGTACCAATATGGATGGTATAGGATAAAAAATATCAAAGGGTGTGGTCAAGGCCCCAAGATCCAAGATCCTTCATCAAACCAACATAATCATAAAGGGACACACACAAGGTGTACTATATGCAACATCAAGATACACAAACATTGAATGTCAAAGAGGAAAGAGAAATAAGGAAAAGGTGGATCAAGCTTCGACCATTTTTCCTACACGTTGTGGATCAGATCTAAGCTTGTTTATGTAAAATACATGCTCACTCTAAGGAAATGGAACTTTAGGCTTTCCACTGGGTAAGTATCCAAAAATAGTGGTGGCTTACAAGTGGATCATGATGTCCACTATGCAAACCAAATGCAGGGTCACAAGCGCTAGTGGAAACTTAGTCCATCCACTAGGTAATACCATAGAGAGGAGAGGCACATATTCAGGTGGCCAATATGCAATCACACACACAAAAAAGTGGCTATGGGAAAGTCACGCCTAAGTTTGGCTCCCACACGTACAACTAGACCAAACTGATAACTTTCATAAGATTCCACACATAAATGAACTTCAAGCTCCATGAGGCAATCCAAGCTTCATATGCTTGAAACCCATGAACAAACAAGATGGAACCACAAGAAAGCAAAGGGTGTTATGCAAGGTGGCCATATAACAGTTGTTATAAATGCCAAAGTAGTCTAAGGTACATTCAAAGGGATTTTTCTTAGTTTCTGTAAGGTATCTTCTTAGGGAACATCATGCTTAATGTCTCTAAGAGAGGACAAGTCAAAGAAATATAATGCTCTTGGAGGAAATCAAACCAAACGACACCACCAAGAAAAGGACGCGTCACAAGAAGAAATAAAATTTCACATTGAAACATGAGTGTTGATGTATGCCCCCACATTAAAGCGGTTTCCATCACCATTGTTGTGAGAAATTTCTTTAAATTAGAAGAAGACATGAGAGGTTATTCTAAAAGCCCTATGCCAAGTCATATTTTTTCTAATACATCATGAAAAGGGGTTGCAATACTAAACATAACTCAGTACATCACATGTGAGCCAAATTAAGGCATGTCATCCACATCCCAAGCTTGCTCTCATATATACATGAAATGTGGTCAACTAGCCAAAAGAGACAATGACAAGTGACATATAAAGACAAGGCTACTTAACCCCTTGCCCCCACTTAGTGCAAGACAAGGATGAGCCAATATGATTGATGCAAAAAATGCTAGAGTGAAAATTAGTATCAATTAGAGGAATCAGGTTCCTCGACATAAGGAAGAGCACTGTACTCCTTAAGATGTTCAATTTTATCACTTAAAGCCTTACATTCATTAGTAGATAGACCCTAAACTCTATAATATGCGCAAAATGAAACCTTGTAGAAAAATTTCTTTCATGTTCTTGGAGGGAGTGATATTAAGGTTGGATTAGAAGAATCTTTTGTAAGATTGTTGATATTAAGTGAAGTCTTGCTTGTTTCTTTCAAGGGACAATAACCAAGACCATTAGTCATTTATTGTGTGTTAGGCTCTATAGGGACATAGATACCTTGTTCTCTAGCACCACATCCTTTTCCACTATATCCAAGTTGTTTCATAAGTTTGTAACCTTTTCCATAAATCTTTTTCATTACTTTTAGATTTGGCGGTTGTTCATAGTCAACTTCATCAAAGTTTGTTGTATAATTTTTTGTCTTTTGTTTTAAATTATTTGAGGTGGATGCTTTTGAAAGTTCTTTCAAATTTTGTGTTGACATTACCGATTTTTCCTTTTCACAGTCTTTGTTTATGATCTCGTATTCACCCATGAATGATGTGAAATCTAAGGAATCCCAATCATCTTCTAATAGCTTCATGCTTGTTTCTCAATATTTTTTTCTTTGTATTTTTGTTGCACAAGTTCTACTTGTGTAGTTGGTTTTAATGTATCCAGAGGATTCTTCTTGCCTTTCTCAATGTTCAAACAACTGTTTGATTCAAGGTTGGATTTGATTGTATATACTTTTATGTTGTAGACATATTTCATGGTATGATGAAGGATAGAAGGCACTGCATGCACCTCATGAATCCATGATCTTCCTAAAGGATATTGTATGAAGGATCATCAGGAATAACCTGGATTAGGGTTTTTAATTTATCCATTCGAACTGTAATAGGTAGTGTAATCACACCAAGTGGTTGTTTTCCCATGTTATCAAACTCACTAATAGATAAAGAGGCAGCTTGAATTTTTGATTTATCCACACCAAGTCTATCTAAAAGGATCACACTACACACATTAAGGGTGGAGAAAATATCAACAAGGGTTCTTTTTATTCCCCACCCATTATAGATAGATACTATCATGAAAGCATCATTTTGTTTTTCACTTCCAAAGGAGGGAGCTCACTTTGGTGAAAAATAATGTCAGCATTTATTCCTTGAATCATGGATGCTATGTCATTTGGTTGTAGATTCATAGAGGTAGAAACTTATTGTAAGGCACTCTGAATCATGGTATAATAATGAGGGGATGCTTGATGAGGTCCCATAATGATATTTTAGCAAGAGTGTTCTTAAGTTGTTCAACAAGATCATACTCCTTTCCACTTTGTGAGGTCAAACAAGGAGGACCTGGTAAGATAGGTTCAGGAAATGGGAGGGATGTTGAAGGTGTTTTTCTTGGTTGTGGATTTCTTCTAGTGTTATATGTATGAGAAACAGTGTTATAACTCAACTATTGTGAAACATTATTCTTAGGTGGGTAAAGGATAAGTTCACATTTATTTTGAGTTTGTTGTCATTGTGAGGGTGGGTAAAGAATTAGAGGATACTTAGGGTGCCCCAAAGGATATGTAGGAGGTCCATTAATCATGGGGGATCTAATGGAAACTTGTGCATTCATAACTTCAGTGGTTTCAGTTCTTTCTAATGAAGGGGAGTTTAGTGTCATCTTTTCGCCATCACTTAAGGAAGTTTCAACACTATTGTTTGCATCAATTCTCTTATTTTCTTCTACCAAGACATCTTCCCTAATAGGATAGTTTTTAGGAGAACTAAAAACTAGATGTTCATGGCATTCAAAGGTTGTTTCTTCTAAAATTACTTCATCTCAAGTAGGGTAATGATCAATGGTTGAATTGTCTTGTTTATCAATAATGTTTTCCATGGGGGAAGAGAGGCAACTAAGATTCTCATGACTCTTATTTCTTTGATCTTATAAAATAAAATTATCTTATTTACCAATAATAGAGATATTAGAAGAATGAAAAATGTGATTTTCATGATTGTTCATGATTTCATCCTTTTTTCTAAAGTCTCATTCTCTTGTGCCCTAATATCTACCCTAGTAGGAGAGAAAGAAATATGTTCACATTTTGTAAAGTAGCTTCCTCACAAATAGGAGAGGTATCAAGAGAAGGACAACTATGTTTTTTATGTTTACCAAATAGATCTTTCCAAATCATAGGAGAATTAGGGAAGGGAGGAAGAATATTCCCATGTCTCTCAATAAGCGTGTCTTCTAACACCAAACTATCTTCTTCACATTAAGGAGGGATATTAGGAGGAAAAATTTGATTGTCATGGTTATCTATGATTTCATCCTCTTTCACTAAAAAATTATCACAAGAAAGGGATGAATGTAGACTAGGTAAGGTGATGTTTAGAAATGTGTCTATGATCTCATATTCTTGTTTCCTAATATCTTCCCAAGGGCGAGGAGGAGAGGGACAATCAATAATCTTAATTGTTATATCTTCTTTCACCATGATACCTTCATCACTAATAGGAGAGGTATCAGGAGAAGAACAAGTATGATTGTTATGATTTCCTATGCTTGTATCCTCTTGTGTTATGACATTCTTACAAATCTAATAGATATTAGGAGGGTATCCAACATGATTGTCAAAGGTTTTATTTTTTTCCCTTGATTATGCCCATGATTAGGGAAAATAGAATCATATAAGCCATGTGATACTGTATGAGCACTAAATTCTTGAAAAGAAAACATGCTAACATGAAAAGGTAAGCTATTTAAATTATGAAATGTTTCTAAAATAAAAAGAAATATCCTATATATCTTAAATTATTTTTGAAATTCTTTAAAAATGACTACACTACATGGATGATTTGACCTAGATACCTAAAACAAAAGTTCCTGAAACTTTCCAGACTGATACTATAGGTTACCAACAAGTTTAGGAAGTACAAAAATGAGGTTTTTAATGCTATAAAAGGAATTTTTAGGGCTGATATGGGACTAAATCACCCAGAGGGGCATATGAGTCTTAGTCAGGGTTTTTGGAGGGGTCAAATGTTGATAAATGCACAACAAAATCTTAGGAAGTAGGAAAAGCAACCTATACTGGGACTAAATTGCCTAGAGGGGCATATGAGTCCTAGATTAGGGTTTTTGCACCAATTTTGGAAAATTCTAAGTTTTTGCTAAGTTTTCTAACTTGTATGATGTGTCAATTGTTTGCAATTGCAAAATTTTAGTGAAATTTAATGAAAAAATGCAACCTATATGCACTTTCACTAATGCAAATTTTGAAACCCTAGATGCAAATTAACTAATGCAAACCCTAATGCAAAGTTAATGAAAGGTAGATCTAGGAATATGATGCACTCCATATCAAAAAATAAGGTGTTCTAAAGGCTAGGTTTACCAAAATTAGTTTTCAAAAAATGTCACTCTATGTTTGATAGATAGAACGAGACTTTTCTCCAAACTCATTCAAGGAAACCCTAGAGATCTCAATCCAAGGATAGAATGAGGGAAATAGATTTGCAATAGGTGTATCCTAGGTTATTATTGAAGGTTGAAAGGGGGTCCACCACCAAGCTAGGGCTTGGAAGAAGTGAATGTAACATGCAAAGTACTATGAAAAACCTAACTAAATGACCTAGGAAATGAAACTAAAAATCAACATAACAAATTGAAAATGAATAGACCTGTGCACCTGAAAGAGTGATAAGGTCAAAAAAAGCTCCAAAACCTTGAAATCCTATTGTTTGAGAGTTAAGACTTGAATTTTCTCTCCTATCTTTTCTCTTCCTTCCACACTTTTTTTCTAGGCCTGAAACTCTTATTTGCGACCAGTAAGAGACTTTCTATGATCTTGCAATGTAGTTGACAATGTCAAAAACTTCCTTCAATCTTGCAACTTAGTCTTCGAAGATTATTCAAGCTCCAAGAAACCTAGATCTGCAATCACACATCAAAGAGAAGAAAAACTTGTTGATTGTTAAAGAATAGGGGTTTACCTCGGTCAAAACACATTTCGGTAATTAAATGAAATGATGAAATAGTGAAATAAGGACATGAAACATGAAACATTAAACATGAACAATGATACCTTGAATGATGTCATATTTAAATCTATAATCTAACATGAAGTGGCCATTAAAATGTAGATATTCATCTTGAGTTAGGTGTAGAAAAAAATGCTTAATCTTGGATCTTGAATGCTGCATCACAACACTAGCTCAACAACATGTTTGATGCTTGATAACCTTGAGTCTTGACATGATAATGGATCTTGAATTATTGCAATAATTACTGAAGAAATTTGACTTTGAATGCTTTAAAGATGCTCTTGAATGTCCTCGAATACTCTTGTGAAGTCTTGTAATCACAAAATTTCTTTTAGGAATTCTCTCTTGAAAGTCTTAGTTGATATCATGAATGCTTAGGTGAAAATGAGTGAGATAACCTTGTATTTATATTTTTTTTCGCCATTCCTCGAAATTACAACACTACAAGTCGACATCAGATCTAGGAGAATAAAATACTACCAAAAATTTGAATTTAATTTAGGTTTTAGTGACACAGGACTCATAAGCCACTTGTGGCTATGAGTCCCATTAGGCTAGGCTTTGGGACACATTTTTCAAGAAATTCTTAAATTGATGTCAAATCCAGATCAGGGCCCTAAAACTTAGGTGGGAGCCATACACCCAAGGTGGAATATGAGTCCCATATCACTAAATTTGGGCCATACAATCCAAAAACATTAATTTTTGATTGGTCATTTGATATGTGTCGGCATTATCATCATAAAGATGCATTAATTAAGGCTTGTGGATGCAAAATAAGGCCAATGAAAGCATAATGAATCCCAATTCAACAATGAAGCCCTAGATTAGTGTGAAAGTGTATAGGTACACTTTACAACATATTAAATAAAGAACAACTAGGTTCATTTAGTTTACAAGGGTCTTAAATTTAATGTGAAGGTGTAAATAAATACACTTTACAACACTAAATTCAGGTGAAATTAGGTCTATTTAGCTTAAAAGGGCCCTAAACCTAACGTGAGTGTGTAAAACACATTAAAACACTAGATCAAGGCAACATTAGGTCCATTTTATTGTCAATCATTCCCAAATTAAGTGGGAAAATGTAAGTGACGATATTTTTCAATAGTACATAAATAATTTAGGATTATTTAATTAAATGAGAGGACTTAGGGTTTAAATTAAATAATTTAATTTATTCAATTAAAAAGGGTCAAATGTTAGTGTGAGAGGGGGTGAATTAACCTAATTAGATCAATTATATTAATAGATGAAAATGATGCATTTAATTAAATAACTAGGCTTATTTAATCAAACAAGAAAAAAGAGGATGAATTTAAGGATGAAATGATTCTAGTATATCGAATTCAAGTGTGTAATACCACTCAAGAAAATTTTAAGTGTCTAGAGGTACATTATAGGATATAAGGTTTAGGGGATAGGGTTTAGGGTTTAGTGTTTAGGGTATAGGGTTTAGGGTACAAGATTGATTTTACAAGGTTTAGGGTATATTATAGGGTATAGGGTTTAGATTTTAAGGTATTAATTAGTATAAGGTTTAGGGTACAATATTGATGGTACAAAATTTAGGGCACATAAGGTTTAGGGTATTATAGGGCTTAGGGTTTAGGGTATTGGATTTATGGTTTAGGGTATAAGGTATAGGGTTGAGGGTTTAGCATATAGGGTTATATGGTTTAGGGTTTAGGTTTTAGGGTATTAGTATAGGGTTTAAGGTTTGGGGTATAGGGTGTATGATTTAGGGTTAAGGGTAGTAATTATAGGGTTGAGGGTATTGGAAGTATAGTTGAGGGTATAGGTCAAGGGTGTAGGATTTAGGGTTGACGGTATAAGGTATCTAGGGTTGAGGTGTAGGTTTTAGGGTATTTACTTTACAATTGAGGGTCAATATAGATTTTAGTGTTTATGATTAAGGGTAAAGGGTTTACATGTGAGAATCTGTGTGTGTGTCTCTCACACTCATTCTCTTTCCTTCTCTCTTTCTCTTTTTCTCTTTTACATCTCTCTCTTCTTTCCCAATTTGTTAACAATTGAAAAATCTCAATAAAGGTCATTTGGCACTTTTCAAATAGCCTGCACTAAAAATGGTAAAAAGAGGCATGCCACCTATGTTTCAAGCCTACATTCTCTAATTTTTTTTTCTGTTTCTATGCATTATCTGACAAAGAAATACCTTTTCATGGTGTTGACATCTTGCACAATAATTATTTCCATATTCCACCACCTTTCCACAACCTTTTTGTTTATTTTACAATGTAGAAGATGAAAATTTGAATTGTTTAGATCAAATTTGATTATATGAAGTAAATTTTTTAGTTTTTAGATCAAATTTCATTATATGAGGTAATATTTTTATTTTTCTATAATTCAAATGTTTATTATGATTTTTTTGGTTTAAGTTTGAGAATATAGACCTATAGTTTTAATATTTTTATTAATCCTATTAGATATACATAGAATTCAACATTGAATTTGAAATAAGTTGCATAAAAAGAAAAAAATGAAAGAACTATAAATTGTAATATGGAATCTCAAATTTTATGGTGCATTCTATTTGTATTTATGCATTTTGTGTTTTTCAACTTCTCAGAAAGTTCAATTGCAATAATTTTTATTTAATTTCAAGTTCTATTTGTATTATTTACTTGAGTTTATGATTATGTTAGCATGTTCCTAGTTAATACATCATCGATATGTGAACACCTGAATTTTTCCATGTCAACACAAGTGAACATTATTTAAATTTGGTCAAACTTTCTTAATGGTGTATACATTTAGAATTCATCATCATGTTGAGGAAAAAACGAAAGACACTAGTATTGGATGAGCATGAAGCCAATAAAAAAAAAGAAAAATTAAATAATGTGTAGAGTAGGAGGATTTGTCAACCCCGAGGCTCCAAGTCATGGGAGAGTCTCAAGGAATGAACTTCCCTAAACTGCCTCAAGTTGACACAACAAATTGGAAAAGGAGAAGATGGAGGTTGAAAAGGAAGGGGAAAGAACACATTGTTTGCCTTCTTCTATAGACATGTGTGATCAGAATTGGGTGAGCCAGCCATAGAAGTTTCAGACTAGAGACTAGACTACTCACTATCTATGGATGAAAACATGGGAACTAGAATCTAACACACCACACTAGCATCTCACAGATGCATTAGCATCTTGTATAGAAAGAGGTATGATAAACAACTAGAAAAAATTGAGGGCCTACTTACTACTTGACTGTTAAGGTTTTATATTTTAATAGAGAGAGTGAAGGTAGCAAAAAGTACAAAGAAAAGAATACTAGAAACCTATTTTAGTAGAAAAATGACAAAAAAAATAGTATATAGGAAAAGAAACATTTCCACCCACGATTTGATGCTTCGGTTAGCTTCGAGTAGAAATTTTTTGTGCTACACACAAAAGAATAGGAAAATGTTGGGGCTATGTTTTGAGGTCTGCTTTAGTCATGCCCCCATTTTGGTGTTCCCACCTCCATGGACAAAAAAATATGCAACGAGATAGAAAAATATATAAAGGAAAGAATAGAAGAGACACTATCAAATAGAGTGTAAAGATAGTATGAACAATACTCTTTAAGACACAATGATGCAAATAGATAAAAAGAATGATATCACCTTCCCTTTTGCTAGCACTCGAGGCTGAGAGGGGAAGATGAAGAGAGACTACACCCTTCCAAGAGGATGGAGCTTCATAAGACCTACAAGAATAATAGTTGTAGAAAGAGAATGTTCAAGGAGACAAGAAGAGATCTTGTAACAACAAGAATAAGATAGAGTGATAAAGAAGAGAAAAAGAATGATGTTGAGGGAATAAGAATGAATGTTTGAATGGCTAAAATGGAGGTAAGAAGTCAATTTCTTTTGGTCAAGGGTTGATAGAGGATGTTAATTCTGTAGCCAACTAGAAACATAATGCCACTACAAATTATAGGGGTAGGAATCCTATCAGGATGCTAGTGCAACATGCAGACATCCATGTGGCGTGTGCACATCCCTGAAAAAAATTCCTCCACCGACACAAAAAGAAAAGGCCACGTGGAAGGAATAAGTTGATGGTGATGGGCTTTGCATCATTGGACTTATAATTTTTTATGGCAAGGGAAAATAAATGGGGAATGTTCCTAGGGTTCAAATTCATGCCATTACATTTTTCCCCCACTCTAGCAAGCATATACGCCAGTGTAGATGCAAGATAAAGTAGAAAGAGATTGAATATAATATACTAAATGTGTTGAGGAAGAATATCTTCAACCTAGCATACTTGGATGTGAAGGAGGTAGCTCCATAGGTTCTCAATCTTGCAAGGAAAGCTCAACATGAAAGAGAGAGAGAGGGGTCGACAGTTTCTTAGTCCTACAAAGTTGGCTCTACAAGTTCTCGGTGTTGCAAAGTTGTGATATCACCATAAGAATGTTAGGTTAAAAATCATAAAACACACAAGAAAACATGATAAGACATATCCTGATTAGATAGACACAAGACACACACTGATTAGATAAGCACACAGCTGCTACAAACTCTGTTGCAAGATAGTCACAAACAAGACAAGCCTAGTCAAGCTACCCCTAAGCTAGACACGGGGATATAAGATGTCAGACACCAAGAGAAAACAACATAAAATATCAGATATAAAAGACACAATTTTGTAAGAAATCAATGAATTCAATTGAAGTAGAAATTTTCAAAGGGGGTTCCTTTGGATGGGAACCCTTCAAGACACCAAAGGGTTCATTCAAAGGAACACTCTAATTGAAAGATACAACATTTTCCACAAGTGATTTGTCATCAAGGAATCGGGTTGAAATAATGCTCCTTTTCAAAGGTAAGTTTTCAGACTTTTTCATCTTAGAAAAACAACTCCGTTTTCAACGAAATTTTTCGAAGACTTTCACTACGAACTCATTTCTGAAAGAAAAATTTCATTAAGGGGTCCTCATTGAGAGAATGCACCATTTGTAAAATGAAATTCTTTTAGTAAGGGATTCTTTGGCCACATAATTAACCTTATTTAAAATCAAAGAAGCATGGTAGCCCCCCCTTAGGATGGTGTGTGCTACATAGAGCAACACATGGCATCCTAAGGATAGAAGGAAGAGGTAGATATTTTTTGTCATGCAACACATAACAAGATATATTTAGTGATATGTTGTCACACACACACACACGAGAAAATACATAAGAACTAAAACATAAAGAAGCAAACAAGAAAAGGAAGGTAGAAAGGGACACAAAAATGAAGAGATAGGGGGATTTGTGAATTCGAGATCAGATTTGTTCATAGATACAAATAGACATAACATGGTGTATGAATGAATGATCATCAATCCCCGAAGTTCTCAGAACGTGAAGAAGATCGCATGAAGAAAAAGGAATAAAAAAAATTGGGTCAACATGGAAGGGGCATAAATACCCCCAACGCTTTGCATCATCCCCAATTGTTGAAAAGTAAAGTTAGGACACATAGAAGAATGATGATACAAACAGAAGAAGTGCATGCAAGATTTTCCGTGACTGTATCGAAGAACCTAGAAGGGTAGTGAGGGTCCTCCAGGAAATATCACAAACATAAAAATAAAAGCACAAGGGAACATGAACACACAAACACATCTATGCTAGATAGATGAAGAAGAGGTACCAACCTAGTCCTCATCAACCAACAAGTTGTCCTGCTCCAAATCTGCATCATTCTAGGGGGAGGGAATATGGGCCTGCAAGGGTGGGATAATGATTGTGGTACCCTATAACTCATCTACACCAAGGGCTAAGGAAGACAGCCCATCAAGGTCTTCTTCATTGAGATCTTGCAAAATAAAAGTCATTGATCTTGCAAAGATTGAGGACAAATTTGGGATGTCCTTCATTGAATTAACCATGCACTTTTCAGGGGAAGGGCAAGGTGTAATGGAGTCATGTCTAACCTCATAGAGGGGAACAATGAATAAATCCAAAGAAGTCGGGGTTTCCTCCATCACTAGGACGATGCAAGAAAAAACATGACTAGCTCTTGAAGAAGGTGAACCCTTCTTTTGACCACCACTTATAGTGAGGTCATCTTCTGGCTTACGCTTTAATGGAGAATGGTGGATCCCCATAGAAGAAGTGGAGATGAAAGAGGAAGAAGAAAAAGCTGTAGTAGAAACCACCATTGTGTTCAACATGTCTATGGGCTAAGAGAAGGGAGGGATGTATGGGATGGACATAAAAAGTGAAGGCTCCATAAAGGGAGCGATGAAAATCTGCACCCTTTTAGGGTGAGTATCATTGAGTCCCATTGGGAGATCCAAAAGTAAATTAGAGGTAACTATTGAAGAATAGAATTTAAAGAAATGGTTGAGTTGAAAACTAAAAAGAAAATAAAATGTTTGAGGACTGATAATGGTGGTGAAGTTTTCTCTAATGATTGCAATAGATTTTGTGAAGATTGTGGTATTCATAGAGAAAAGACAACTCCATACTCTCCATAAAAAAATGGAATTGTAGAAAGAATGAATAGGAAACTAATAGAGAAGGTTAGGTGTATGTTAAGTGGTGCTAGTCTAGAACAAAGGTTCTGGGTTGAAGCTATTGCCATTGCTTGTTACCTGATTAGCAAGTCTCCTACATCAACTCTTGTTGATAACACGCCTATAAAGGCATGGTCAAGTCATAAGCATTCATTAATACATGTTATTGTTTTTGGTTGCGAGGCATATGCACATGTGCCAAAGGAGAAGTGAACAAAGTTGGAAACACTAGTATAATTTGGCAAATAAATGACTAGGTGACAAAATTTTAGTCACAACAACTAAAAATGACTAAATTCTACTAATTTTTTGCAACACAACTATAAATGACTAAATCAATGACTTATTTGATCATCGGGTAAAAAACACAACTAAATAATTAGTCACACAAATAAAAATGACTAAATAATTAGTCACACGAATTGGTAATATCCCTCTTCCTCACGATTTAAAATTTTCATTACAATTAAAAGTAATACCATTTAAAATATTTGCCACCCTTATCCTTCACAGGGAAGGGTTTCTCCTCACCACTCTAAGGAGCATAGACCAAAACAAGACAAAACCAGATCTAAACACTAAAGGAAACCTAAAACTATAGACAGGAAGTCATTCTCACATCACCAAAAGTTTCAATGGAAGAAGATTCCATTATTTCCAAAGTGGAAGGCTCCAACATTAGCTCTAGATTTTTTTGATGCCCTATAGCTGTGTATTTTAGGGAATCTCCATGAAATAGAAAGTCGGAGGTATTGAATGGTGAGGTATCTATGAGGAAAATGAAGGAGAAAGAAAATGAAAATGAAGGGGTCAATTTGTATGGCAAGTTGGCAGAGGCTATAGATTCAAGGCTCGTGGGGTTGGTGGTTGTTCTGGTTATGGGTTTGATCATTTGTACCAAGGAAATAAATCTTAAGGAGGCTGATGAATACGGTAAGGTTTTGGTGCTCACTGATCAGCTTGTCCCATGGCAAAGGTAAAATGGTACCTTGAGTTTTGAATTTTCCTTTTGGGGTTTGAGGCAAAATGAAATAAATTGATTGTGATAAACTCAGATTCTTGGGTCTATCTTATGGGTTCTTGTTTAGATGGGTGGGGATTGTTTCTTGTGCTAAAAATATTTTTATTTGTCAATGTTGAACTTACATAGCTAACTGAATTCTACCTTTTTTGTACTTTCAGTCACTTCTCCCTCCTTTTCCATAATGTGAACCTTGTTTAGATTATTGAGTAGCGTTTATAGGTAGAATATGGATGTCCTAAAAGAGTAGACCATAAGATGAATTTAGGTTATCTTTGATACTCATAAATAGTTTGTAGAAACAATATTTTTATCTTATGCAGGTTGCATTACCACTGGATATTGGAAGGTTGTTTGTGGGATATAGGGTTAGTCTTACTTCCTATATAATATGTCTCCCTTTTATATAATATTAAAAGGGTTGATGTTTATCCTATGAATATATGGGTGAATCAACATCAATATTTATATAATATAGCTAACCATGACTCATTTTTATAGCATATATAGAATTTTGAGGTTTGAAAAAGGTTAAATATGTTTGTTTTTTGGTATTACTTTTAATTCCCTTATTTTTGAATACTTGGATATGTTCCTATCTACATAGCTGAAATAACTCCCAAGAACTTGAGAGGAGCACTCACAAATACAAATTAGGTTAGAGTCTTTGATCCACCTTATCCTTTTGTTAGTAGATAGGTGAGAACATGATTAAATTGACATAATTATATCAGCTAAAAGCTAGAAGAAGCATCATTACACTTCATTATGCTCAAAAGAAAGTGCTCATATCTACAAATCTGAATTTCATTATTGACTGGACTCCAACAGTTGTCGATAACCTCTTGTATACTAATAGTATGCCTTGGAATGTGTATGCACACACATTGACCTAAGTGGCTATCAAATTTCATCTTACTTGACTAATCCTTTTGTATCTTTTAATGAATCCATTCTTTTGTATTTTTTAATTTTAGATAGAGGTTATTGGTTCTTAAACATGTTCTTTTATTTTAAAATTCTTGGAGAATTTACTACAAAAGTCATCATTTGTTACATTACTTGTAAAATATGTCCTAAATTCTCACTTAAGAAATTATAATTTATTCCTTTTTTAATCATCATTTGGGTCCCTTAGTGTTGTGTGTATGGTTGAATTGACTATATCTCTTCTTAGAGAATATACAAATCCCATCAAGACATTTTATGCTCAATCTTTTACAACTTTTTTTAATTGATTATTGAGATTGGTCACTATGTTTCACTAAATGTACTTTAGAGCATGGTTTAATACTAAATTTTTGGTATATTTTACATGTTTGAATTATTTTTTCTTGGTTTAAATTCGTTGGTCCTCCATTTTATAATCCTCATTTTTGTGAACTTTGAGCTCTTTATTTTTTATCTGTTTTCTTGGTTTAGTATCTATTTAATTCTATTAAATTTAGAATTTTTAAAGGGTTGGAAATTAAATAACTAGAAATATAATTTTTCACTACTCTTAGCTATTGTTCTCATTTGCAAATTAGTTTTCAAACATGATTGATGATTTTTTGACTATATTTTTGTAATTGAACTAAGTGTTTGATGAGTTCTACTAAGTTTTTTTTTAAATAGATCATTCAAATGGAAAGTTGTGAAGATTTGTGTACTTGATCTACACACAAGTATATATCTAATGACCTATCTAATTATTTTTCCTCATATTTGAACTATCCTTAGACATTTAGACCTTCTTGTGTTCCTAAATGTTGCATATATGTCAAGCTAGATTGGTTTTTGAGATTTGTGTGCTCAACAAAATAAAATTTGATATAAACATAAAACAAGTTGTTTCTCTTTCTCCTTGTAGTTTACATAAATATGTTAAATTTAGGAGTAGATTTAAGGTTTACATGTTAGAATTTAGACTACAAATTGAATAAATGTGTCCTATTCTGAAAGTTCAATTCTTGTAAGATTGTAATTATTTTTATTGCTGAAATTTTGACATGTGAATTCTAGAGTCTATATTGAATTGGTTGAAGAAATCTTATTTTGTTGATTTATGATCAATTGAAATAATTATTTTTCTTAGTTTTTTATCTCAAGCTATAGAAGAGGCATAAAAGGCTTTTACCTTGCCTTAGTGTGTCAAACCACATGGTTTTTGTTCTCTACAATGGATATTTGATCCTGCTTCATAAATGAATGAGTTCTTAGGGTGCTCAACTACCTTAACTTAATCTCTACAATTTCAGCTTTTCATTACCTAACATCTATGACTAGTGGATATTTAATTCCTACAAGTAATCCACTTTGATCTAAGGGGCATAAGTAGACATGTATACATTAATTCATGGTACCAAATGAGGGGACATTGTCTAGGATGAGTAGTAAAGAAACATGTAAAACAATTAAACACATTAACATTGCCTATAAATAAATAAATTATTACAAATAAAAATTCTAATTATAGATCTATGTCAATAGTTAATTTTGTGTTAAAATGTTGAAATATATCTACAAGAGAATAAGGAATCCATTAGTTGATATTTTGGTAGTGGTCACCAAGGTACTAGTTGACTAGTGAGCTGCAAATTGACTTTGATGAGGTCTTGTCAACAATGACCTTGTCATTAAGGACCCAAACATGTTTTTATTATTGATACCTATCCTTATCACTTCATACTCCATTTCTAGGATATCATGTATTGAAGCCTATAGAAGGTTTTGTTGCACTTAAAACTAAAACACTTATTAATTATCTAGAAAATGAACTTCATTATGGTTTTGGCCAAACTTATTTAGCAATAGTAAAAATATTGGGAGCTTTATGCATAATCAACCACTTTTGAGCTTTGACATAAGATTTCCACCTATAGTGAAAATAAATATAGAAAATAACTAGCCAAATCCCAATTATAATGTGAGCACTATTTCTAATGAAGAAAGTAAAAAACAAAAATATATAATTTCAAAAATGCTTGAAAATAAAAAATTGAAATAAATTTTCCTTAACCACCAAAATATATAATAGATACTAATTAACTTGCCCCAAAGCTATCCATTAATGCACATTTTACAATAGAAATCATGATTCCTAAAGAGACATTCAGAAAATGCATATTGATAACACAAATATTTCAATGTTTATTAAGAATTTAGATGGATGCCTCTAGAATGGAAGAAACAATAATGGAAGACATTGCAGACAACCAAACCATATATTAATGATGTTGGGTATTTTGTAGAGCTGAGATTGATCATAAACAACATTAGGATTAATTATAAAGAAAAACCATATAGAATTAGTCTCTTTATCCTGATAAATAAATCTGTGTTAATCCCCTTTAAGGATTTGGTACACCTATTTGGAGGCACATGAAATGAGAAAATCAAATATCTTAGTATATTCTAGAAGTCAAATATTAGCATATGGCTTTCTTTGGGAAGATTCATGGCAGAAAGATCCATATCTCCTCGTTGATACAAGATCTTCAGTCATAAGGTATCAGACAATTGAGTCCACGATTCAATATCAATAACATACTAATAACATCTAGAGCTATTTTTTATTGTTAATAACAGTTGTCATAAGGGGGATGATGATGCCCTGGGCATTCTTTATTGTCCTCCCAACCTTATCTATTCTCCTGTAGACACTTCAAGCCTACCGTGGGCATGGCTTGAAGTGTCTATGGGAGAGCGGGGAAGGGTTTCTCCTTGCCACACAAAGGAACAAAGACCAACACCACACAAAACCAAATCCCAAAACTGAAGTAAACCTACAATTATAGCTTGGAAGTCATTTGCACATCACCAAAAGTTTCAATGGAAGCAGATGCCATTATTTCTAAAGCGGAAGGCTCCAACATGGCCGGCCTCTATAAAGAGCTAAGAAGTTTTCTTGAGCCTCTTAATGGACTATTAGGCTTTGAAGGCAAAGATAATGTAGTTAAGTCCATAGTGCAAATTCATGGGCTTGGCAAGTGTTATGTACCATTTTTGTGCCATTTGTTTAAGGTTTCTTATAATAGTTTAACCAACAAAATCTAATCTTCAAAACAAAGCAGAAAAGAGTTGATGAATTGTTTAGAAGCATAAAATTAGTTATAGATTGTTCCAATGCCCTACCTACAGTTGTGTCTTTTAGGGAATCCCCACCAAATAGAAGTTTAGAGGTATTGCATAGTGAGTTTTTTGATGGCCTGGAAGTGGTTTACTAGATCAAGGGATGAATGTTGGGTTACATTCCACATTATGCATCTTAAGATTTTATGGCTAGACTAGTTGCAATTATTTTGAAATTTTGGAGAGGTCTATCTCTCGGAAGGATACATCCTAACAGTTTTTGAAGAACTTATTATTTAATGATGTTGTGTATTTTGCAAAGCTAGGATTGATCATTATCAGCATTGAGATGAATTATAAATAAAAATCATATAGAATTAGTCTCTTTTATCTACTAAATAATTTTTTGTTAACCCTTTAAGGATCTGGTGAACCTATTTTGAGGCACATGAAACAAGAAATCAAATATCTAAGAATATTTTAGAAGTCAAATATTAGCATATGGCTTTATTTGGGTAGATTAGTGGCAACAAGATCCATATCTCCCTATTGATACACAATCTTCAGTCATAAGGTATTAGATAGTCCAATCCACAATTCAATATCAATAACATACTAATAACATCCAAAGATATTTTTTACTTTTAATAATAGTTGTCATTAGAATTGGGCCATATGTACTTGGAGTATCCCCTACAATAGGATTTTATTAGTCTAGCCATAAAAAAATCCCTTAGATTTTCATGTATGTCTAGCAACGCACTTGTAACTACAACATATGACAAAAAAATCCTTGTTGTTATGATTTGATGGATATCCCTTTGAATATTTGATGTAATACACATTATTATAGTGCAAGCCTATTTTTTAGATTGTTTCATTTAGCATTACCAATATTCTCCACAAGAACATTTTCCCTGTTTAAAATGATGGGAATGGTTCATACCTCTCAGAACAATTTTGTCATTATGTATATGCTTGATATGATATTCATTGCATTCACTAATTTGCATTCATTGTGTACATGCATGATCAGTCCAAGAGACATTAGGTATGAATGATGCACAATCTCAAAAGATTACTATGGATGAAGAAATGGCAGCATTGAAAAAGAATGATACATGGGATCTTGTACCATTGTCGGAAGGAAGAAAAAATTTTGGTTGCAAATGGGTGTTCAGGAAAATATTGGTTTAGATGGAAGTATTTATAAGTAGAAAGCAAGGTTGGTTGCAAAAGGTTACTCTCAAGTTGAGGGTGTTGGTTATGGTGAGATATTTTCTCTCGTTGCAAAAATGAATCCATTAGATTTTTACTTTCTAATTATGTTGCTTATGATTTAGAGGTTGAGAAAATGGATGTGAAAACTGCTTTCCTTCACAGTAACGTGGATGAGGATATTTATATGACACAACAATAGCACTATGTGGTGAAAGGTAAAAGTAAATTGGTTTACAAATTGAAGAAATTTCATATGGCTTAAAACAGAGTCCTAGGATGTGGTACTAGAAATTTGATACATATGTGTTGAGTTTGGGATTCGAGTGTTTTGAATCATATAATTGTGTTTATTATAAAACTGATGGTGATTATTTGTTGTTTATTACATTATATGTTGTTGATATGTTATTTATCGGTAGAGGGAAAGGTATGATTTTCAGAACTAAAATCTCAACCTATTGCTAAATTTGAAATGAAAGATCTTGGTGCAGATAAACACATTCTTGCGATGGAAATTAAAAGAGATGGAGTGAACAAAAGGCTATGGCTTGGCCAAATTAAGTATGTCAATTCAATTTTAGAGAGGTTTGATATGTAGAATTGTAGACCATTATGTGTTCTTGTTTCAGCTAGAACAAAGTTATCTATTTTAGATTGTCCAACATCCCCATCAAAGATTGAAGACATGAGAAGAGTGCCTTAATAGAGTGCAGTTGGAAGTTTGATGTATGAGATGGTTTGTACTAGACCAAACATAGCCCAAGTAGTGGGAGTTCTTTCTAGATATATGTCTAATCCTAGTAGAGTTCATTGGGATACAATTAAAAGTCGTTATATATTTTTGTGGTACCTTAGATTATTCCTTGTGCTACCATAGTAATATGACTAAAGATGAGATTTCCCTTGATATTCATGGTTATGTGGATTCAGATTGTATAGGTGATGTTGATAGTAGAAGATCCACTAGTGCTTATGTGTTTATGTTATTTGGTGGTGAAATTAGTTGGATGAGCAAGAGACAGGTTGTGGTTGCTTTATGCACTAGTGAAGCTGAGTATATGGTAGCCACTCATGCTTGTAAAGAAACCATTTGGCCTAAGAGACTATGTTCAGATACTAGAATTAAAAAAGGTTTAGTGACAATTTATTGTGATAGTTGAAGAGTGTGATATGTCTAGCCAAGAACCCAACATTTCATGTCACAACGCACATTGATGTACAATACCACTTTGTTAGAGATATGGTTAAAGATGGAAGGGTGAAGCTCTGGTTAAGGTAGAATATTTGATGAATGTTGTTGATTTGTTAACTAAGCCTATGAGCATAGAGAATTTCACATGGTGTTTAGAGACTATGGGCCTTTTGGCCCCTAAAAATTAATAGATGATGTTTATTCACCCTCTTATATTTGTAATGTGTTCGACAAGTAGGATATTTTTTGGGAAAATATGTCTCAACCTTGTAATTACATAAATTTTTGTTGATACATAAGGTAGTGTCCATCTGATGATGATGGGGTGTGCGGGGAGGGTCTCCCCCATGAGGGGTCTAGGGGGATCATCCCCCTAGCTAGGGTCTAGGGGCAGTGTTCCCTAACAAAGGCTTGGTGGTAGCACCCCCGAAAGGAAAATTTTATTTACATTTTATTATTGTAAATGTGGAATGTTAATTATTTTGTCTCATATTTGACGACCAACATTTTATTAGCTTGACTTTCCCTAGAAGGAAACCCTATTTTATTAGGGTATTCTATTATGACTATGTAATTTTATGATGTATTCTGAGAGTCTGATAGTGGTCGTGTTGCCTTTGGATCTTTGGTTGGTGATACTCCTATGTGAATCTTTCTTTGCAAGTATATTGTAATCTTTGTGAGTTTTGAATAATATATTAGGCGGCTTTTGGAGTGTGGGTTTTTTTCCCAAGAGGATTTTCCCCATGTAAATCACTATGTTGTGGTATGCATGATATTTATGTTTGTTTCTACTTAAGTTTTTGTAACTGAAAAGATTTGTAATTTTTTTTCATTATTCTCTTCTCAAGATTAGTGTAGGAAGATGTTCCGCTACCTTAGCTCCCTTACACAAATCTCCCCTCAGAGGGAGAGGTCCAACTAGGGTGGGACAAAAGTGATCCAATGAAAATCCCTCACAAGACACTAGCGACTTATAACTAGTGTCATGCACTATGTGCATAGAGCCTTCATGAGATAATTTTAGACACTTGTGAACCACATAAGCAACACCACTCATTGAGACTAGCCAAGGAATGCCTAGTTGATCTTTGAATAGGTCAGATTTCATGATTATGAAAAATTATGTATGAACGGCCTTGAGTCATACCAAGATTGAAAGAGAAATGGTTCCCATAGGGGCAACTAAGAATCCATCATGCATACGGAGAGTGGCTTTTGACTCCTCGTATTCCTCTTTATGTAAGCTATTTATAAATAGAGCTTCTTCCATTATGACATTCAAACTACTCATCAGATCGACCGAGATGCCAGTTACAAAACTTTGTTATTAATCCAAGTGGGAATGTATAAAGGGGAGAGCTCCCTCTTTGAAGGAAACTCTTACGAGTTAAATGTTATATCAAGTGTTACACTCGTAGACTCGATAGGAGGAATATGCATGAATGAGATCATATTCACATGTTCTAATGCCACTATCTTAGAAGACGCAAAAGATTGGTTAACTAAGTTTAGAAAACATTCAACCTAGCTATATTTTTCTTTTGAATATCCAAGAGTCATCCTAACTACGTATCTATGGGTCATAGATCAGATTGCAAAGCTACACTTTGCGACACACAAACCTACAACACACCTAGGATATGAGATAAAAAATCTCAATACCAAGAAATGAAACAAAGGATGTTCATGCCAGGTTCACCTAAAATGTAGAGTAGGGGGTTTTTCACCCCTGAGATTCTAGGTCATGGGAGAGTCTGAAGGAATGAACTACCCTAAACTACCTCGATCTAACACAACAAATTGGAAAGGGGGAATATAAAGGCTAAAAAGGAAGGGAAAACAATACATTGTTTCCCTCCTACTAAAGATAGGTGTGATCAAAACTAGGTGAGCCAACTATGAAGGTTTCAAACCACAAACTAGATTGCTCATTATCTAAGGATGAAAGTGCAAGAACCAAACTCCAATGCACCGTGTTGGCATCTTAGGGACGTCTTGGTGTATTTTATAGATAAAGGTATGATAAACATCTAGAGAGCACTGAGAGCCTACTTACTACTTGACTATTGAGGTCTTACAATTTAACAGAGACAGTGTAGGTAGCAGAAAGTACAAGAATAATACTAGAAAAATATTTAGTAGAAAAATGATAGAAAAAGAATAGGAAAATATACCTTTCCACCCATGATTTGGTGTGTCGGTTAGCTTTGAGTAGACGAATCTATTCCTACACATAGAAGAACAAAACAATGTTGGGGATGTGTTTTGAGGTATACCTCAGTTAGACCCTCGTTTCGCTATTCCCACCTCCATAAACAACCAGATATGCAATGAGATAGAAAAATTGATAAAATAAAGAATAGAAGAGACAATATAAAATAGAGTGCAAAGACATCTTGGATGCTACTCTATAAGACATAATGATGCAAATAGATAAAAAGAGCAACATCACCTTCCCTCCTACTAGCACTCAAGGCTGATAGGATCAAATGAAGAGAGGCTATTCCCTACCAAGAGGATGAATATTTGTAAGAAATACAAGAATAATAGTGTTGTAGCAAGAGAATATTGTAGGAGCTAAGAAGAGAGTTTTCAACAACAACAAGAAGCTAGAATGATAAAGAAGGGAGTAAGAATGAGCTTGAGAGAGTTTGCAAGAATCAGAGAGAGAAAGAATAAATATTTGAATGGCTAAAATGAAGGTAAGAATTCAATTTTCATTAATCAACGGTCGACAGAGGATGTTACTTCTACATCCAACTAAAACACAATGCCCCTGAAGATTCTAGGGGCAGGAATCCTGTTAGGACGCTAGTTCAACATGCAGATGTCTGTGCGGTGAGTGTATATCCTCCACAAAAAATCCTCCACCAATGAAAAAACACAAGGCCACATGGAAGGAATAAACTGATAGTGACGAGATTTGCATCATCAAACTTATAATTTCTAAGGTAAGGGTAAATAACTAAGGAATTTTCCTAGGGTGCAAATTCATGCCATTACAGAATGAGGCAACTTTGTGAAGGAAGGAAATTAAAGACCATAGAAGAAGACATGCCTATTTAAGAGAACATGAAACATCCATGCATGATAAGAGGATCTCGAATTAAATCTATCATTCACTTGTTTAATATTGATGATAGAGACACCAAATAAAATTTTCAATATTTTAAGCTTAGAGTGTTTCTCAAAGAATTAAATCGATCATAGATGTTGATATAAATTCTTTAGTTGAAATAAAAAATATGTATAAGTTAGATCCCAATATATTTCATAATATTGTGAGTAATCCTAATAATAATTCTTGAATTTGGTTTCATGTTACTTATCTACCTCCTAATGGGTGAAATTGGATTATTATTTTTATAGAGGATTTTTATGAAATTGTGATTAACATCACTAAGGATAAGGGTCCTAGATGTGATGGTTCTCCTTGTGAATTTTAAATATTACTTTGGGACACTGTTGGCCATGATTTTTTCAAAGCTTATTTAACATATATCAACTTCATTTCCTTATGGAAAATTATGAATAAAGGAAATGTTAAAATCATACCTAGAGATGTTCTGGTAGATTTATTTTCTAATTTGATACCATTCACTTATATTATTGTCACCAATAAAATTATTACTAAACATCTTTCAATGAATACTTGGCACTTTCTCTTGATAGTGGTTCATCCTAAATAATTATGTTTTGAAATTATATTCATTGTAGAAAACATTTTTTAAATTTGGTAAGACATGGAATGGGATAGAAGGTCAAATGAATAAGTATTTTTTCTTAAAAATAAATATAAAAAATCCTATGATGACATTCAATCAATATTTATTCTAGTCATGCTCTAAGATTTGAGGTTTGGATAAAAATGAGTTTGATATATGAGAACTAAATATGTTGATTTAACTATCGTTGACATCCAATATAACCAATTTAAGTTTTTTTGAGTTGTTGGATGCATAATTATCATTTACTCAAAAATTAGTTTTTGGCATCTCCCTTCTAAGTGGTAGTTCACATAATCTTTTTTATTTTTATTTTAATAATATTATTTCCTCACCCTGATTGTCAAATAAAATATTATCAAAAGGCAGTTGAAGTGATTCAAAACTCCCAACTTATCTTTAAGTTCCAATTTTTAATACCATAATACATGATATTATTAAATATCTTTTTCATTCCTTCCAACTTAGTTATGCACCTTTGCCTTGAATTGGACATGGGGAAATTTTAAATTTCTAGGCTTAGTTTATACTCACTAAGCTTCTTCTTCTTATCTAAGGAAATAAATCATTGAATGATTTAAAAAATTTTGGCTCATTGGATTACAAAATTTCCTCATTAGATGGAAAACATAATCTTTCTTTACCATATTTTCACCCATCCATGTGTATTACTAGTATTGTATGATGCCTTATATTGCTTCCTATCAAAAGTTAGATTTTTTTTTAGAGATTTACTTTGGGATAGTTTTAAGAAAGGTAAGTATCTTTGCTAGGTGGCTTGGATTTGATTTCCTCATCAATAAATTAAATGGTTTTGGCTTGATTGATATGTAATGGTACAAGATTGATCTTTGTGCCAAATTAGTTGTAAGAAAAAATAAAAGTAATGATGCATGGGTTATTATTCTCTAGAACTAGATATTTTATCTTGTCTCCCTTATGGTCTCAAAACATGGAAGGAACTAGAATTTCACACCCTTCACATCACTTCAATTCTAGTTAAGATTGATGAATATTTTGGGATAAATGTGTAAATAAATCATGCAAAGCTATCAAGACTTGGCTCATCTAGAAAGGTATCATTTTATATGATGGTCTTACTATCAATAAACATCCTTTATATCACTACCATCTATGTTGTTCCATTGGTAAATATTACTTGGACATGATCTCTTTAATATTTTAGAAATGGAATAAGGACTATGTAGTACTTTTACTATATCCACTTCTTGTTTCATTATCTTTTTCTTAGGTGAAAACATATTTTAATTTAAAAATTAAGATAATAAATAATTTTAATAAATTCTAAAGGGTATTTCCATTTTAGATTCAAAATATTGTTTCCATTTAGTAATATTTGTTGCACTGTCGGCTACCATTGCACCAAAATATCGACTTGTTAATGCTCGATACAATCGCTAGATTTATACAAGATCCAAGATCCATAGGAGGTAGTTAAGAAATATCACAAACCCAAGCATCACATTGCACAACACAAAGAGACCAAGGGCGAAACTCTTGCAACAATTACCCTCCAGCGAAAGCGAGGGGTTTGAACCTATGTCCTTGGCTTTGATACCAATTGTTGCACAAGCAACTGTCATTGCACCAAAATATTGACTTGTTAATGCCTAATACAACCACTAGATGTATACAAGATCCAAGATCCACAAGAGGTAGTTAAGCCGTGTCACAAACCCAAGCGTCGCACTGCACAACACAAGGAGACTAAGGGTGAAACACTTGGAACAATATTAGTCATGGTGGAGGGGCTAGATATGGTTTGTGGATACACTCTTTTTGAAATATTCTCCTAATAAAGGCTATAGTTAGATTTCTCCTAATTTTCCTATGCTTCACAGGTGAGTGATATATGGTATTTATACTCCACTATACATGATTCAAGCAAGATATTTATATTATTTCAAAAATTATTATGGATCCTGATATTTCTCACATTGATTTGTGAATTTTACAAAAGGCTCTTCTTATTAACAATAAACTTGTGCATCTAGGATTTTATAAGCATAAGTGTCCTTCCTATGGTAAATTTGAGACTCTTGAAAAACTTGTTTTCTTTGTTCTAGATTTCAAATAGGTTGGTCATGGATGTATGAGTTGTCCAATCATTTTCAATCATAATCCTTTGCTTGGCACAAAGTCCTTTTGGAGGATAGTTCTAAACTTATAGCTAGATTTGGCTAGATATTGCATACCTTTATAGTGGAGATGAGTTAACTATATGGAAAGATAGAAATGCAACTATTTTGTTAAAAAATATTTTGAGAAAAAATTTTCTATATACTCCAAGTCTCTAGTGACACCAAATATGTTCATGTAGATTTAGGTGTAGACTAACAATGTGAATTTATGGGTGACCCACCTTTAGTATTTATTAAATAATTTGGAGAATTTACCTTGTATATTGGATTTTTGTTCCTCCTTTGCTAGCTCAAGGAGATTTCCAATGCCAATGTATATTTTACCAAGACACACTATTTTAATTCCTAATATTATTTGGGCAATCAAAGACCAACAATCACATCCATTGCAAGCTATTTAGAAAACATAAAATATTTTCTAACAAAGATAACAAAAAAAATGGAATAACCTTCAATGATTGGGAATTATTGGAAATTATTTAGAATTAATCATAATGAATTAATTTACAATATATATACATATTTATAATACAAATGAGAGAAAAAACCTCTTAGAATTTTGGGGAAGGGGCCTAAGAATATACATGTAACTCCATTAATCTAATACTAGTGGCATGCAAAACTTAATGCAACTATATGTAAAAAAGGAAACACACCTAAGAAATTTTATGTCTAAAATAGGAGTAATCCATAGGAATATTCTAAAGAATATCCTATACTAACATCCCCCCTTAAGCATACCTTAGGTGGATACAAAGAAACTAGGTCCCAACAAGTAGGACTAATAACATACCCAAGTATAGTGAAATATATCAGAAAGTGGAGAAAGGGAGAAAACCTAGTGGGATAAAAATCTACCCCAAAAGAAACAAAATATATGGAAGTGTAATAGACACAACACATAAAAATAACTTGAAGATGGTTGTTCTAAAATCCCTAGAAGATAGGGTTCATATATTCCTCCACAAAGAAGATAAATAATTTCAACATAGAATGTTGCATGGTGAATGAGTAGTAGGTTCCTCTATAGCAAAAATTCCTCTTCCTTTCAAAAGATAGAAACCTTGATCTATTGAATCGTTGAATTCCCACTCAAGTGTATTGTATGAAGGAATAAAGATGTATGGATGTGGAATGTTAATGCATGCCATTTTCCTACAATGACAATCACATGAGACATCCTCCTACAAATAATTTTTAAAATACCTCAATGAAGCCTCTTTTAACTTTGTAGTAGTAACAAGTGTAAGGAAAAAATAATAGTCATCAAAGAAAATATCCTCAATGTTGTTGTCAATATTGAGAATGAGATATTTTATAAAAAAAATGATAAATGTTTGATAAGATGATATCTTGTTGATGAAGAGGCCAAGTGTGAACCTCTTGGAGAGAATTTGAAGTAGCATGTGAAGAAGCCAAGATCTCTATCAAAATGACAAGTGGAGGTGGTAGAATAGTTGCAAACACTAGAGGTGAAGGGAGAGGAGATTTATCTATGTCATGAGGACATTCAAGACTTTTCCAATAAGAAACTTCCTCTTCAACTTATCATCATCATATAAATGATCATCAACATCATCAAGGGAAAGAAGTATGTCCATAATGAGATCATCTATGAATGGAGGTTCATTGTGATCTCCATACATTTCCCATATGCGTCCCCAACACTTAAACAAACTAATCCTAGGACATGATCATTTCTATTTCCCCATGCATATTTCTACCAATTTGTACTTGGTTTAGGAATAATCCCATACAAATATGGCAATAGATGAATACATTGGTAGTTCTTTAGAATTTCATCACCCCAAGACTTGTAGTTTCATTAATCCAAAGTAATGATAGAGGGATGATTTATTATTCCCATTCTTGACTTAGATAGATTAACCCGTTAATAAATTTGTAACTTTATCTTAGTTCATGATTACAAAATTCCTATGTATAATCCCCCAAGAATGATACATAAAAAGGAACTTTATAGGTTGAGTGCATGTGCATGAACAACTCCCCAAATTTTGACACTTTATATGCTTAGTGAGTAGACAAATGTTGCCTGATTTTGCACTTGCAAATTTCAAGTTAACTTTTTAAAGGAGTTTAAAAATGTTGACCTCTAGATTGTGGCACTTTGTATTTTAGTGCAAAGGATTGTCCAATTGGAACAAAAAATGGCACTATATATAATACTAGTTCCAAAACATCTCCAATAGAAGAGGCTTGCAAAACTAAGCACTTTTGAAAAAAAAATCTCTCAAAAGTTATTACAATTATAACTTTTCTTACTTTCCTTTTTAATTACACTTTCGAATTTGTGCCTTTAAATTGGAAAGGGGGCACCTACTTGAAAAATCACATTATAAAAACACATAAAAAAATCAAGTATGAAATCACATCTCTTCAATGAGTGTTCAATAAGAATCAAGCATGCCATTCCAATGCAAATGCATGCAACTTGTAAATGCTTCTTCAAACTCCTCATTTGGTTGCCAATCTTTGAGATTGCAATGCAAGCCATTCAACTCACAACACAAGCATAAGAAAAATGCCATGTTTTTATCATAATTCATAGGTATGCATACCGCAGGTTTACCATGCACAGGTCACACCTTTCAATTGCCTTATCTCTCTACTAAAACCATGTTTGCATAGAGAACATAGATTAAGATAAAATTCCTACACAAGAGAAAGGAAACAACAAGACATGCCTGCCAAAGAGAAAAAAATTGCCTTCCTCAACAAAATATTTACAACACACTTGTTGTAGCCTACAAATGTTTTTGAATTGGAAAAATGGGAAATCCAAACCCTCTACAATGTGTTATGGATAAAATACACCAAAAAAACAAATTGCATGCAACCAATATTCTCAGAAAAGAAATAGCTCATCAAATAATACCATACCACCAATTGATTCCGAGTAAAAGCTTTGAAACCATGTAGATTTTACCAAGATACACTTGATTGATTGTCAATGTCAGTTGGGCAATGAAAGACCAACAATCTATTTAGAAAATATAGAATATTGTAAACAAAATTTAACATAGAAAGATGAAATGACCCTCAATTATTTTGAATTACTCCTAATGATTTGGAATTACTCGCAATGATCTGAAATTACTCACAATGAACTAGCTTAGAATAGATGTACATACATTTATAATGTAAATGAGAGCAACCACCTCCTAGAATCATGGTGAAGGGGCCTAAGAATAGGCATATAACTCCATTGATCTAAGACTAGTGGCATGCAAAGCCTAATGAAACTATATGTAAAAAAGGAAACACAAATAAACAAGCTTATCTACAAAATAGGAGTAAGCAATATGAATACTCTAAGGAATCTCCTACACTAATAGCCAATACCAAAGATAAGCCTGCAAAAATATCAATGACACTCTTAGATTCAACATCATTGCTATCCTCTCATCAGGTTAGGCAATCAACTAAGTGGTCTCTCTCCATAATCTTGGCCACATTCTTCTTTGGAGTTCTCTTAATGAATTGGATTGGCTCTTGTAGTTAGTCCATGTTTTAAGTTGTGTAAGTTAACACTTGCCATTTCTCTCAAGCATGACACTCCAAATAGATTTCCATTGGAAAAGGAATAGAAACTATGGAAGTACTTCATATGTAGTGAATCCTTTGTCAATTCTCCAGGCTTGCATTGTAAAAGTTTTTCTAAACACTAAATATTGTTTCCAAATCTTGTGATCTTCATCAATGTACCAGTTGTCTACAGAAAAATAAAATACAAATGAAAGATCAACTCATAAATTGAATGAATGTATGTCAAATGGTGTGCTATCTTTATTTGGTTTAAATAAAAATTATATTGACATTTATAATTCTATGCAAAAAAAAAATTCTTAAACTTTTAATTTAAATATGATATTTAAAACATAAAAAATGATATTCTAATATTTTATTGATACAATACTTTAAACTTATTAAATATCATAATACAAATTATAATAAAATAATTTAAGTTTTATTTTACTCTCACAAGGGTTCAAGCCCTCCAATACTTTCTCAATCAAACAAGAAAGCAAGAAAGTATATATCCTGGTTACAAGGGAATTATAAAGATAATCACATTAATGTGATGATTTTACATTTTTCTACATTTATTATCTATTTGTAAATCTATTTAATAAATTAATTGCCATCTCATCTAACAGTAGAATAAATTTTCTCCTCCAATACTTTTTTGCAGCTAAGATTCCAAATACTCCCCAAAATCCAACAGCAACACTTGCCATCCACTCTACATACCAATGCCATGGAATTTCTTCTCCCTCATCTTCTTTTTCTTGAGGAAGACTGGGTATGATAGAATTTGATATCACTCCACATCTACATGATCTGTTATTAACCGGAAAACCACAAAGATCAGGGTTCCCAGAGAAATCTGTAGGATTGAATGTAGTAAATTGATTTCCTGCTGGTATTTTTCCACAAAGCATGTTGTTAGATACAATAAAAGAACTCAAATAAAAAAGATTCCGTAGTTCATTTGGAATCTTGCCATGCAATTTATTATTTGAAAGATCCAGTGACTCTAGCTCCTGTAGCATTCCCAAACTGATTGGAATCTCCCCTGTAAGACTATTATCTGAGAAGTTCAATATGTGGAGACCTTTAAGGTTGCCAATTATTGAAGGAATGCTATCTGATAGATTATTTGCAGATAGATCGATGCAAGTTATAAGTAACAAAACTGATTTGGCATAGTCCAGCTCAGATCCTTTGTTAAACACTTTAATCTCTTCTTTGTAATAATAGAAGCTACGAACATTGACATTTGAGCTTTCCACTTGGGGATTCCTCATCCCTTCCAACTTTGCAAACTGTGGTGGGATGGCACCAATCAAACTATTGTGTGAAATATCTAAAACATGGAGATTTGACAGATTACTTAATTGATGTGGAATGTGTCCATCAAATTTATTTGATCTCAAAACAAGTATCATCAATTCAGACAACTGACCTAACCAAAGGGGTATGTTTCCAGAGAAGAGATTATTTGTCAGATCTAAAATTTGTAAGCTGGAACAATTCTGAAGACTCGATGGCAGCTTTCCCTTCAGCATATTGTCATTGAGGTGAAGTGAAAGGAGTTGGCTTAGAATTCCTATCTGAGATGGAATCCCTCCTGCTAAACCATTATTTGCTAGATTTAATCTTGTCAAAGCAGAGCAATTAGTTATGCTTGAGGGTATTTTACCAGATAATCTGTTCTTTGAGAGATCCAAAACCTCCATCCGTTGCAGAAGACCAATTGAAGAAGGTATATCACCACTTAGATTGTTTGCTGAAAATGCCAGAAACTTAATGAATGGTAGAAAATTGCCAATATCCGCTGCAATAAAACCTGTGAATCCGTTCTGAGACAAGTCGAACAGTTCCAGAGCTGACGCTGACACTGAAAGAATTGGAAGGGAACCCTGTAATGCATTACTATGTAAGTCTAAAGTCGATAAAAAACTTATATTCAAGCTAGAGGGAAACGGGCCCTGCAAGTTATTGTATGACAAATTCAGATATTTTAGATGATGGAGCGTCCCCATCCAATCTGGAATGTTTCCGAACAGATTAGTGTTGGATAGATCCAAATACTCCAATCCATTCTGTGTGGAAAGAATTTGTGGAATGATACCCCCAATACTACATGAAGCTAAGAATAGTCTTTCAAAGTAAATTGTGGGTATCCAATCTGAATCAATGATAACAGTCAACTGATTATATGACAGATCAAGATTAACCAGCCTAGTTGCATTTTGTAAATAAATGAGAGAAAGGTTGCCTTGAAGATTGTTGGAAGATAGGTCAATAGCTGTAATGCTTAGAAGATTTCCAATTGAAATGGGAATACTACCATTTAGCTGATTGCCACTAAGATAGAGACCAACGAGATATGATAGTTTTCCCAGCTGTAAAGGTATATTGCCGCTCAGCAGATTGGAGGAAAGTTGTAAATAAGTCAAAGAAGAAAGATTACCAAGCTCAGAAGGTATATTGCCGCTCAGCAGATTAGAGGAAAGTTGTAAAAAAGTTAAAGAGATAATGTTACCCAATTCAGAAGGTATTTTGCCCTTCAGTAGGTTGGAAGAAATGTCCAACGAAGTCAAAGACGAAATCTGACCAAGTGACCGTGGAATCTCTTCATTCAAAAAATTGCCACTAAGATCCAGATGTTGAAGAGCCGAGAGATTGCCAACGGAAAGAGGAATATGGCCTTCCATCTTCTTCATAGATCCCAAGTCAAGATAGACGAGGGTGGAAATATTTACAATACAAGATGGCATACTTCCTATCATACTGGTGTCAAATAGAGAAAATACGGTGAGCTGAGACCATTCCCCGCATAACATTTCACTTAGATTTCCACTTAATAACTCGTTCTCCCCCAACCTGAGCTCTTTTAAACTAGGCAGACGAGAGAGACTTAGGGGGAATGAACCACTTAATTGACACACTTCTAAGGAAAGAGTGACCAAACTAGTGATATTTGCTAACCATAAAGGCAGTGGCCCATCAAAGTCGTTCAAACCCAGTTGGACGTGGGAGAGGCGGGAGAGGTTTTGGATAGCGTTGGGAAGGTGCCCTGAAAGCATGCAGCTTTCAAGGTCGAGATGTTGGAGATTGTGGAGATGAGAAAGGGGTGCTTCCAATTGCTTTCCTGTCATATTCACCAGTACTCCATTGAGGGACAATAATTTTAACGCTCGCAGCTTCTCTGTCCACACTAAACTCGGACTATATAACAGAGAGCCAGAAGATAGGTCCAGAAATTGCAGCTGAGAAAGATTCCCTAGTTGCCAGGGAATAATACCATTGAAACCGGCCAAAGACAAATTCAGATAAGCTAAGTTGTGCAAGTAGGAAAAATCCTTTGGTATTTCACCTTCAAAATAGTTGTAGCTTAAATCTAGATGTTTCAACTCTCGCAAGGCAAATAGACCTGCACATCAAAACGACGATGAAAAATACTTATTACCGTAAGGGTAAGCATAAATAAGAAAACCAGAACGGTTGCTTCCTAAAAATTACCTTTGGGTAGAACACCACTCAAAAAATTGTAGCTTAGATCTAAATGCTGCAGCTGTTTTAATTGAAACAAAGCTCCAGCAAGTTCGCCGTTCGTCTCTTCCATCAAGTAATCTCGGAACCGGAACTGTGAGTGATTGGGAAGATGAAGTTTGATAACATGTGAGGTCTGCGAGTCACATTCCACTCCCCTCCACACACAGCAATTGAAGTCCCGCCATGAATCCAATTGAAGCGCAGGATGTAATTCATTTTTGAAAGCAAGAAGAGCATCTCTTTCACGAGGCAGGCATGTGGTATTACAATTTATCATCTGGAAACAACATGCGAGTGCAAACAAGCAGCATACGGCAGAGGAGAATTGATCCATCACAAAAATTCAAATTATTTGATCTGCAACAACTATGGTGATTAGAGATTAGAATTTTCTAGATTAAATAAAACTCGTTTATCTTCAAAAAAAAAAATAGCAAGTAAAAAAGTAGCTACCTAAGCTTGAATTGGTAGATTTAGTAATGGCGAGAAGATTGAGTAACGGTGCGTGTGAGAGAGGAAGGAAAAGTGAGTTGATATAAGTAGGGATATGTGTATTACGTTTTCAACATGGAAGAAAGTCTTCCGTTGCTTGTGAATCGATAGATTCAGTGAAGGATAATGTAAATTGATGTAGTTACGAACATATGTATTACGTTTCCAACACGAAAAGAAAGTCTTGCGTGGCCATTGAATATGATTAGTTAGAGAAAATAATAGTAGTTTTTTTGTGTTTTTATTTTAATTTAAACGGAATTTTGGTGTTTTCCAGACAGAAAGTGGAATGAGAGTTTAATATAGGGAAAAAGTCTTCCATTTCTGTTGAATGTTGTGTATTTAAATGAAATTTAAGGAAGTATTTTTTTAAACTAGTAAAGTGGGATAAGAATTTAATACTAAAAAGGAAGTCTTGGGTTATGATTGAAGATGATCGTGAGAATATATTTAGTCAAAAGAAATGTTAGTGAAGAATTTAATAAAAAAAGGAAGTCTTGGGTTATGATTGAAGATGATCGTGAGAATATATTTAGTCAAAAGAAATGTTAGTGCTTTTTAAAGTGTTACATCTTTTCTTGTCATTTTGTTGGTAAAAGTTGAAATGGAATTTAAGGGGTGTTTTATCAAATTATAAAAAGTGGGATAAGATCCCAATACACAAAGAAAGTCTTGCATTCATATTGAATATGGTCACGTCAATATGTTTGGTGAGCGAAAATATTAGTGGTCAAGATGTGTTTCATTTTTTCTTGTGAAAAATTGTAATAAAATTTAAGGAGTTGCTTTTCAAACCATAGAAAGTAAGATAAGATTCCAATACAGAAAAAATATCTTGCATTCCTATTGAATATGATCATGTAAGTATGTTTAGTTAGAAGAAATATTTAGTCTCATATGTTCAATAATGTGTTCAATCCTTTTCATATTACTTTCTTGATAAAAATTGAAATGAAATTTGAAAAAGAAATTTACCAAACTAGTAAAATGAAGATGGTCATGTAAATACATTTAGTCAAAGGAAATATTAGTGATATTTTATGTGTTTCATCTTTTATCATCAGTTTGTTGGTAAAAATTGAAATGGAATTAAAGAAGGTACTTTGCCAAACTATGACAAGTGGGAGAAGATTCTAATACAGAGAGAAAGTCTTGCATTCTAATTGAATATGATCAAATGAATATGTTTAGTCAAAAGAAATATTAGTGACCTTTATGTGTTCCATTCTATCTTGATATTTTTGGGGAAAAATTGAAATGAAATTTAATGTGTTTTTTTCGAACTGTGGATAAGATTCTAATACCAAAAAAATAAATCATGTAAATATGTTTAATCAGAAAAAATATTTATTGTCTCATATTCTCAATAATGTGTTCAATTATTTTCAAATAACATTACTAATAAAAATTAAAATGAAATTTTAAAAAAATATTCTCCAATCTTAAAACATTATAATAAGATTCCAACCAATAAAAACAGTGAATATGATCATGCAAATATGCTACTGAGAGGAAACTTTTGTAACCTCCATTCACCAGCAAAGTTACAAATATACCTATAGAGTGAAAATATTTGTAACCTTCTTTCCCTATCACTTTGCTGGTGAGAATTGACATGAAATTCAAGGTGCTTCTCTAAACTCTAGAAACAGTGAAATCTGGTGAGAATTGACATGAAATTCAAGGTGCTTCTCTAAACTCTAGAAACAGTGAAATAAGATTCCAACTTGCGTGCCGATTGAAAAACCTATCTAGTCAGAGGATAAGAATGAATGAGGGGATGTACGCAATGCATACTGATCTTCCTTGAGGTTTCTGTAGTTAACTGAAACCATGCAACTTGTAGGCGGCATTTGCATGTATGCACTTCCCTCTAAAACGTACTCTAATTGCTGTGGCTTCCATCTGCCCTTCTAGGACACCCGGGGACTCTGGTTTCCCGTTCCTGAGTTTACAGAACATGGCAAAGGTTGGGCAAGACCTTTACGACTGCCTAGCCTAAATATTACGTAGGTTTGTAAAGTGTAGATAGTCTTGTTAATAAAGTTATATGTATGGATTTATTTTATCACTCATTTATATACGTCGAAGGCATTTTTTTTTTAATTTGAACAGTGATTTTTGTCATCAAAAACTGCAGATTAATTTTGTTTTTTACCGTCCAATTTCGTTACCGTGCTGACTATGCGAAAGTCCTTGTTGAATTGCAGAATTCGAAATGGAAATTAACATAGAAAATACAGAGCAGAAAAACAGAGCATATAGACAACACAATCATTTATCGTGGTTCAGCCAAACTGGCTTACATCCACACTGAGCAGAGGTCTGTTATTATTATTAATCTCCGTTAATACAAGTTACATCACGTAATACAACAGCAATACATGAAACAAAGAATGCCCTTCCATATCTCTCGAATAGGAAGAGACAAGAAAGGGAGTTACAAATGACCGTTGGGATTCAACTTCTTTAACAAACTCCCACCTGATGACCAACAGATACTACCATACCTCTGCTCATATCTTTAGATTTATCTTTTCTTTACAAGCCCAAGATAAGTTCTTGCACATTCAAACTTCTCCTTGGGTACAACCTTCCTCAACACATCTGTCGGATTGATCTTTGTGTCAATCTTAATCACTTGCAATTTGCCCTCTTCAAACATATGACGCACAAAATGAGCATGAGTGTCAATGTGCTTTGATCGCCGCTAAGATGAGTGATTATGAGCCATAAAAATGGCACTACGACTATCACAAAATAGAATATAAGAGCTTTGATTATACTTCAAATCACTAAGCAATCGTTGTAACCAAATCATCTCACGAGCACCTTCAGAAAGAGCCAAATATTCAGCTTCAGCTGAACATAAGGCAATAGAATGTTGCAACCTAGAAGCCCAACTAATAGCAGCTCCAACAAACGTGAAAGCATAACTAGTAGTAGACCTCCTTTTATCCAAATCTCCAGCAAGATTAGAATCGGTAAGTCCTTGCAATTGAACATTGTTGCCATTAAAACATAAACTATAACTAGAAGTACCTTTAAGATACTTCAAAATGCATTTTACCGCTTCCCAATGTTGCTTCCCGGGTTGCTCATGAACCTACTTACTACTCCCACCACATGAGCAATGTTGGGACGAGTAGAAACCATAGCATACATAATGCTACCCACCACTGATTTGTAAGGGATATGAATCATAAAATCTTTGTCCACTTGTGTTTTGGGACACAAATCCGATGATAAAAGAAAATGAGAAGCAAGAGGAGTAGAAACAACCTTCACATCAGACATACCAAACCTGTCCACCACTTTGTCAATGTAATCCTTTTGTGACAATGTAATCTCTTTCTTCTTCCTATCCCGAGTTATCGTCATGCCAAGAATCCTTTTGGCTGCACCTAAGTCTTTCATTGCAAACTTGCTGGCCAAGTGAGCTTTCAACTCACTAACAATCTTTGAACTATTGCCAGCTATCAACATATCATCAACATAAAGAAGAAGGATAACAAACTCTCCATTAGGAAGCTACTTATAATAAATGCATGGATCAGATTCACACCTTGTAAAATTGTGTGCAAGCATGAATTTATCAAACTTCAAATACCACTGACGTGGGGCTTGTTTGAGCCCATACAAACTCCTTTTCAACCTGCAATAAAGATGCTCTTTTTCCTTCTTGACAAAACCTTGAGGCTGCTCCATGTATAACTCCTCATCAACATCGCCATGTAGAAATGATGTTTTGACATCGAGCTATTCCAATTCAAGATCCCATACTGCTGCAAGTCCCAAAACAGTGCGGATAGTTGTCATTTTGACAACCAGTGAGAAAATTTCATTGAAATCAATCCCTTGTTTCAAAGCATACCCTTTCACCACTAATCGGGCTTTGAACCGTTTAGAACCTCCACCTTCATCTTTCAGTTTGTAGACCCACTTGTTCTTAAGTGACTTTCGATTTGGTGGTAAAGAAACCAAATCCCATGTTTGATTGGTTTCAAGAGATTTCATCTCTTCTTCCATGGATTTTAGCCATTTATCCTTATCACTGCTGTTACAAGCATCTTTAAAACTAACCGGTTCAGCTTGCTCAGAAATAAGAAGTTCTGGTTCTACCTCTTCAGCAAATAGTAACTCATAATCAAAATTTTTTGAAGGAATCCTCTTGTGCCTAGAATACCTCCTTAAACTATCATGACTACTTTCATTCTGCTCACAAATAGAATCCTGAGAACAATCGGTTTCTCCTTGCGTGACTCCTGTAGCAGTCTCTCTTTCTTGTGTGGCTCCTGCAGCACTCTCTCTTCTTTGCGTGGCTCCTGCAGCAATTTCTCCTGCAGCGCCCTCTCTTCCATGTGTGGCTCTTGCAGCAGTCTCTCCTGCAGCACTCTCTCTTTTGTGTGTGGCTTCTGCAACAGTCTCTCCTGCAACACTCTCTCTTTTGTGTGTGGCTCCTGCAACAGTCTCTCCTGCAACACTCTCTCTTCTGTGTGTGACTCCTGCAACACTCTCTCTTCTGTGTGTGTCTCCTGTAGCCCTCTCTCTTGCAGCAGACTCTCTTATGTGTGTGTCTCTTGCAACACTCTCTCCTGCAGCAAACTCTCTTCTATCTGTGTCTCCTGCAGCACTCTCTCCTAGAGCAGAACTTTCTTGGCTCCACATTAGTGAGTTATCACTATTACCAGATGAAGTAGGAGGCACCAAAATAGAGGTGGGCAAGGCAAAGATTATAGTGGGAACATAAACAGGGGAACTTTGTGTGATATTATTATCATACATGGAGAAAGGCACATATTCGTCAATGCCTATTGGTTGTGATTTCTCTACTGGAAACACAGTTTCATTAAAAACCACATCTCTACTCCTCACGATTTTCTTTCCAACCAGATCCCACAATCGAAAACCAAACTGGTATGTACCATAGCCCACAAAAATACACCTTTGTGATTTAAAATCCAGCTTTGTCCTCTTTTCTTTTGGAACATGGACATAAGCCTCACATCCAAAAACCCGGATGTGGGAGTAAGAAATCCTCTTTCCCTGCCATTCCTCTTCCGGAATACCAAAATCTAATCGAGATGAAGGAGTTCGATTGATTAAATAGACTGTTGTGTTGCAGGCTTCTGCCCAAAATTCTTTGCCCAAACCGGCATTGGAAAACATACTCCGTGCTTTCTCAAGGATGGTTCTATTTAACCTTTCTGCAGCCCCATTTTCTTGAGGCGAATAGGGAACAATCTTAATCCTTCTTATTCCGTGATCTGCACAGAAATTATCAAACTCCAAGGAACAAAATTCACCTCCATTATCTATTTTTAAACACTTAAGTTTGTGTCCACTTTGATTCTCAACAAGTGCTTTGAAATGCTTAAATTTTGTAAAAACTTCAGATTTATGAGAAAGCATATAAATCCAAACTTTCCTAGTACAGTCATCAAGGAAAGTAACAAAAAATTTTGCCCCTCCATAAGAGGTTACCTCTATGGGTCCGAAGACATCTGAGTGTACTAACTCCAAAGGTGTTGTCTTCTTGTCGTGTCCATTCTTCAAGAAACTGACCCTCTTTTGTTTCCCATGAAGACAATGCTCACAAAACTCCAAATTTGCAGATTGGAGACACGGTAGTTGTTCACGATTCAGCATTACCTCAAGACCTTTCTTGCTTATATGGCCTAGCCTTTGATGCCAAAGTGCAACATCGCTTCCCACAAGTGTCATAGCAGCTCCCACCTCACCAAAAGTTTCTGTAACATAGAGGCTGCCAACTTTGTCTCCTTTTGCAATGACCAAAGAACCTTTAGTTACTTTCCAAGTATCCGTGAGAGTGGTGAGAAAGCCTTGGGTATATAACTGACTTACGGAAATCAGATTTCTCTTTAATTTGGGAATATGACGAACGTCTTTCAACAGCCACTTGACTCCACCAGCTAGCTGCAAAACAACATCACCTTTGCCAACAATTTCACAAGCTTTGTTGTCACCCAACTATACATTTCCAAGATTACCTTCTTGGTAATTTGTGAAGACCTTCGTACAAGAAGAGGCATGAAAAGAGGCACCAGAATCTATTACCCATGAATCTGATTTTGTATCGCTTGTTGATAGTATGAGAATACCATCATCCTTATCATGTGATATGTTTGTTTCACTATCCAAAACCCTTTCTTGTGCCCTTTTATACTTTCTGCAATCTTTCTTGATATGACCAGCCTTCCCACAAAACCAACAACCGCTTTCTTTTCCTTTAGACTGTGATCTTCTAGCTGATTTGGACCGCTGATTGTGATTATATCTACCTCTATATTGGCTTCTCCCTCTATTTTCGATGCTTACCATAGTGAGAGCATCACCGCTTGAGGACTCATTATTCTTCCTCCTCAAATCTTTAGATAGAAGTGTGGCTGCAACTTCATCAAAGGATAATTTCTTTGAATTTGAAACTGTGGTGCTTACTGCTGTGACAACACCATCCCAGCTATTTGGTGGAGAACTTAAGAGCAAAACAACCTTGCTCTCTTCATCTTGTGTCATGCCTATGGAGGTTGCTTGGCTGATCAGAGTGTTGAACTCATTGAGGTGATTTGTCATAGATTCTCCTTCCCTCATTTTCAGCTTATACAACTTTTTCATTGTAAATATTTTATTTGCTGTCGACGCCATTGCATATGTGGCAGAGAGCTTATCCCACACCTCCTTCGCTGTTGACTTGTTTGAAACATTGTGCAAAACATTGTCACTTAAGGCAAGAAAGATTGTTGCCATAGCTTTCTGATCAAGTTTATCCCAAGCTTCATCTATCACTACGGTTGGCTTCTTCGCTTTCCCTTCGATTGCAATAGACAGTTCTTGCTTGATTAGCAAAGATTTTATCTGAATCTTCTATATGCTAAAATTCCTCCTAGAAAATTTCTGTATTCTCGTATCCTCCATTTTCAGAAATTTTGACACAAAATTTCCAACCAGCCTCTCACTAGGCTCTGATACCAATTGTTGAATTGCAGAATTCGAAATGGAAATTAACACATAAAATACAGAGCAGAAAAACAGAGCATATAGACAACACAATCATTTATCGTGGTTCAGCCAAACTGGCTTACATCCACACTGAGCAGAGGTCTATTATTATTATTAATCTCCGTTAATACAAGTTACATCATGTAATACAACGACAGTACATGAAACAAAGAATGCCCTTCCATATCTCTCGAATAGGAAGAGACAAGAAAGGGAGTTACAAATGACCGTTGGGATTCAACTTCTTTAATAGTCCTTACAACCATGTAATTTAATTTTGAAGAGGAAAAATCTTGTGGTCACTTAGAAATAAAGGGATAAAAGCTTTTCTTTCTCCTTTTTATTTTTTTATGTATTAATTACTGTCATTTTACCATCATCTTCTAACAAACTGTTTTCCTCATAACAAAACACGTTAATTTAAGATGAATGGGAAGCATCAATTTACTTTCAATTGTCTAGTACGGGATCAACACGAATAATGCGGTAATAGTTATAGTTATGTTCATAAGAATTTTTAATATATTAAAAATATAATTATTAAATAAATTTCGACTATAAAATTTATCATAAATTAGCAATTGCAGCTGTGTGCAATGGGTACGCCAAAGATTTGTGGAGATTAATATTTTAATGTTTGGTATTTTATTAGAAAGATAGAAATTGTAAATGTTAAGTGCCAATTTTTTTAACTAATTGAAGCTATGCATTTATATGTTATTGTCATTGCATTTTAATTAACAAAATAATATTTGGAATTACAAGTCAATATAATTTAATTCAAGTTAAAAATTCAAATTAGCATAGGATATTTAAATTTTAATAGAGTTATTGTAGTATATTTTTTAAAGTAAATGCAATTAATTCCTTTATGAATATTAAATACATTAAGCAAATCAAGCTGCTTGTCACTTATTGAACACACTCATTTAAAACTTTAGTCATTTGTGTCACGCCAATCCTTGCCTTTTGACATTTGGTCTTTAAAGTACAAGAACTAGTATAATGACACAAAATTGTGATGAAATATTTACTGTATATTGTTGAAACTTTGTCTTTCAAGTTATAAACTAAAATTAGCATAGGGTTTTTTCACAAAGTAATTGCAAATAATTCATCTATGAGTATTAAATGCATAAAGCAAACCAAGATGTTTGTCACTTATTGAATATATTCATTTAAAACTTTGTATTTAAAGTTCAAGAACCAATATAATGGAACAAAATTGTGATGAAATATTTACTATATAATGCATAAACTTTGTAAAGAAGAATGTATTAAGTTTAACATATGAAGATGGTCTGATCTCTACTATTTAGTTTGTGAAACTAGCTTTGGCAACCATTGCATTTACAACTTCAATAGTAGGTGTTATACATTCAATAGTAAAGAATGTTCTTAGGAAAGTTGTCACACAAAATACCCTAAAGAACAAGGAAAAGAAAATAAACAAAAAATTTAAAGTGTAATAAGCAACACATGCTACACATTTATCTTCTAATATAAAGTGTAATCAAGATATGTATTTTTTAGTTCCTTCTTGAGTTTCATGTAAATCAACATTTATAAATGAAAAGTGTCCCCCCTCTTGCCACACAAATGGAGATGATATGCATGTTGATGCCAAAATAACACAAAGGTCTATTAACTCTAGAGTAAATCGGAAGAAATCATCCATTGTTATATGTAGTTTTAATTCCATGGAGATGTAGGTTGCATTAAAATATTTTTGCATCAAAAAGTGCTTCCATTCCATCCAAAATTGGATCCCTGCCAAAAACTAGAGACGTCTTTAATTGACAATTGAAACTAAATTATGAATTATTAACTATGTTTTGAACCTGAACATGAACCAAAAACATAGCTTGAGAATGAAAAGCCCAAGAATAAAGGCATTATGATTAATCAGAGAAACAAATTAGATTATTAAATAGACAAGAACACTTTCTGGAATCTAGTTAATAAAATTCTAAATGACATATCTAAAATTATCTAATTTTACACTAATCCTCTTTATTCACGTCTTGAAAATGATGATGGGTCCAAGAATAAAGGAAATATAATTTATAGAAAATCATGGAAACATGGAAGAATATCATACAACTAGAAATCCATCAGTGACTCATTCCAATAAAAAATTTCTCAAAACATATTTATAATGGGTAGAGTGACCAATCCTAATTGTAATTGAGTATAAAAGTGAATTCAAGGAATTTATAATTCAAAGAAGAAAATAAACACTGGTATTATAAAGCATCATCAAACCTACAATCTACTAGCACAAACAAAGTGAAATTATTTTAGGAACCACCCAAGGACACATTGCAAACAAAGAAACTGCAATTTTTTTGTTTTAATTGAATAGAAGAGTGTGATAAACTTGAAAGGAAGATGTAATTATCTCTAAATTAGAGAGGAATGGAGAGAAAAAAAATAATTAAAGAGAAGGGAGAAGGATTTACCGATGTGAACCAAATTTGTAGTGGAGAGGTCCAATACAAAAAATAGCTTCAATATAATAAGCTAAAACTTTTATTGGTGTAGTTTCCATGCATATGATGTTGGTAGACTGGTTTTCTTTCATTTGAGTTGAAAGAGTCGATGTACAGAGTTGCACATTCTAGGAGGCAGGCCTACAAAGTGAATGTTTAAAGCGAGGAAGAGATTGAATACTTGTAGTAAAAATTGTGTATGCAACAGTAATGTAGACTTAGCAAGGCAAAGGAGTAAAGAATTATAGAACTAACCTATATTTTCTTGTTGAGAAGGATTTGAGGATGTCAAGTGATTAAAGCCAATAGTACTGATAGTCAAGCCTCTTCTTTCATCCTTTGTACAACATAAGGGCTTTGTTGCATGCATGTGTATCTTTGGAATGTGAATGAAGGGTGGATATGAAGACCTCCAAAGTGAGTGACTCTTGAAATAGTTGTGAATGTCAATCCTTGGAGGTCAATGTTGCGATGTCAACGGTGGCCCTTTCAAGTGTAAGGTCGTGTGATTTGTGGATGGTTAAGGCCCATGCTATTTTAAGGGGAATTTAGTGCCACCCGCCATGACTCAACGGGGTAATAGGGACATGTTTTGGATTGTTTGGATCCCAAGAAGGCCCTATATAATTCTTGAATCAAACAAAAATAAGCAAGGGAAGTTGGGGTGGTTTTTCGCTCTCCTTGTAGATAATATGTTTGACTTATCCAAGAGCACCATTAACAAGGCCTGTATCAATCCAAAGATTACAACATAGCATAACCTTTTGGTTGACACACAACAGGATCTTAGATTGGATTTTTTCATCATCTAGATTTAAGTGTAATGAGCTCCCTAGTTGCTTTGTAGTAGATAAGGCAACGAGGTGCGCTAAAGATAAGATAAATGTGCTTATTATGGAGAGAGAACATTTCATTGGTTGCAAAAAGATGTATGGACGATAAGAAATCACTTTTTATGTGGAAGTTAGTGTTGAGCTTGACCATGGCATTAACAATTGCCAATCTTTAGTTGTAGATTCAACTTTGCTTAAATTGCACAAGAGTTCACAAAATAGAATTTGAGTGGGATCCTGTCCACTCTGATGAAAGATTTGGTTAAGTGTAATAACTTTTTGGGAGCTCCGCCATAGTGTCCCATCATAGGAAGAAGAAGAGTACATAGGAATGTCTTTGACCGGTGGTAGTTGGCCTAGGTCTCCAAACAACAGGAAAGAACGACCTCTAAATGGGGTGTTTTTATGTGAAGGGAAAGATTCACACAAACGTATTTCAATGCATTCCAACAACTTTGGACTAATGAAACTCATTTCATCTATCAAAATGTAGCGAATGAAGTACATTTTCCCTTGGAAGCTTGCTAGTGTTTGGCCTTGCAAGGGAGCCATCTTTTTGATGGGTATGCGAAGTGCAAAATGTATTGTTGATGCTCCAATGTTGAAAGATGCAACACCTATAGGTGCAAGAAGTAGGAGCGATGTCTGACCATTTCAAGCTGAACTATTGAGTGCATACCTAAAATTTTTTATTAGGTGTGACTTTCTAGTTCATGTAGTTCCTTGAACAATTTTTTTTAGTGGTGGTTGGTATGTGTTGGAGGATAGGTGTGACAACACTAAATCCAATGTTTTTTTTGTTTTGATGAAAGGGCATGTAGGTTATTTACATTAGGCAGAAGGGGGACTTGAAATTTTGTATGGTTTGAGTCTACAAAGTTGGTAGCCATAGTGTGACATAGTGGATTTATAGAAGGAGTCTCCCAATCATGGCTAATGTCTATTTCACAATTACCCAGTATGTCAAGTTCGTCAAGATGGATTAGATGGCCTGGGTGTACACTTGAAAAAACATAGCATTCAGATTGTGTGCATTGTTGTGGTTGTTCCTCATTGTTCAAAGGAGTGTCGAGGTCTATATTGGTGGCTATTTCTAGTTCAACGCATCACACATGCCATGGATGGTAAGTGCATTCCAACCTCTCCTAGTTAGTAACAATTTCAACAATGGATGATCCACAGTCATATGGAATGTTACAAAATGGTTTGTAGAGAAGAAATTAACTCCAAAAAAAGTCATGAAACCTTGGGTCATCCCTTGCAAGAATACTTGTGTAGCGTGGGAATACTCAAACAATTTATTTTCTGGCATGATCCTTCCATTGGTTCATTCTATGAGTTTCTTTCAAGCTCCATTTTTGAGTGACATCAATTAGTGTCATTGTCTCCAAACAAGTAGGATGAGCCATGTATGCATAAATACATAGTTTGTTTTTGTTGAAATGGATGTGGGTGAGAGTGGAATTCAAAGATAGTGTTTTTTGTTTACATTTAAAGAAATGAACGTCCTACTAGATAAGTAGAAGGGTAGTTTTAATAAAAGTTGGAAAATTTATTGGGCACTAATATCACGATCCAAAAGATTGTCAACAAGTAGTTTTCTAAAATATATTGGTGTTGGCTTGTTAGGATCAAAGTGGGTCAAAATATAAGAAAAAATTGCATGATATGTTTCGGATTTGGTTTTTTCTTTTGTTGCATATTTTGCTATATATTTGAGCACTGCATCTATTGAGAGAGCAAGTTGGCAATCTACATTTTCTTTCCAAATAGAGAGGATAGTGGGGTTTTGAATATTCAAATGGGCATCATTACGGTTAGGGGTGCTCTTTGCACTACAAAAAACTAAGAAATTAGAACCTAAAATAGTGCCAAAATTTAGTGCATTTGATTTCATGAATTAGACACTTCTACCATCACAAAAATCGGTGCTAAACTACATGTTCACTTTGGCACCATTTTTTGTGTTGGATTTTGTGCGAAAAAAGTAGTGCAAGCAAGAGTGCCTCCTTTAGCGTTTGGAATAATGCCGAGAATAGCGCTTGGAATAGCACCTGCAATAGTGCTAGGAAGGGCGACCAATTGAATGTCAGAAATAGCACCTAAATTAGCACCTAATTTGGCTTCCAATTTTTCTTCCATGTCTACTCGCATTTTTGCTTCTAGTTTTTCTCCCAATCGTGCTTCCTAGTTTGCTTTTAGTATGGCGTCGAAAATAGCTTCTTTTTTTGCTTCCTAATTGATGCCAAGTTGTTCTCCCATTATGATGTCCTTTGTTGCTTCCAGTTTTGCTTCTACTTTGGCTTCCGATTTTGCTTCTAGTTTTGCTTTTGTGTTGCTTCCAGGTTTGCTTCTAGGTTTTCTTTCGATTTTACTTCCAATTTTACTTCCATTTTTGCTTCCAATTTTGCTTCCAATTATTCTTTTGATTTTGCTTCCATTTTTGCTTCAAATTTTTCTTATGATATAATGTCACTTGTTGCATCTAGCTTTGCTTCCATTTTTGCATCTTTTGTTGCTTCTAATATGACTTCTATTATTGGATTTTTTGTTTCTTCTAAAATTGCTTCAATTATTACTTCTTTGTTTGCTACCTGAATTGATTCTATTTTTGCTTCCTAGATAATGCTAAGATTTTATTCCAAGGTTGCTTCTGGTTTGCTTCTATTTTGGCTTCCATTGTTGCTTTGTTTTTTGCTTCTAAAAATGCTTCTTGTTTTGCTTGAATTTATTCATTTAATATGTTTTATTTCAATTTATTAGTTAAATATATCATGCCTCTTAAATAGCTCATATGATTATAGAGTAAGTAATTTAATTATTTAACTCATATGATTAAATAACAAGATGATTATTATAACATGATCATCATCTATAATTAAAAAAAGTGAGTCCAATATATATAATTTAATTGAATTTGACAGCATCCATCTTGAGCAGTAAATTAAAATCATCATGTTGTCTCTTTTAATTCCCAACCCGATCTTCAAGGAAGCCTATGGATTTTCCAATTCCGATAATCAACAACCTAAAGGGGTTGGCCAACAAACAAGAGAAAGCGAATTAGATTTCCTCCTACACTTTGGGCTCTACAAAACCCAATAGGGTGATCCTACAATGCATCTATAACATTATTTTACAAAGTTACCACATACATTGCATATTTTGCAGATACATTCTCATATTCATAGCTCAACAAGTGATAATTTGCAATAATTAGGCAAATTATTTACACCTTTACCACTGGATATTAAAAGCATTGAACCCTTCAATGAGATCCCACACCCTATGCCTGTAATTGGTCATTCTTCTATCATGGCACGAATACTATTTTCTTACTTGTTTGAATACTAATTCTGAATCTCCAAACACTTGTAATATCTTAACCTTCTTCCTTGATGCCATTAATAATCCATGAATTAAAGCTTCATATTCAACAACATTATTAGTGCATTGGAACTAGAGTCTGTGCGCAGCAAAATAGTTCTTACCTTTAGGATTGATCAATTCAAATCCTGCTCTAGCACCTTGTTTGGATTTAGATCCATCGAATCTTAGTGTCCAACAACCATCAGGTTCCTTTGGTTTCAATTTTCCTTGTTCTTTGTTGGGGATAGGGAGCTTTTCACGAAGCACTAGGTTTTTACCTTTATCACTGTTTGATTCTTCCTGCACATTCAGTCCAATAGGTGGGACTGGATTAATACAATTCTGTATCTGTCGGACAGTAGTCCAACACAAGTCACATCCCCGCTCAGAATGAGGGGCAGCATGGATTCTGCACCAACTTGGAAGCAATAATTCTTCAAATGTCATGCTTCCCTTCAATTGTATCTAGTCTTCCATACACTTCTGGATGAACTCCTGAAAGTTATCCAACAAACTAAGTTGTCTGTCCTCATGCTCACTTATTTCATCCTCTTGTGCAATCAATGCCTCAGGACCACTGCTCTTTGGAATGCGTTCATCTGAAGAATCCTGCAGCATAAAGACTTCTTCATCCTCTACAACTGATGCAGCCAACACATAATTTCCCATGCCAACCTCAAACACCAATACCTCATTTGAGATATTTTGGTGTTCCGTGATTACATATTTCATTTTGGGTTCTCTTTCAATTCTGATTTGATTTGGGACTCCCTTCCATGGTAACCACATATGGGAATGGTTTGTAGATGTATATCCATTTAAATTTTTAGTGAAGTCTCTGCCTAGGATCATACCATAAGTGTCAGGAATGTCAGCCACTTGGATATTGATCACTTGTTGCACCCTAGGATCTAAGGCAAGCTGTGTAGGGATCATGTTCAATTCTCCAACTACACTCACCTTTGTTTTGTCCAACTGAGTAACCTTCTTTTGAGAGGCTAGGATTAATACCCAATGCTTTGCAAACAGCAAAAGGCATAACATTGTATAAGCTTCTGAATCTAGAAGACAATTATGAAAATTCTTTCCAAAGACACGAACAAAAATTAGGAAAGGAGGAGTTTCCATCTTACCTTGAAATAGATTCAAATGAGTATCAGCTTGTGCAACCTGACCTTTATCCTTATCTCCCCTCTTGTCCACAGGTGGGACCTAACTTCTAGGTGTTTGAAAATTAGAAGACCTGGTAGCAGCCTCATTGGTGGCTACCCCTTGATATGTTACATTTGAACTAAATGATCCCAGAACTGCATTCCTAATGGCAGGAATTCTTAATAATTTAAAGGCAAAAAGACTCACCTTTACTTTCTTGAATTCCTCAGTCACATATTCGCCCAATTTCTCCACATTCAGATCAGTTTGGGCTTCCTTATTACCACTAACTTGCCTATCCTTGGGTATTTCAACATTGTTCCCCTTTGACAGGTACTACATTGGCACATGAGGATAAGGTGGATTATTACTAGCTTGTGGATCTAGTGGAATATTGAAATTATCAGGAGGGATGGAAGTAGTGAAAGGACCTCGAGCTTGTGGACCCCTGTTAGGCCTATTTCTTAAATCATATTTCTTCGTTGGTTGTTGAAACATCTGAAATTCTTCAATAATAACTTCTTCCTCATCTAAAGGGCCATTATCATTCTCATTTTCCTCATTAAACAATTGGGAAATCTCATCTTCATTTAACACCTGCTTTGCCTCATCCTCTATAATAGATACTTCTGCTGGTTCATTTTCCTCACCTTTGGGGAATGGGGCATGATTGAGTACTAGTACTGGAGAGTCGTATGGATTTGAAGGTACTATTTCTTGTCCAATAGAATTGCTTTCAACCTCATACTGAAAGATAGAAGCTGTAGTCTGAAATTCAACATAGTCTAGCTCATAGTGTTGACTTGTTTTATGGAGCCTGCACCATCCAGACAAAGTTGCTTCAGCTAGGTATACACCATTTGGAGGTTTCTCCAGAGTAGCGGGCTGATCCAAGGGAGTAGGAATCCCTCCATTGTTGGGTCCAGTATTCCATGACCTATTTTACCTAGGCTATTGCCCTTCGTCAAATCCTTGTCCCCCTTGCTGATTTCTATCAAAATTCTGACCAGAGCCTTGCCTTCTATCAAAATTCTGACCAGAACATTGTCCTCTGTCATAATTTTGATTTATGTCAAAGTATTGACCTCTTTCAAAATTCTTGTTTTCCCTACCATAGTTAGATTGTATATTCTTCTGACCAGCTTGAAGCTGGCTATTCTCATTTCTCAAATAAGTTACCTTTATATTCAACCTCTTCACTTGTTCAGATAATTCATCCAACCTCTCCTTATCCAGACTGTTAGGTGGTGCTGGATTACTTCTATAAGGATATCCGAGTATGTTTCCAGAATCAACAGCCTGATTCAAGACTTCTGAATTCTGCAAGTATGTAGGGAAACCAGCTTGTTGTTGCTGTAAGGGTTGATTAGCTCTTTGCTAGGTATAAGAAGTCATAGGTTGAGCTTGATTTAAAGGTGGACCTGGATGAGGAACCAGAGGCAATGATGGTAAAGGGTTCATGATTGGTCAATGCCTGGTTAAGGGCTTGAATTTTCCCTGGGTGAGCAGTAGGTCCTAAGGATGGCAAAGGTCCTGATAAATGTTGTCTCAAGTCTGTGCTAACCTTTACTTCCTCTGTATATGCAGTGAGCAAAGTATTTGGAGGATTAGCCCATTGTTTAAGGAAGGTAGTTGTAAGGCTATCCAAGGCTTCGAGGTATACTTCCAAAGTAGTATTCTCATTCCCCACATAAGGTGGCTAGAGTCTGGTATATGATCGATGGAACCTATCATTGAATGATCCTATGGGCTCATTAATCTCTCTTTTTACTCAAGTAAAATGCAAGTACAACTCATTAGCACTAATGGGAATCTTGAACTTTTGCAGGAATGCAACTTCTAACTCAGTCCAATTATGGATGGCAGCAGTAGGAAAATTATTGTACCAATAGAAGGCTTCTTCTCCTAGAGAATAAGGGAAAAGCCTACATGCAACATCTTCATGGTTAATCCCCCTATCTCTCAGACAAGACTGGAAAATCCTAATATGCTCTTCTATCGTTCTGTTGGGGTCATGAGTATGAAACTTAGAGAAAAAATGCTTAGGATTCTTGGGCATAACATTGTAATTATTGAAGATCAATGGGGACGAATTATTAGAAAGAAAAGCCATTGGTGGAGGTGGGGGTGGTAATGGTTGATTTATGACTGGTTGAGTTTATGGAATGGGAATTCCCTCAAAGTCAGATGAAGATGAGGATGATGGAGATGATGGAAGTGGGTGAGCTGATGATTATTCTTCCCCTCCTCTAGTCCATCTTCACCTAGTAGGGGCTTGTAACTCATGAAATTCTTCTCCTCCTGGAGTAGATCTAGTTCTTCTTCTAAGTCTCTCAAGAGAGATGCCGTTTAAGAAATGCTCCAGTTTGCTTGTTCAAAGCCCCTCTTCCTAGCGCTAATCTGTTGATGGTGTTTTCTGCATGGCAACAACTCAGATAGAATATGATATCCTATCTATCTTGAAAGGTAAATCTCTATGGGAAAAGAGATAACCCCAAGGTCCTTAATGTCAGGTCTTGACAATGAAACAAAATAATTGAGTGATAAATGTGAAAATGTTGGTAATCATAATGGGACCTTACTATGAGCAAACACTGGACATCGAACCTATCAAATATAAACAATAGATTGATACTTTGAAACTTAATTGGAACCCTGATAACAAAGAAACAACAAAAGACAAAGGTTTTAGAGATAATTCTAAGACTACTTCTAACCCTAAGATTGAAAATGCCAAAAGATAAAATGCTCAAAATGGACCGATCTCTCATAAACTACTTTCTACTTGACCCAGATGAATCTGCAATTCCACATAAATAGTGCAATCTTCTAAGGTATTTAAAGATTTTCAAATCACAAACATTCATTCAACCAATTCTATTGCAATTGAGATGAACAAACCCTCATAATTGAACTAAGCACAATTTTAAGTCCAGGCTAACTTTCCAAACCAGCTAACAATCAGCTAACTGCAAAAAGTATCGACTAGAGATCTTTGCAAACATTCCAAACATGAAACCCTAAGTATTATCAAATAATTTAACCATAAACTTATAAGCAATCTGAAAGATAGAACAACAAGAATTATGCCAAATGAAATTCTGAAAGATAGATACCAAAAACAATATCCTTCTTATATTAAATCAGCCAAAGTAGCAACAACTCCAGCTTTTTGTTACAACACTTGCTTGAAATTAAACCTTAATTCACTCTAATATCACTTAAATATTTCTCTCTATCCTCCTATATGCCTATCTATCTATTCAAATGAGGCAACATGCCTTTTTTATAGAGAATCGCTAAGATAGGTCAGCCCAAAAGATAATTTTTTTAATAAAAACATGACCTATAAGAGGTCGGCCCCAAATATATTCGAACAACCTATGAAATGTGCCATTGGCACCAATTTCATCCAAAACCGCCAAGATACCAAAGAGGTCGGCCCAATACATGTGAATAATGGGAAGCACAAATCTCAATGTAACCCTATATAGCTACTCCCCATCCTTGTCCTTAGCTCGATCTTCTTTACCATGTACAGCCAACAAAACTCTATCCAGCTCAGCAACAAGTAGCACAGGCAAAACCCTAATCCTTCTTTCAAGAGACTTGATGTCATCTCTTTGCTGCCTAACTATACCATCCCAATCGCCTTTGTTAGTCAAATACCTGTCTATGACTGCAATATAAGTTGTAGCAGCATCCAACTGATGTCCAGTAACTAGCCCTTCACTGATTGGAGAAGAAACATCTCTCCACCATTCCCTAAGGTACTCCAAACTAAGATGTTCAAGAGCAAACTTCTTCCTTCCAGTCATGACCTCAAAGAATAAAATGCATTTATCATAAATACCGGTCAGGGCATCCTCAATCTACCTTGCCTATTTATGGATCTTCTTCAAGGCCCTCTGCCTCATTTGTAGGATTTCAAATCATTCCCAAGGTTCAGAAACCCTTGGAAAATGGAGAATCTTACACTATACCAATTTGTCTTCAGTGAATCCCATGATTGTTGTGACCTTTTGCAGTAAGAGGTTGGTATCCACATTATCCTGAGCCAAGAAAACCTTTAGCCAATCCATTGATATTATTGCATCTCCTCTAGTAGACAAAATGCTCTTAATAGCATCATCACCTTTAGTTTGGACACCCTGCAACCAAGCAACTGCTGCATGTGTGGTTCCCTTCATCTTGTCAAGTTTAGAGATTGTCTCCTGGGGCAAGAAACTTGCAGCAAAGGAGGAAGAGCCAATGGCTTGCAAGGGTTTCATCAATTCTTGCAAGTCTTTCTTTAGTTTCTCATTCTCCCTCTCGAGCTCCAGCCTTGTCTACATAGCCTTCTTCAACCTACCCACAATCACAGCACTGGAGCCTTCATATTCTTCAATGTCCTATTCCACAGTAGCATGCCCCAAGTCAATAGTTTGCACATGATAGTCTTGGGCAGTCACATTGTCTCTATCTTTGTTTGGAGCAGGAGTAGCAATGTGAGCCACTCTATTACCTGACCCATCTCTTTCAGTTTTGGACACAACCCTAGCGTTCTTCTTAGTCTTCTCCCTCTCTACATTGGCCATGATAACATCCTAATTAGGAGGAGCATCCTCCACTATCACCATTTTACTCTTCAACTCCCTCTCAGGCCAATCCAGAATAGTGGACCCAGCAAGCACTGTATCTTGCTTATCTTGCCCTTGCTCATGCTGATCAGCAGTTGCATCCTTTTCAACATTTGGACTTTGAGGAATGTCCACATTTAGATTCTCTTTCTCTTTTACTTGTTCTTCCACAACCACCTATACTGGTGAAGGGGCCCTAGCTGGTATTTCTTCCTCCTTTTGAGGAGACTTGTTCATTTGTTCCCTCATAGGTGAGTCTGCATGGGATACCAAGGGAGACTATATTACCTTATCAATCTTTGCCTCTGCATTATAGAGGTCTCCCTCCTGAAACTCTTCCTCACCCAAATCCTTAGGACTTTCATCCTTATTTGGTTCCTCCTATGTGTTACCAGCGTCCTGAGGAATGGAGACACTCACCTGCTCAACAACAGGAATACTAACTGAAACATTCTCCTTTACGACAGTATCCCTTGGGGAAGGAGTCCTTGACCTCCTCATGTAAACTTGTGTCTTTTCCCCTGAGCTTTCTACCTCTACCATTGGTGGCTCAATTTCCTTATCAACTTTAGGAGCTTCCTCCACCTTCTGTGATAGCTTTGTGATTCTTCTCCTTTTTATCAATGGTGAAGCAGTTTCAACCTCCTCCTCTTCTCCCTTATTCTTTTCAACTTCCTTCCTATAGGCATGTCTCCTCTTCTTAGCAACAGGCTTCCTTTGTTTGCTTACCTCTGGAGCCTTTTCCACTTGAACATCTCTTACCTGGATTCTGAAAGGAGAACCCACCTCCTCTTTACCCGTAGGATCCGGTTCAAGTGAACCCTCAAAAGTAGAGTGAGACTCTAAGTCTCCCATCAGATCATAGGTGCATGGAACACCTTCGCTCTCTAGCTCTAGAATCTTGTGTTTCAACCACATCTTGGTGCATTTGATCACTGGGGCCATGAATTGATCCAATTCAGTCTTCTCCTCTTCTAACCAGTCAACTTCACCAACTTGCCTATCCTTTACTACCTCATAGACATGACCCTGGATCACATTTCCATCTTCCTCTACCTGATCAGGGATGGCCATCAAATTATATAGTCTCACCAAATCCACTAGAAACCTAGAAAACTTCTTATTTCTTACCTCGAACTCATCAGCAAGGTTAACCCAGTAATCCTCGATGTGAACTTTATGGCTATAGTCCCTACTAACCTTCTTTTGAGCTTCGCCAGTGATGTCAAACCTTACCCTTTTGGAATGAAAGGAGACAACAAGAGTACTCATTTCCTCCTTAGAAGCGTGAGTAGACTAAATGGAAGCACAAAACTCACCCATTCCTATCTTTAGGGGAAAATCATTCCCAAAACCTGTCTTGTGCATCTCTCCCTTTACAACATTGTCGAAGTCTCAAATCTGCCTAGTAACTTCCAACAATATGACATGATCAATAGGGTATCTAGGAATACTATAGGGAGCTCTCTGAAAACCATCAATTCTGATATATGAGAAAGCTAGGAACTTGATAAACCATTCCCCATATCTCTTTATCAATTCCTTTGCCTTATCAGAGATTCTCATATGTTCTACACCTTGGAGCAATCTAGTGATGTACATTGTGAAAGCATCATTGGATCTCCGGTAACTCCCTCCGGTTAGGTGTAACTGTGAATATACTTCATATATGGCATCCTGCCCAAAGATAACTATTCATGAACCACAACATTGATGACACCTGCCCAGTGATAGTCAATTCCCTGCTCCATTCTAGCAATCACATTAAATATCCAGGTCTCAAATACACCTGCACTCTTCAATCCCAACAACCTACTGAGAAGAGTAATGATGTTGTAGTACTCTCTCTTGAACTTAAGCCTGAATAGTTGCTTAGGCAACTTGGAGAAATGGGATTTTGGCTTCTCTAGCCAAGAGTTAATCACCTGCTGAGATTTGACTATATTCTCCTCATAATATTTTCTAGCGACATCTATGTCAAATCCTACCACATGGGATCTATCAGGCATGTCAAAGGTTGTAGCAATGGATACAAGACTGAAACCTACAAGAATCCTTCCCTGGGGACCAATTATCCTCTGAGTCCCTCTATCATAGTTTCTGGCACACTCAAGTACCATCTCATAGCACTGGACTATGGAAGGAAAACTTGCCACATGAGCCAATCCAGAATCTACCATTCTTTTTGCCAATAGGTTTAGGGCTTGGTGCAGACATCTTAGCCTTGAACTCCTCATAGTCCCACATGCCCACATTTGTGTCTGTAATTCCTGACCAAATTGAGGTCAGCTTGCTCTCAGGAATCCGACTCCTTATGTCCAATTTCACTTTCTCTGCATCTGAGATGGCAGAAGTCTCTACACCTGGATTTGTTGCCTTCCCTTTACCCTAACCAGCAACATCATGTCCTAATCTTGTCTGCAAATACATAAAGATGACCACAATCAAATCCATAAGAAATAATAAGTGCAGGAAATTATTACCTCAAAGTTCGGGATTTAGCCCCCCTCACAGATTCTACATTGGAAAAGATTTTTGGGAAAATCTGAACCAGGTAGATTCCAACGAACCAAGCATGCAAAATCTCATAATATCATTTAAATCCATTAATTAACAAAGAAAACCATTAGAAACACTTAGCATAAGATCATTTAATCAATCAAATAAATCATCAATAAATAGATTCTTCCATAATCATCAAATCCAACCCTTTTCCCGAAAACTCGAAAGAATCTGCTAGAGGTGGATTTTGGCGAAAATAGCACCAACTACAACTAACCCAGGAAAAAGGAGGGGCTGCGAAACATCCGGGAAAATCCGGAGTGAACGGATTTTAGCGAAATCTGGATATATCAAAATCAAAGCATAAAATCGATAAAACGACCTGACTGCGGACACTGGGAAAATCTAGAGGAAGCAGATTTTGGCAAGATAAATGAAATACGGGAAAAAGTGGTGAAAGAGAAAGAAAGAGAAAAGTTGGGGAAATTCGAGGAAAGTGGAATTCTGTGAGGACCTCAAAAACTCGAACCTGTCCACATTCTCACTACTTTCACTAAAACAATTTAACAACCCCAAATCTAAAGCCTACATTTTGACAATAAATTGACTTAGACCTCTAATGAATGAAACACGAATTTAGAATGCTCCTCACAGTAATTTGAGGAGGACTGGCCACACCCTAGGTCAAGAGCCCTAAAATTTCTGCCATGAAAGCACCGGGAACAAAGTACAACTTGCTCACACTCTAGAATTGAGAGTCTTAAAACTAATACAAGCAAACGCCCAAACTAGAAGCAATACCATACTAAGAAAAAACATCAATGACCAACCTAGCGGATTGGAAAAGCAATGCAAACCCCCAAAATGTCGAATGATGACATGCATACCCAAGGACATCAAGAAATCACAAAATTCTAGGAAATAAATGAAGCAACGCAATTCGAATCCAACAGAGTGAGGGAGCAATTCAAGATACCATGGGAACGAAAAGACTAGAACTGGAGATGCCAATAGAAAACCATCAAATGCGAGCAAGATACAATGCACGCACACAAAGTTCCAATGCAACAATTAAAATGGCCTTGAAAATCTCAACCCAGCAAAACACCAAAATCCCAAAGACTCAAGCTTGAATGATAGCAAATGCACAAACTCAAAAATGATCATTTACCTCCCAAAATCCAATATATCAAAGCCCCAAAACATCCGCACAAACGCCATTAATGTGGTCGATAAGACAACCACAACCAACAAAACCCTTGGATTCAACAAGGAAACAGACTTCAAGGAAATCCAAACCATATTGATTCTCCCGAAAACAGGGCCAAAAGGCAGCAACCTCGGACATCGAAAGGAAACTGGGAAAATCTGGCCCAAGCGCATTTTCATGAAAGCAATGGAAACTCTGGAACAAACTCAAGATTTTTAATAAAACTCATAAGTGTGCCACTTCAGTTGGCGAAATAGACATTAAATCACAAACCCAAGCAAGCGAAAACCCCCAAAAAAGAAGGGCCAAAACACCAAAAAGCGAAGAAAGAGGGTCCCCACTTTAGTGGGGCGTGTGTGCAAAAAACTGCACAACAGTTAGTAAATGGGGGTTTTCCTTTGTCAAACCCATTGTTGGTAATTAAACCTTGAAATGAAATGAAATAATGGAGGGAAATGATGAATGAACAAAGTGCTATGTTAGAACTTACCAAACCCTTGTTATGAAATCTACAAACTTGTCTGAGATGGCTAGCTTGAATGTAGATCTTGAGAGAAAAGAATGTTTGATAGATATTGACTTGAATTGATTGCTTGAATCAAAACCATACATGACAAATGTTAGCTTAGAAACACACATGATGCGAGAATATCTTTGATATGATGCTTGAATCTTGATGATGCCTGCAAATTCTTGAAGAATTTCTCTTGATGTTATACACTTTCCTTAAGAATGAATACTTGAATGCTTAGGATGTTAGGATGAAAATTAATGGAGGAACCTTATATTTATACTTAGCCATGCTTAATATCCTGAAATTACACCACAACAAGCCGACACATGAATTCATTAATTAAAGGAGGCTAAATATTGCCATGATTTGAAATTAAATCCTAAAAATTACTTAAGAGGGACTCAGAAGCCCTAGGTGGTGTCTTAGTCCCAAGGCTTGAAACTTGGGACACATACTCCAAAAAGGGGCCCATTTAAGGCACAATTGAAATCAAGTTCCCAAGACCTTTGGGGGACAAAGATTCCCTAGGTGGCATCTTAGTCTCGACCCAAAAATTAGGGACACACAACCAGAATCATTAAATTATCATTTATCCTTTGATGTTTTTTGAGATTAGCCATCAAAGTATATAATTAATTAGGCTTGTGGATGAAAAATAGGACTAATTAAGACATAAATAAGGATAAATAAAGCAAGGTAGGCCCAAACAAGTGTGAAAATGCAAGGGTATGCATTTTCCTACACTACACTGATAAATGGATATAACTTAAAATTATTATAATGTATCAATTTGTTTGAAGTATTTACATTTTCAATTATCTGATTATGATCCTAAACTTTTCTTTCACCAGCAAATAATTCATTGCTTATATTGTTTCTCCACTTACCCTTACCCTAGGAAGAAGCAAGGACTATTTTTTTCTCCCTATTTTTTATCATTTGTACCCTCTCCTACTATCACTTGTTCACCTACATTTTCAAAATTATAACACAAAGATCTTATGATACCTCTACAAGAAAAAATTGCACAATCATCAAAAATCACACTCCCTTTATTTTTTATATCTATCATCCCGCAATAATGGGTTACAGTTTTTCACCAAACTTGACATTGAAATCAACATTTTGAGTAAAATTTTCTTTCTAACACCTATAGGAGGTAAATTGTTAGGCATTTGAAGATGATGAAAACTAGTGATTTGTAATATTTTTTCTATCGATTTGAAATTTATTTTAAAAAAAAAATTGAAACTAAATTGTAATATTTTTGTCTCCTTTGATAACTAGTCTTTAAAAGTAAATAACAATTTTTAAAAGTGATGTGTACTTTGGCTCACACAAATTTTATTCTACAAAGGATAAAATTTTGATTCTTTTGAATTTAGGTTGGAAATGCCATTATCTATTGATTGCATTTTGTTTCATAACATTTTTCTTAATATTTTTCTTTTAATTAAGTTTTGAATTCAAACCAATTATAATTTAGACATAGGTGCACTTTATCTTGCATAACATTTTTTTGTATGTATTGAAATTCATTTTTTGTTGTTGGAATGAAGACACTAATACCTAGTGTGTAGATATATATTTTTTTAAATAAACTAATTTAATATTTTCCACAATGGTTTTTCACTAGGCTTGATGTTTCTTGAAAATCCTATGTTTAGTAAAACTAAAAATAAATCAAAAATAAAAAAATATCTCAAATTTAGAGTTGTTGGGAAGATCGTTTCAAGGACTACAGTTCTCCAAACTTGGTTTATCTATTTCACTCAATTTTTAACTCTAAATCAAAGTATGGGAGGGGTTCATTCAAAGTTTGTTGATGTCATGCATGTTTGAATGAAGCCCCTTCATTTGAAGGGGTACCTCCATTCAAAGCCATTTGAATTTTTTTGATGGGTGTTTCTATTTTTTCTTCATGAAAAAAATTGTAACCCACTATTGTGGGTTAACCCTAGATGGTTAACCAAGAAGAATTAGCACCAATTTTATTGTTAATAGAATTTAATCCACACTTTCTAGTTTTTAGGGTATCGTGCAATCTTCTACTTCAATCCAACCACTATGGAAAAGGCTATGATTTTTAGGGCTTCCAATGTTTTTGTTAAAACCCATTATCCTTTCCAGTGTCAAGTTTGTCTTGCTCTAGTTCAAATTTTGAGTTAAGTTCAAGGCTAATTTTTTCTCTCTTTCTTTCCTTTCACATTGAATCTAACTGTGCTTCTTGACATTTGATAACATGTGCCTTACTATGAGGAGATTCATTATTACTTCTAATACTTGTGAAAAGAGGAGCTTCAATAGTAGTATTTAGATTTTTTTCTTTTTCCCTTATGAGGACCTAGGTATATTATCTTGTGAGCCCATAACCTCATAACTAGAAACATGATCTTGAAAAAACACCTTAAAATCAGTGATAGTATTATCTATAGTGTTTAACCTATCATTATTTAGATCCTACATCTTAGTATATTGTGATGATATAGGTGGCATATGAGGAGCACTAGTAGCTACCTCATTCATGCCAAAGAAGACTACCTTAGGCTCCAACCTTCATTAGGAGTATCCCTATCCCCCTTTATTTATCTCACCCCTCTCTCTCCCCATCTAGGTATAGGATATTAGGGTATAGGATATAGTATACATGGTTTAGGGTACAAGATTGATGGTACAAAGTTAAGGGTACATAGGTTTTAGGGTTCAGGGAATAATGTACAATTTTTAGGGTATAGTATAGGGTTAAGGGTACAATATATGATGGTACATGGTTTAGGATACATAGGGTATAGGTTTTAGGGTTTAGGGTAGTGGTATAGGGTTTATGATACTATGAACAAGATCATAGTATGAACTAAAAATGTTAGATCCAAATGAATTTTAACCATATTTAATCCCCTAAGAAATGGTCCCAATGAGATATTTGAAATTTCAAAGACTAAGAACCCATTAAACTAACATGAAAAACACAAAAACATAACAAACAAACTATTCTAAAACCTCAAATCTTATTCCATTGGGGGAGTAGTGTCGCATTGATGTGGAATGGCGACACTTTCCCAATCCCTTGGATAATATGAGTTGTTCTAATCGATTTTATTGATGAAACCCAATGAAACTGATGAAATATGAACACAACATGGATGCAAAACTAGTTTAACATAATGAAGATGAGTACTAAATGCTAAAATGCTTGATGGAGATGGATGAAATCTCTGCTAAATAGAAATAAATTTCAAAGATGCAAGCCATGGATGCAAAATAAGCTAAAATGGAAGAAATTAATGGATGCTTAAGCTAATATGGATGAAGGTTAATCTAAAATGCTAATAAATGCTCAATATGGATGCAAGTGAGTATGGATTTCAAAAACATAAATTTTCTCTGAAAAGGTGGATCCATTTCTTTCCAAATGGTGAAATATTTATAGGACAACAAATGAAGAATCAAGGGCTCCAATCGATTTGATCAATCAATGGTAAATATTGAATGAAGGTGGAAGCATGGATCAAGGATTCTCATAAATGGATGAGAATCAAAGATCACATGGATAAAGGAATGATCAAGGGATGAGAATGATTCAAACAAACACACTTTTTAACAACTTTGAAAGTTTGTTACAAAGTTTTTTTGAAAGAAATCATTCCCTTTTTGGAGCCAAATAGGAGAATATTCCTTTAGAATATTCCCTATGCAAGTGGATGGGAGGGAAAATTAGCAATTTAGTAATTGAAACTAAATTTCAAATTTGCAAGATGAATAATAGGATACCCATTAAATAATTAACTTTATTAATGAAAAGGGGTGCAAATGACATTTAATTAAATAATTTAGGATTATTTAATTAAATGAGAAGACTTAGGGTTTAAATTAAATAATTTGATTTATTCAATTAAACAAGGTGAAATGTTAGTGTGAGAGGGGGTGAATTAACCTAAATAGATTAATAGATGAAAATGATGCATTTAATTAACTAGGCTTATTTAATCAAATAGGTGAAAAATGATGAATGTAAGGACAAAATTATGTTAGTATATCAGATTCAGGTGTGTAATATCATTCAGGACAATTTTAAGTGTTTACATTTTTCCCCTCTTTGAAGCGAGGTGCATGTTACATTGGTTCTAAGATTGACACTTTTCGGATTAAAACTACTGCTCAAATTTTAAAAAATGATTTTTTTGATGCCCCACTATTGCCCTAGTCAGAGGAATTAAGCTAGTACCCTACCACTTCAAGAGATCGTATTTTTTGAATTTGTGGTTGATCTCTTGATAAAGGTGAAACATTGATTAAAGTGCCAAGAAGACTCTGGGATGCAAAAATGAGCTCAGAAATACAAAAAATCGCATAGAATAAGCTTCATGGCTCAAGAAATGGAAAAATAGGCTAAAAACCCTAGCTTTCCTATCAAATTAGGGGGAAAAACCCTAATTTTTAGGCATAAATATGTGTTAAAGGGTAACTTTCAATTCATTTCCACTCTTGACTTCTAGCAAATTGTTGCTCCTGAGATCTAACACCTTGGAAAAATGGCACGATGAGTGATTCCTACACACCTTTCCATTTAAGTTCGAGAGCTCCAGTGTTGAGCAGATGTAGGACCCTAGGTATGTGACACAAAACTTCTCTCGATTTACATTTTTTGGTGCATTTATTAGGGTTTGAAATTAGGTCATTTATGGCATCATTGTATTATGACACATTAGGAACTGGTCGACATCATTATTGATTTTATAGCGACACACTTAGTGTCTAGAAATGTGTTAGGTGATTTTCATTTGGTGATGCACTTAAGGTTTTGTGATGCATGTTGTGAATAGTAATGCATGAAGGGTTTTCAGTTAAGCACTGCTAATAAGAAATGGTGACACACCTTCTAAACAATAACACACCTACCAATTTTGGTATAGTGACACATCAATATACTGACACGCTATTGAGTACAGTGATGTGCATTGAAAAATAGTGACACACCCCAAAAAATATTGTAGCGATACACCATAGAAATAGTGATGCTATTGATGTTGTAGGATTCTCACACTTAGATTTTAACTAGTTTCTAGATTTTAGGAAAATTGATGCTATGTGTGTGATACATGTAGGAGGATATTCATTCCCTCATGTCCTAGGATCATAAATTTGAACTTTTGTTAGTGGTACACTATTTTGATGTGGAGCAGCAGGATTTTCTAGAAGTCCTGAGGTTAGGATTCATTGCCCACATGCCTGGCATTTGCACCCATTTAGCGATGATGATGACATTGACTGAGCGATAGCACAGTGAGACATCCTCATTCCATATCCCCACCAATGAGGCCATATTTACACTTGAGGACATGTGGTGGATTCTTCAGTTAGCCATTCATGGGGAGTGGGTCATCTATGACATAGATGTTGGGACGGATGCATCCTGCAAGCTCTTGTAGTCATATGAGATCATTTTAGTGAGCTCGCAGATTGACTTGGATATATATTGTGGATGGGTTCCCATTTTCAGATTGGTCATGGCCACTTTGATTTTTGGCACGATTTCCCCAAACCAACAAGGCAGAGGTTTCAATTTGAGTAGGGGGTTGGTATGACATGGAATGATTCACATGATGATACAGTATAAATGGGGGAAAGTCATATTGGCCTCATTGTATCATGATATACATTAGGTACTATATTTCTAGGGGAGAGGCATAAGTGCAGGTATCATGCTCCTACACATCTAGGCATATGAGCACATTATAGTGCTAGGACCTATTGTGGTCTTAGCAGATATAGATTAGGGGGAGCCTATTTTTAACTAATATCAAGTGGATATGACATTGTAGAAAAGTGGGCCTATAGGGATCCCCTATTGGAGGAGGGTCATAGACAATATGACCATATTCACATGGATACCATGGTTATAGGTTTGACCATGGTATGATGAACAACAACAACTCTTCTTTGCAAGATAGACCTGATGCTTGTAGGGTCGAGAGCACATGATGATCGAGTAGTACCTTTCAGACCACGTGGAATGAAATTTTGGGGAGATACAAGACATACCCCATAGAACTATATCGCTATGTTTGTTTGATCACAAAGAGAGGTAGACTGGAGGCAACAAATTCAATCATAGGTCCATGATAGCAGAAAGGGATCGTGAGGTTCAGTTCCCACATCAGTTAGACCTATAGCTAGCCTAGGAGATTGGGAGATGATAGTAGCTAGAGGTTGTGACTATTGTGGCTTAGGAACAAGTGATGGATGCTCAGATGTATAGAGAGGTTGTTTCAGAGGTAGTATATTATAGGACCTTGTATCATCGGGATGTTCCCTAAGAGATGTAGTAGCTAGATTACTCACAGACAAGTGGGGTAGTTCTAAGAGTGTTAGATGGTCCTCCATCCATGAGACAACCAAGAGAGCCTAGCCATAGGTAGAACCAGTGCCATCATGGGGACTGAGGCAACATAGGATAGCATCCATATATAGACACTTTTTTTTATGTATATCCTAATTTATATATAGACACACATTCATCAACTCATTTTTGATAGCCTCTTGTATATGTACTTTTGAGGATAGTTTCACTTTGACTCTGATATTGTATCGTGACATTCATTTTTGAGATATATATGAGATGGCCTGATTTGATTATGATGTGATGTATTTATGATATGTGATGTGATGTATTTATTTCAAGTTATGATTATGTATGGATGTAGTGGATACCAATTTTTATGTTATGGATGCATTTTTTTATTTATGCTTTACGTAATATGAGATTATCTATGATGTGATGTTTATGATATGTGATGTATGGTTTTGATGCAATGCAATGGATGTGTTATCTTCTTTTTTTAGTATCTTTCAATGACATGCCATGAGATGGATATACTTTTCTCTTTCTTGTTTCCCATATGATGATGTAATTATTTATGACATGTAGATGATATGATATGCTTATGTAGGATGTATGTATGCTAATGGTTTGTGGATGTAGGGTGAATGCAGTATGATTTTGGTTCACTATCATGGTACCATGTTAGCATGAAAATAAGATAGAAGAATAAGATGAATGAATTGACCATTTATTTTTAGTTGATTTCGAGGTCCAACAAGTCCATGATTCATCGAGACTTTATTAGATTATGGTGATGGGATTGATGGTGAGTTTCTCATTTTCAAGATTGGGAATCTTTGTCATTCCTTATTTTTTATATAACACATAGACACAATGCATCATGGTATTGATAACTAGGATGGTACTGTATCTAGTGTGATGGAATTTGACTCTGCAAATAGATAGGATAGTACTTATCCACACCTTGACATACGAAAACCTCATCGGAATGTAGTTTAGAAGTTTAGAATAATTCAAACCAAAGAATATGAAATAGTCGACAATCTACTCCAAATGACCTCCCTACACACAACTAATCAAGTATGCACTAGGATTATTTTACAAGAATACCCACAAGCACAACAAAGGAAAGATAATGATTCATGATCCATTCCTTTCTCTCTAAATCAATTAGACATCATCGAGAGGTCCTTGAAATGGGTCAATAAGATAAATCATAAGAAAATATCAATCAACAAACAATCAATGTTATCTATATCTCTTTCCAACGTAATATAGCTAAGGCAATTTCTGATGTTGATGTCCATTGTAGGAAGGATGCATCCTAGGACCTGTTTATCAGATGTTTTGACTAAGACTAGGTGTTTGATAGGTCATTGATAAAAATTATACTAGCTCATTTACCTATGATCTATACTTTAGATTTTAACATTTAAGTTCACACTTCATCACTTGCAACACTAGTTTCCTACTTGTTTTGCAAATTTTGAAGATGACAATTGATTTATTATGGATGAAGGTTTATTATGAATGAAAGTGAAATGGGATGGATGGTTTTGGAATTTTCTACAATATTTCAATGTTTTTGGTATTTTGAAAATGTTTTGATGCTATTTAGGGTTTTTGAAAATTTATGTGAATGTTTTGGTTTTTGATTATTTAAGGTTGTTTAGGGTTTTTTCTAAGTTTTCAAGTGTTTTGGGTTTTCAATTTTCAAATGTTTTTGTGTTTTTCTAAGTTTTCAAATGCTTTTCTATTTTTAGATATTTTGACCAAGAACCTAACCTAAAATAATATCCTAGGGGTCTCGAGGGCTTATCAAAGATGTGCCTTTCCTACATTATACACACAAAGACCACGTAGTTCAATTGACTTTGACTAGTTTATTGATGAGATATGAACACTTGATGGATTGTTAGTTTATTATGATGGAATCCTAATCTAAAGTGTCTTAGGGGAACATTAGTGATGGCCTTGCCTATGTTCAAGCTCAGAGACAATGTAGTTCAACAAGTTATTGTTTTTGGATTTTTTGATATTTTGACATGTTTAGGGATTTTGACTTTACAATTTTATGAAAGTTTTTGGATTTTAGCTTTATAGGATTTCGATGTTTTTGGTTTTTGATGAAATTTTATGAATTTTTTTGAGATTTTCAAGAGGTTTTGAATAACCTACAGATATACAAGAACCAAATCTGATGCATAACTAATTGCTCCTAGTGTGATTCAATAGACTACCTCAATATAGGTAGGACAAACTGACCTTAGCAATATGCCAATTAGTACCAAGGGGAATTTGATACTTTATAATATCAAGATATGATACAGACACAAATGGGTGATGGAATAAATAGGATGAGTGATTTGATAGATGAATACAATGTGAAGTATGATAAGCTTAAGAGCCAAATATAGATAGAGTTGCTCATTTATGCAAGGTGCTTGTTTGCTAGGTTTTCACCAAGGTACTTGCCCAAAGTGCCACCGAAGTGGTTTTCACTAAAGAATGATTTTTTTCTTTACTATTTTTAATCCTTTTTCTTATTTTTTTGGATTTTTATCATTTTTGGATTTTTTTGACTTTTTGAGATTTACACCCTTCAAGCTTGGGCATATTTTTTTTTAAGATGTAGACTGTTGATTGGCTCTTGCAAGGGTTCTCCTTCAGGCGTTGACAATTGGTAATATCCTTACCCATAGTTTGTTGTGACAATGAATGGGCCCAACCAATTAGGCTCAAACTTTCCTTTGCTGTCTTGGTCTAGAAAAATCTTCTAATTCTACTTGAGGATAAGATCACCTACCTAGAAATATCGACTCTTGATCTTCTTATTATAGCTCCATTTTAGTCAATTTTAGTATGCTTGTAAATTATTTATGGCGTCAAGATGACACTCATCTAGTAATTCTAACTCATTCAATAGAGATATCCTATATTCTTCATCAGTGATCAAATTATGTAGTGACACTCATAGTGATGGAAGCTCCACCTCAATAGGTAGGATGGCTTTTGATGCATAGACCAAGGAGAAAGGGGTTGCTCATATAGGTGTGTGGATGCTAGTTCGATAGGCCCGTAGGGTAGGGTTTAACTGCAGATGCGAGTCACGACCAACTTCATTAACCATTTTCTTTAGGATTTTTAGAATGGTCTTATTTGTAGCCTCAATTTGACCATTTCACTGGTGGTAATAAGGGTTAGAGAACTGATGTTGGATGTTAAATCATTGGTATAGCTCTCTTACATCTTGATTCTTGAAGGGTGTTATGTTATTTGAGATAAGGGCTTGAAAAACACAATAGTGATAAATAGGGTAATTTAGGATAAACTTGGAGATTTACTTCCCTATTATATAAGTCATAAGGATGGCTTCCACCCACTTGGTAAATTATTCAATGGTTATGATGATGAATTTGTGGCCATTAGATGAGGTGGGGGTAATATTTCCTATGAGGTCAAGCCCCCACTACAAGAAAGGCTAAGTTACGACCATTGGTTGTAACTCCTGAGATGGAGCATGGATAAGGTCCCCATGTTGTTGACACTGGATACATTTCTACACATACTAATGAGCCTCTCTTTCCATGGTTTGCCAGTAATACCCCATCCTAAAATAGTTTCTTGGATAAGGTCATACCACTAGAATGGGAAACACAAATGCCTTCATGCACCTCAGTTAAGATATTCAAGAATTCATATTGGTTGAGACATCATAGTAATGTCCCCTCGATGCTTCTATGGTATAGGGTATCACCTAAGATGATGAATTGAGATGCCATTTTAATGAAGGTCTTCTTAAGGGTGGAGGTGATTTAAGATGGGAGGGTACATCTATCAAGATAGGTGAATATATCACTATACCAAGGGGAACTGATATAGGAGAATCCTTGGTTCTTGGCAATCTTGCATCAACCAAAAATGTTTGTCTTGTTCTTATTTTGTTCTTGTTCTTGTTCAATTTGGAAGATCTAGTGTTTCTGCATGTTTTCTCACCAGATCTTGTGCACCTAGGATTTCATTGTGGAGATTTTCAATTGTCATATTCCAAGTTTTTAGCTCATTTGGATCTTTTTCTAACAAGTTATCGCTTTTAAACTAAGAGACAGTTTTTGATTCTGACCCCAAAATAATTTCAAACCTTAACGGCTAGTTGGATCGATCATAGATCTCGCTCGTTGTTTGCAGATCCTCACAGTGTGTTTGGATTTTTTCTATGGAGTTTCCCTAACCTTACACTTAGGTCCACACTTTATCATGCACATCTACCATGGATGAATTTCAGATTTGAGGCTGACCTGTTCTTGCACATGTTACATTTTCTTCTTTGGAGATTGTAGTGATCTTTGGCCAATGCAGATGTTTCTAGACTCACAGATATGGTATAAAGCTCACTTTTCATCATTAGGAAAGGTAGTAGTTTTTTAGTGTGAAGAAGAAATTGTATATTAGATCCGATCTATAGGTTTTCGCTCGCATGTATGAGCACTATATTTTGAGCATGTTGTAATCAGGCTTATGTGTTGAATCTGTAAGCCTGGATGTGGCCGAACATATGTAATCAATATTTGAGATAATAAGAATTCTTGTATCTACATTTTCTTCCATAATTCATGTTGCTTATGTTGTGTTACTCTTGCTGCATTGTTTAGATTATTCTCAATGAGGACCCTCCTTACCACGTTTGCACCAATTGGTATCAGAACAGATTTGTTCCTTACAAGTTGCGCAGTTCTATTGAATATTTTTTGTAGGGTGGTTGATCGAAGATCTGATCTGCAACTATAGAGGGCTTGTGTCAAGATGGTAGGAAGAAGAAATGATAGAGGAAATGGAGCGCATGGAAATGTAGACTGAGCTATAATGGAGATGTTGAGAGGAATTGCTGCTAGATTAGATGCAGTTGAAACGGCCCAGAAAAGTGGTCAACCAGTTGAAAATGTAAGTGATGAGGAAGTAGAAGAACAAGGAGTTGCAGGAGTAGAAAAACCTAGCCTTGAATAGGAAGAAGAGAGGTTCATAAGAGCCCTAACCAGAGTGAACACCAAACCACATTTCAATCCACTAGATTATACTAGAAAAGTAGATTCATATGAATTGTTAGATTGGATAACAGAGATGAAAAAATACTTGATTTTGTCAGTACCCCAGAGGACAAGAAGGTGAAATTCGCCTATACAAATTTGAAAGGACATGCATCCCTTTGGTGGTAACATTTACAGACAAATAGACGAAGATAAGGGACAGAGAAGATAAGATCATGGGATTGAATGGTGAAAAAATTGAAGAAATGTTTTATGCCTGCAGACTATCAAATCAGTTTCTTTCAAAAATTGTAGAATTTGAAGTAGAAAGAGTCAAGTGTAACAGAATATACTGGGAGTTCTACAAGTCGAATATCAGATCTGGACATTCAAAAGATGAAACCGAACAAGTAGCTAAATATATCAATGGTTTGAGGTCGTCTATTCAAGATGAGATCAGTTTGATGAAGTTGTTGAGTGTGGAGGAGGCATATCAATGTGCCATAAAAGGAGAAGAGAAGCTGAATATATGACATGAGCAAAGAAAGAGAGGAAGAGGTGGAAGATTTCAAAGAGGAAGAATATTTACAAGAGGAAGAGGAACTTTTGCAGATAAAAATAAGGAAAAGGAGATCAGCAAGAATAAGAATTCATATCGAAGAGATGATGGAAACTCTTATAGAGGAGGAAGATATGGTGGTTACGAAAATGAAGGATATAGAAATTATGATAGAGGATAGGAGAAAAGAGTATTCTGAGGAACTTGTTTTAAACGTTGTGAAGAAGGACACAGAGCATTTGAATGCAAACAAGGAGAGATAGGAAGAAGGACTAAAAACAATAGAAGAACCACCTTTTTGGAGGAGGAACATGTTATATCATCTAATCAATTGGAAGAAGGAGAAGTACTTGTGAATTGGAGAAAGAACCATTGCAGAGGAAGAATTTATTTCAGACCAGATGCAAGGTAGCTGGTAAATGCTTCAAAGCTATCATTGACAATGGAAGTTTCGAAAACCTGGCTTCTGAAGAGATGGTGACCAAGTTGAAGTTGGAGAGGTTGAAACACCCGAAACCCTATTAGATAGCATGGATTCAAGATGAACATAAGATACTGATAAGTGAACAATGTTTGGTAAAATTGAAGATAGGAAATTACCATGATGAAGTTTTGTGCGAAGTTATGCCTATGGATGTATGCCATATTTTGTTGGGAAGGCCTTGGTAGTATGATAGACAAGCTATTCATGATGGAAAGAAGAATATATACCATTATTGTAAATGGGATGAAGCAGAGTTTGTTTCCCTTAGAGGAGGTTCCTAAAATTGAGATTTGCATGACTGCTAGAATTTGTTTAGTTGATGGAAGGAGATTCCTCGATGGACTGAGACATGAGAGCCTATGTTATGCCCTAGTTCCTAAGAGAGTTGAAGACTTGAAGCATGAAGAAGAAGGACAGCTAGAAGAGATAAAAGATTTGTTGAAAAAGTATGAAGCTATCATTCTAGATAATGTACTTGATGGATTACCACCTATGAGGAGTATTAGTCATAGATGGACCTGATTTTGGGAGCTAGTTTTCCTAACAAAGCAACACACCAGATGACACCGAAAAAAAATGAGGAATTGAACATACAAGTGCAAGAGTTGTTAAGGAATGGTTTGATCAAAGAAAGCTTAAGTCCTTGTGTAGTACCTATTGTATTGGCACCTAAGAAGGATGGACAATGGAGGATGTGTATAGACTCTAGAGCCATAAACAAGATCACAGTGAAGTATAGATTTCCTTTGTCTTGGATGCACGACATAATGGATTGTTTGAGTGGAGCTAAGTATTTTCCAAAGATAGCTTGGAGAGTGCATCTCATCAAATCAAAATAAGAGAGGGAGATGAGTGGAAAACAAAATTCAAGAAAAATGAAGGATTGTATGAATGGTTAGTGATTCCCTTTGGATGACAAATCCACTAAGTACTTTCATGAGGTTGATGAATGAGGTATTGAAGAAATTCTTGGGTAAGTTTGTGATTGTTTACCTGGATGACATATTGATTTTCAGTAAGACTAGGGAAGAACATTTTTTACATATAAGATAAGTTTTGCAAAGGTTGAGAGAAGAGCAGTTGTTGATAAACATCAAGAAGTGTAGTTTCATGAAGGAGGAGTTGGTATACCTTGGATTTGTGATATTCGTGGATGGGTTGAAGATGGACCCTGAGAAAGTAAGAGCTATTGTTGAATGGCCTACACCTCAAAGCATTAGAGAGGTAAGATCATTTCATGGATTGGCTAGTTTCTACTAAAATTTCATTAGGAATTTCAGTTCTATTTGCATTCCTATGACTAAAACAATGAGAGGAGATAGGAAAGATTTTAGATGGACAACTAGAGTAGACAAAAGTTTTGAATTGTTGAAGAAAAAGGTGACTGAGAAGCCTGTGTTGGCTTTACCATACTTTGATAAGGTATTTCAAGTAGATTGTGATGCAAGTGGAAATGCAATTGGAGTAGTTTTAAGTCAAGAAGGAAGACCAGTAACCTATTTCAATGAGAAATTGAATGATGCAAGGAGGAGATATTCAGTTTGTGATCGGGAGTTCTATGCCATAGTTCAAGCCTTGAAGAAGTGGAGACATTATTTGTTATCTAGGGAATTTATGGTGTATACAAATTATTAGGCTTTGCAATATTTGAACAGTCAAGGTAAGTTGAATCAGAAACACATGAGATGGGTAGATTTCTTGTAGGTTTATACCTTTGTTTTGAAATAGGGACTGGGAAATCAAATAGGGTTGTTGATGCATTGAGTAGGAGAAGGAGCTTGTTGACACAAATGAAAGTGGAAGTATTAGGCTTTGATGAATTGAAGAACTTGTATGTGGAAGATCTGGATTTTGTAGAACCTTGGAAAGCATGTAAAGAATTGGTTTTGGAGGATAGAATTCAGTGGTTGGATTACTTCATTCAAGAGGATATGTTGTTCAGGGGAAATTAGTTGTGTATATCGTGAAACTCAATGAGGGATAACTTGATAAAGGAGAAACATAGTGGAGGATTGGCAAGAAATTTTGGAATTGACAAGACAGTAGCATTGGTGAGTGAGAACTACTTTTGCCTATAGATTCAAAAGGATGTAAGGAGATTTGTGTAGAGTTGTAGAGTTTTCCAAGTTGCAAAAGGGATTAGGGTATGTGCAGGATCACCATGGAAATAATAGGCCTTTAAGTGGCAATAAAAATTCATAAAATTAGAGTTAGGCAACTTGATGTAAAAATTTGAATAAGTTATCTATATTATTTCAAAAATATGTGAGAATAGAATCTGTAGCAAATTGAATAGAGTTTCTAAAATACTAGCTTTTTAAAATTAAAAAAAAATCTATTTGGTGAAAATTTTAAATTTGAATGCAATAGTACTTAAATTTTAGGGAAAAAATAAGAAGTAGGTGTTTGTCTGACCACCCTAACCACAATAAAATGATAATATTTTAGATATAATTAGAGGACTTATGTATCGATGTGATGCATATGTTTTTGTAATTTTTTTCCAAGTAAATAATTAATTATGATTTTTTTATTACAACTTTTAAAAAATATTAAAAACTTGTATGTCTGACCACCTTAACTTGGTCAAAACATCATGAAATTCATTTTATTTTTTAATCCTATAGTATAGGAAGCATAAAATCTGACACATGTTTGGGATTCAAAAAATGTGATACAATTTGAAAGCTATAGATGTTTTTCAATCAGCCTATCAATTAGGACTTTAGTCATAATTCAAATAGAAAATGAATAATAACTATTTATTAAATTCAAACTAAAACATAATTTATATTGGTGGAAAACTAAGAACCTCCTTTAAAAACCCTTTTCATTTCAGCAATTTTGGGTAAAAAAAAGTCGTCAGCTACATGGGCCATCATATTACTTACATATCGCCACTTTTTGGCCTATCATGATCCTGCACATACCCAGTAGTTAGAATGTTGGATTGTATAAACGTTTGATAGTACCAGAAAGACCTTGGGAAGATATCAGCATGGATTTCATACTTGGTTTGCCAAAAACCTAGAGAGGGAATGATTTGGTATTTGTGGTAGTGGAAAATTTTTCAAAAATGGCACATTTCATACCTTGTAAGAAGACAACAGATGCAATACATTTAGCAAACTTGTTTTTTAGAGAAGTAGTCAGATTGCATGGATTACCTTGGAATATTGTTTTAGACAGGGATACAAAGTTTTTTGGTTACTTTTGGAGGACACTTTGGAGGAAGATGAAGACGGATTTAAAGTTCAGTTCTACCTTTCACCCATAGACAAATGGATAGACATAGGTGGTGAAAAGGAGTTTGGGGAATTTGCTAAGATGCTTGGTTGGAGAGAAAACCAGAAGTTGGGATTTAGCACTGGCACAAGAAAAAATTTCCTACAATAATTTAGTGAACAAAAGTATAGGGAAGACACCATTTGATATTGTTACTGGAGTACATCCTAGAGGTGTAACCGAACTAAGAAATATCAGTAAGGAAGATAAGAGGAGTGTAGAAGCAGAAGAATTTGCAGACCACATGAAAAAAGTGCATGAACAAGTGAAGAAGCATTTGGAAAATATGAATCAGAAGTATAAGGAGGAAGCAAATGAAAAGAGGAGATATAAAGAATTTGAAGTTGGAGAAGACATAATGGTATTTTTGAGAAGGGAAAGATTTCTAGTCGGTACATACAGTAAATTGAAGATGAGGAAATTTGGACCTTTTAGGATATTGAAGAAATTTGTTTCAAGGAATACATATGAAGTAGAGTTACCAGAGGGTATGAGCATATCACCTATATTCAACATTCCAGACCTACATCAGTACCATGAAGTAGAATTCAGTGAAGACAACAAAGTAAAATGGGAAGAACAACTTCCTAACTAGCAATCAGATGAGATAACAGAGATTTTGGATGTCAGAGATGGGAGAAAGACTCATGGACAACAATACAAAGAATATCTAGTGAAATGGAAGGGTAAACCAGTGGAGGATTCTTCTTGGATTTCTCAGGTTGAGGTAGATTGTCTTGGTTTTCCTTTGGCCCTAGCAAAGTGAGGGACTCACTTTTCATCAACCCCAGATGTATGATGCAGGAGCATCCTTGGATCTTGGAAATCTTGCATCAACCAGAAATATTTCCTTTCAGTCTTGTTCTTATATTGTTCGAGTTGGAAGATCCGGTGTTTCTACATGTTTGTTAGCCAGATCTTGCATACCTAGGATTTCATTGTGGACATGTTCAATTGTCGTATTCCAAGTTTTTAGCTCATTTGGATCTTTTTCCGACAAGCTATCACTTTTAGACTAAGAGATAGTTTTTGGTTATGGCCCTGGAATAATTTCAAACCTTAACACCTAGTTGGATCGATTGCGGATCTCACCTATTGTTTGCGGATCCTCATGGTGTGTTTAGATTTGTTCTATGGAGTGTCCCTAACCTTACACTTAGGTCCACACTTCATCATGCACATCTACTATGGATGAATTTCAGATTTGAGGCCAACCTGTTCTTGCACACATTACATTTTCTTCTTTGGAGATTGTAATGATCTTTGGCCAATGCGGATGTTTCTAGACTCGTGGATATGCTATAAGGCTCGCATTTCATCATTAGGAAAGGTAGTATTTTTTAGTGAAAAGAAACAATTGTATATTAGATTCGATCTGTAGGTTTTCACTCGCATGTATGAGCACTATATTTTGAGCATGTTGTAATAAGGCCTGTGTGTCGAATCTGTAATCCTAGATGTGGCTGAACATATGTAATCAATATTTGAGATAATAAGAATTTTTGCATCTACATTTTCCTCCATAATTTGTGTTGCTTTTGTTGTGTTACTCTTGCTACATGGTTCAGACTATTCTCATTGAGGACCATCCTTATCGTGTATGTACCAGGAACTAGGACTAACAATTACACACACAAATTTAGATTCAAGAATTTTGAAAGAAGGTACGAGAAGTTGTTCTACCGAGAATTCACAGTGAAGGACATTGTGTGGCATGTCTAACAAAGAACCAATTGTCACCATGGCATCTGTTCCTTGATTTTTCACAAGAGGTATCAGCTCAAAGGCTACATCAATGAATAATTTCTTAAGACTTTATGCCATCTTCTTATAAGGAGTGATTTTATCATCCTTGGTTTGGTAGTTGTCATTGACTTGGTTAACAATTAGTTGTGAGTCCCCATAGACCTTTAACTCTTGTATCTATAACTGGGCTACTATTCTCAACCCTGTTATTAGAGCTTCATACTCAACCATATTGTTCATACATGGAAATGATAGCCAATATGACTTTGGAAGAATGTCACCTTGATGGGTGATGAAGAGAATACTTGCTCCTGATCCATGCTAGGTATATGATCCATCGAAGTAAATTTTTGATTGATTTGTTGCATTGAGGAGAAAAACTAATTCATCAGGAAATTCAAAAATCAAAGGATTCTCTGCATAAATGGGTGTTTCTTCTAGTTTATCTACAATAACTTGTACTTTGATAGCCTTCCAACCCATACTCTATATCAAATTTAGTAAATATCATTACCCATTTGACCATTCACCTGGTGAAAGTTGCTTTAGATAGCAAATATTCTAATGGGTCGATCTTAGCAATAATCTTGATGTGGTGTGACAACATGTAATGTTTGAATTTTTGTGAGGGGAAGGCCACTACTAAGCATGGCTTCTCAATGGATGAGTAATTCATTTTATATCCTACCAAGGTCCTGTTGATGTAATAGATGGCTCTTTCATTTCATGTTTCATCATGTTGGGCTAGAAGAGCACCTAGTGCTACTAATGTAGCTGAAATGTATAGGATCAATGGCTTGCTTGGTATTGAAGACATGAGAAATGGAGATGGCAGTAGGTATTCCTTGATCCGCTGAAAAGATTTATCGCATTTCTCATCCCACTTATTTATTATTCTTTTATGGAGAAGATGTGAGAAAGGATGAATCTTGTCTGATAATTGTGCTATGAACCTCCTCATGGATTGTAACCTTCCTTTTAGCCCTCTCATCTATTTCAATGTGTGTGGTGGCTCCATGTCTAAATTTTCTTTCAATTTTTCTAGATCTATCTCTATCCCTCTTTGTGACATGATGTAGCTAAGAAGCTTGCCTGATGTAACCCTAAAGACACACTTTTTTGGATTCAATCATACCTTATACTCTTCAAGCCTATTGAAGATAGGTCCTAATACCTCTATGTTTTCCTTCCTTGTTTTTTATTTGGCCAAAATATCATCCACATAATCTTTTACTATTTTTATGGATCATGTCATGAAATATTATTGTCATTTCTCTTTGATAAGTTGGTCTAGTTTTTTTTAGCCCAAATGGCATCATGTTCCAACAATATGTTCCCCATGAACAAGTGAATGTAGTTTTATGTTGATCCTCCTTGGCAATCATGATTTGGTTATATCTTGAAAATCTATCCATGAGTGAACATTTCATGTCCTATGGTTAAATCAACAATGATGATGTTGGGAAGAGGGAAATCATCCTTTGGACATGCTTTTTTCAAGTCTCTAAAATATGTGCATATTCTGAAGCCTCCAATGGGTTTAGAGACTGGTACCAAGCTAGAAACCCACTTAGGAAAGTCAATTGGTTAGATGAATCTAACGTCAAGGAGATTTTGTAGCTCTATTTTAATTAGGAGTGTTATTTGAGGGTGCATTTTTCTCAATTTTTGTTTCACTGGTTTGGCTTTAGGGTAGACCACTAATTGATGTACAACCACTTCAAGATCAAGCCCCAACATATCCATGTATGACCATGCAAAGTTTCCCCTTCTATCTTTCAAGAATATTGCTAAGATTTTTTGTTCTCCATCTAACAATGATTCAACATAAAAGGTTATGTTAGGTGCTTCTTTTGTTCCTACATTCACTGGAGTAGCCTTCTCTACTAGTACTACTATTTTTTTTGGATGGATTGCACTAAGGGGGAGATTGATTCCCTCATCCTTGGGTGCCTTAGAGAGGTTTTCACCTTTGGATATGTCCTTTATTTTTACTATTTTGTGATATGAAAGTGGCATAGTGTGGTTTTCACTTAAAGATCTACATGTTATTCTCATGTCACTAATTTTTCAACTAAGGGATTCAATCATCTCCCCATACTACACCTATGTGTCTAGCTCTATATCAAAATTCGGTTTATGATCCCCACATGGTAAGTTGTCACTGAGTCCCATGAATTTTGAGATTGCTTCATTTTTTTTGAATATATCTAGAATTGGTGCTCCTCATTGGTCCTATTCATTGAGTTGGGGGTATACTAGGCATAATTCCATGGTTTTTTCATTTGGGGTGAAAGATGTTGTGGATATCATAAGCAGATTTATTCTAAAACAAGTCGATAATTTCAAGGGGAAATTCATCTAGGATAGTATCATGTGATGTTGGTAACCAAGAGGAAGCCTTATCCCATTTATTAGAAGTACCCTTTCCAAGAAGGGTCACCTTACTAGTGGTACATGCTAAGCCAAGATTCTTTGGACGTCTCACATGAACGATGGGTTCTAGCCAACCATTATCATTTTGTTCTAGCTTTTCATTCTTGTTGCATCCCCATCCCATCATTAACTATAAACCTTTATTATCATCTTCTATAGGAAGAATGAGCATGGGTAGGTTGTCTTGATAGAGAAATTTGGATACATCTTCCTCATTGACATCTTCTCTGTTCAAGTCCCCCACTTGGTGAAAGTGGTAGATGCAAGCTTTAATATTTCAATCACTTTGTTGATAGGTGTGGGTTTTCCTTAAGATTTGGGGAAAGAGGTAACTCACCCAAAACAAAAGTGTCCTTTAGATTATAATCTCCACAACCATTATCCTTGATAATTGACTTGATATCAGATATATTCTACATAATGGGTGTTTTGAATTTTGAGGTAGATGCAAGGGAATATGGGTCAACAAATGAGTAGGAGGATGTAGGGCTTTCATCATTCTTAGGCATTTGGGGGATCTTATTTAACTTAGCCTCAAATTTCTTCCAATAGTAGAATGGCTCAAGATCTCCATGGAGAGTAACACATTGGTGATAGGTGGAAGCTACAACTTGCATGGCATGAATACATGGTCGACCAAGTAATATGTTGTAGGGGAGGTCAAGATTTAGCACTTGGAATGTGGTCTCAACAATGAAGGGTCCTACTCGGATAGGTAGCTTGATTATTCCTTGCGATATTCATTCTTGATCACCCTATGCTCTTATAGTGGTACTCTTTATCTTTTCAATAACATCCTTTGAATAACCCAAGTTCTTGACCAATTGAAGGGTACAAATTTTGAGACTATCACCTCCATCTACTAAGACTCTTCAAAATTTATTCTTATGAACAATTACCTCAAGGTGAAAAGAATGATTATGAGATAGTTACATTGGGAGATATTGTTTCGAGAAGGTGAGAAGATGAGGGGTAGTGATATTCCCTACCATATCTTGAAACTACTTTGTATAAATATTCTCAAGGATGGAGGAAATGGATATAGCCTTTTCTAATATCTCCCTATGTGTGGGGGATAGCATCAATAGTTCCACAATAGATATCTATGTGGGGGTCTTCTTTAGTTGATCGAGGACACTATAGTTACTAAGGTTTGATATTGGTAATGTAGGTTGTGCCCTAGGTTAAGGTGAATCTCCTTGGATGGTAACTTTTCCACATCATGTGGTGAATCCAAACTCTGCATTAGGTCCTCAAATGGTGATGACTGTTACAACATTCTCACAAGATGAAACCACATTGGAATAGACATATCCCAGGTTAGTGTAATTCTTCCCTTTTCCATTGGCATTCCCTTTGTTGTGATCTAGCATTGGATTCTTGTATATCTTGAGATGCCAGTTACCTATTAGTACAATAATAGTTATGCCTCCATTTTTGATGAGGTCTTGGATAACACTCTTCAATTTCACAGTTTGACATTTTATGCCCTTTGATCTTGTGAAATTTTCAAATATACTTTTCATTATACCAAGGTGGGTTCTCTTGAGCTTCTTGATAGATCTAAAAATTGGGGAGTGTGATCAAGTTAGATTATACCAATTTATGCATGACATATTCAATAGGTTCCCCCAATGGTGTGTATTTTCATTTAGGGTAGTTATTCCTATAAGGGGGTCCTTTTAGTCATGTGTTGGGGTTATTAATTTAGTTATCCTATGTTTGTGGGGTGGTTTGTTGTATAATTTTTTATGTGTTGGCTGGTTGATTTGTGTTTTTCCTAAGATCACTTATGACGACTTGAGCATCCACAATGCCATCATTTTTCACATTTTTGTTCTTAGCCCAAACACGGACTTTGTCATTTCCACTGGTAGATGGGTGGTTGTTTTTATATACTTGTGTGTTTCCTTGAGAGATAAGGGCTCTTTTGAAATTGAGGGCCCTAGGGACAAGCTCATCATAAGTGGTGATACATTGCATCTTTAATTGGAAGTATAGCTTTGGATAAACATTTTATATTATAATCCCCACTTTTTTCTCATTGGGAATGGGCCACTTATTCATACTAGCTCTTTGCCTCCATCTTTGTAAGAAATTATCAAAGGATTCTCCTTTTTTTACTTGAGTGTGTACAACTCTTCTAAGCTTACATCCTATAGTGTAGAAAATTGCACTCCCTTCTTGGAGATGGTACAATTTCACACTTTGGGCCTATTTTAGTACCCTTTCATTTATGACCCTTTACATCATCATTAATAGGCCCCTAAGACCATTTATTTTGGATCCCCAAGCTTATTTCAGTTGAAATCTTGCCAAAATCAATAAATTCATTTAATTGTCTAACAACCCAGAATTTGCTCACCCTGAAAAACTAAGGTGGGACTCATACACCACCTTGGGCATATGAGTCCCCCTAGGTGGGACCCATACACCACCTTGGGCGTATGAGTCCTGGGTGGCCTCTTTTTTAGGGTTTAAGTGGGAAATTTAAGTTTTCAATTCAAATTTTTGGCTAACATTGGCTTTTGGGATCTAATAAATGGTAAATTAGATGAAGTGCCTATATAAACAAGGTTTCAAATAATTATTTCACCTAAGCATTCATGATATCAACTTGATCACTCAAGCATACTTTCATAAGAGCATTCAAGAGAAAGTAGCAAGAAAAGTTGAAGTCTTGGAGTAGCATCTTAGTTTTTTTGTAGGTCTTCAAGATCATTTTCAATTCAAGATCTAGCATTGTCAAGGATTGGTGATGGTTGCTTATGGAGAATCATGATGGATTCTAGGTTGGGGAGATGCAAATAGCCATCGAACCAAGCCTAATGACTTGTTTCCTAAGTGATTCCATCCTCCAGTGTCACTCTACTTTCAGTCTAAAGGAAGGTAGATGCATTATTGTGGCTTATTAGGGTGATTAGAGATCTCCCAAAGTGAGTCAACATCTTTATGTTTCATTTATGCATCTTATTATAGCATGTTAGAATAGGATTTTATTGCACCTTAGATCTCCTAATATTAGATGCACTTAAGATTAGGGCTTTCACTCATATTTACTTTCAAGATCTATTATTTATATCAAGGATTAATTACCAAACTAGGGGTTTGTTTGAGGAAAATCCCCCATGAACAAATCAATACAATATTCCATTTTGTAGGTTTTTAGCGAGTCCAAATTTGTAAACAAAGTTTGGAAGGAAGAGAAAAGATAGGAGAATAGATTCAGATCTTTTCTTTTTGAAAAATTATAACGAGACTGATATGCCACTTATGGTATATGAGTCTTGGTATAGCACTTTTTCTAGATTTTGCAGGATTCAAACTTGTCATTGCGAAATTCTAGTTTCTGCCCAAAAACCCTAAACTGCGACTAAATCACCCATCCTAGCATATGAGTCCCTATATGCATTAAAAGTCATATTTTTCAGCATTTCAGACCTTGTTTCAAGCGTCTTTAGCTTTCTAGGTGAACCTCTATTTATCTCCAGTTTGTTATTATGATTTGAGTTCATTTTTTAGGTTACATTGTTAAGTTTTTCATATCATTTACATTTCTTATCTTTCCAAGCCTTTTATTGGTGGTGAACCCCCTTTTATCTTTAATCATACTATAAGAAACCCTTCTAGTGGATCTCTTTCCCTCATTCCAATTAGTAGGTTGTGATCTCTAGGGTTTCCTTTAATGAAATAGAGTATTCATAGGTTTCATCTCTCAAAAGGTGGAACACCTATTTCCTAGCTTTCATTTTAGTGAACCTAGCCTCTAGAACACCTTACTTTCTAATTTGGAGCGCATTGTAGTCCTAGATCCCTCTCACCTTAACTTTGCATTAGGTCTTGCATTAGTTAATTTGCATCTAGGGTCTCTAAATCTTGCATTAGTGAAAGTGAATATAGGTTGCATTTTTTCGTCTTGCATCATTGAATTTCACTTAAAATCTATATTTGCGCATAGTCTAGACATCATTCAAACCAGAAAACCTAACATTCACTCAAAATTTGTTGAAATTAATGCAAAAACCCTCATCTAGGACTCGTAGACTCCTTTAGGTGATTTAGTCCTAGTACAAGTGGTTTTACCTGATTTATGGTTATTTTGTGTAGTGTGTTATGCAACATTTAAAACCTTGAAAAACCCTCACTGGGGCTCATATGACCCTCTGGGTGATTTAGTCCCATGTTAGATCTAAAACTGCATTTTACAACATTAAAGACCCTATTTTGTTGTTTTAATTTGTTGTTATTGAATTTCTATTTCAGTTTATTGAGTTCGTGTTCATGCATTTCATTGGATCTAGCTTAATTTGGTTTCATTTCAATTGTGGATAGAATTACATTACTACACTTTTCATTTCTAGCATTAGTTAATAGTTCAATAGACTTAGATTACATTTGGAATTCATTAGAAAACAAAACCAAAAACACCTATAAACCGATGAACCACTTGCAGAAAGCATAGGTTTTTGAGTATGTCAAATCTATTTTTCCAAGTTAACCTAACCCTCAAGCCTTTTAGTAGTGATGACTTTGATCTTTTATATGAATCCCTTGACGACTTCATTTTGCAAGGTTCATCCAGTAAGGCTTCTTACAACAAACTGAAACAAAGAGAAGTTAATGTGATCCAACCTCAACTCATCCTTTACCCACCTTCAAACAAACCCATTTTCACCCTTCAACCACCTAATAATAATGTTTCACAACAATAAATTTATAATACCATTTCTTGTATATATATAACTAGAAATATTCCACAACCAAAACAAACAACTTCAACCTCTCTCCCTTTGCCTCAACTCATCTTTCCTAGTGCTCCTCATTTTCCTTCGAATAGTGGGAAGGAGTATGTTCTTGTTGAACAACTTAAGAATACTCCTATGAAAATATCCCTATAGGATCTAATTCAAAATTCACCTAATTATCATACTATGGTTCAAACCACCTTACAACAAGTTGTGGTTCCCTCTAGTAAAAATTAAAGTGATGTGGAAACTCTAATTCAAGGAATGAATGCAGTTAACGTAGACATTAATTTTCATCAACATGAACTACCTCCTCTAGAAGTGAGAAAGAAAAATGATGCCTTCATGATAATAGCCATCTATAATAGTTTGGGAATAAAAAGAACCCTTGTTGACAATGGCTCCACCCTTAATGTGTGTAGTGTAACTCTTTTGGATAGACTTGGCATGGATAAATTAAGAATTGAACTTGATTCCTTATCAATTCCAGGATTTGACAATGTAGGAAAGAAACTGCTTTGTGGGATTAATTTTCCTATTACAGTTCGAGTGGCTATCTTACAAACTCCTATTCATGTCATGCCTCATGATATCTCATACACTCTTCTTTTAGGAAGACCTTGGATTCATGAGATGCATGTGGTGCCTTCAATTCTTCATCATATCATGAAGTATTTATATAACAATAAAGTGTACCAAGTTGAAATAGACCATGGGCCTTAAAGTTGCTTACAAGTTGAAAAAGGAATGACGTCCTCTAAACAAATTAATTCAAACTTCGAACATAGAACTTATGAAAGAAGAGAATCAAGAGATAGAAAAAGTGTTGACATTACTGAAAGATGACTAGGGATCTTTAGACTTTACAACAACATTTATGGGAGAATACAAAATTACAATGAAAGGAACTGAAAAAAAAAAAAACCAATGGTAATTTCAACACATAATTCGAAAGAAAACTCACAAGAATCTACCTCATCTACTCTAGAAGAAGACATAAGTTATACAAAATACTTTGATGAGATAGACTATCAACAACCACCAAACCTAAAAGAAATGGAGACTTTATGGAAAAGGTTATGAACTTATGAAATAGCTTGGCTATAGTGCAAGAGGATGTGGAAGGAAAGAAAAAGGAATTTGTGTTCCTATAGAACCTAACAAACAAGAAACAAAAAGTAGTTTGTTGTATTTTCCTTCTAAGATAACTCAAGCAATGAAAAGAGCCTCATTAAACATCAACACCATCATGTGTAACCCTAAAAAAACTCTCACCTTGAAGCATCCTGACTTAATTGATACAACTTGTGAACAATCATTTGAATAATTTGAAGATGATGAAGACTTGAAACAAATGTTAGGATTTTATGATAAACCATTTAATCCTCCTAAAAATAAATAGGTTACATGTGTTGTGATTAGTGCTAAGAAATAAGACAAAGAAAAGGAAAGTAATGAGATTGATAAAGACAACAAAGAATACAACCCTAAATTTCTTAAACAAACCACACTTTCTTTGGGAGATGAAATCAACACACCATTGGATATTAATAATGAAGAGAAAGTGATTAAGATAGGAAAGTTCCTTGATGATGATGAACAAGAAGACCATGCAAATTTATTTCATGATTTTCCCAAAAACAATTCTTGGACTTATCAAATATACCGAGGATTGATGCTAAGATAGTGACACACAACATAGTTCTAGCAGAAGATACTAAACTAGTTAGACAAAAGATACGAAATATGAATCCTAAGATAGATTTATTAGTTAAGGTTGAGATTGAGAAACTCCTTGAAGATAGTTTTATACGCCCTATTCATTATTATCCTTAGATCTCAAAAATTGTTGTCATCATGAAACCTAATAATCGTATTAGGATGTGTATGAAATTTTGTGATTTAAATAAAGCATCTTTAAAAGATGATTTCCCTTTCCTAATATTGAAATGATAGTGGACTCAACTGTAATAAATGATTTGTTGTCATTCATGGATGGATTCTTTGGATATAATCAAATCTTTATTAACCCTCAAGATCAATACAAAACATCATTTACTACAGCTTGGGGAATATTTTGTTGGGTAGTTATGCCTTTTGGACTAAAGAATGCAAGCAGAACATATCAACGAGCTATGACATTGATATTTCATGATTACATACATAAGATTTTGGAAGATTATGTTGATGATATTCTAGCCAATCTTTAAATCGACAAGACAATGTGAATTTCCTTTGAAAAATCATTGAGTGAATATGGAAATATAACATGACATTGAACCCAAAAAAGTGTCTTTGGTGTAGGTAGTGGATTTTCTTAGGTTTTATCATATCCCACATAGGCATTGAGGTGGACATGAAGAAAATTGATGCTATAGTTAACATGCAACCTCCTAGAAACATTTCTTAATTCTACACTTTACAAGGAAACATTCAAGCTATCTGTCAGTTTGTAGCATCCCTAGCGGACCAAAAATTACCCTTTACACATATTCTTAAGAAAGAGGTTCAATTTAATTGGAATAAGGATTGTAAATAGGCTTTTAAGATTTTGAAAAATTACCTTGCTACTCCACCTATTTTACAACCCACTATGCAAGAAAAACCATTTATCCTTTATATAACAACATCGGCCCATGCTCTCACAACATTGTTGGATCAACAAGACAAAAATGGTAAATAACATCCTGTTGATTATATTAGCCAAAATCTGATTGATTATGAAACATGATATGTGACGATAGAAAAATAATGTTTGGCTCTTGTATTCGCTACTAGTAAATTGAGACATTACTTATTGAATGCTGAAATACAAGTGATGATGAAATTTAATCCTTTAAAGCACCTTTTCACTAAAAAAGATTTATTGAGACATTTAGCTAAGTGGGTTATGTTGTTAATTGAGTTTGACCTTAAGTTTTTCTTGTAAAAGGGAATTAAAGAACAAGCCTTGACTGATTAGTTAGCTGACACTCCTTGTCCCCTAGCATTACCTAATAATGATTCATTCCCTGATGATAATGTGTTGATGATTGAAACTAATACATGGGAGTTATATTTTGATGGCTCTAAGTGTAGAACTAGCTTTGGTGCAAGGTTTATAATAGTACCACCTATAGGAAAGCCTATTTCTTTGTCCTACCACTTAAAATTCCTATGCGCAAACACCACAATAGAGTTTGAAGCATTAATTGTTGGATTGCGCACTTCTTTAACTCTTAGAGCTCAAAATATTAAAATATTTGATGATTCCTAATTAGTTATAAAGCAAATAAACGGATCGTATCAAGCAAAGCATGAAAAATTATCAAAATATAAGGATCTGACAATGACTCTATTAAACACTTTTGATTCATATACCATTGATAACATACCATGAAAAGATAATCAACATGCGGATGTAATGGTGAGTGCGACTTCCATTGTATCTCCTATAGATCCTTAAAAATATTTCAAATTCATTATCCATACAATTATGAAACCATCAATATAATCTAAGGTTGAAGAAGTTTCCTCCATCATTCCAAGAACTCTATCATATTGACAATGTGATGTGTTTTTGTTCTTAGGATTTTTTTTTCGATTCTCTCGAATGGGTGGTAATGTGATAAGTCCTTGACTTAGAAGTATGTGTAGGGTTCTTTTAGTTGCAGATGGTAGACAAGGAAATTTTAGTTTCTTTAGTTTATAAGCCCTTCGTAGTTTGCTAGATTCACCAATTTCTTGAGTTAGATGTTGAGGAGGAGGACCTAAGATGACCCTATCATCCTTATCATCGTTATGAGGTATTAGTTGTTCTTTAGGAAGGACACTTATGTCAGGAGGGGGATCTTGATATCCTATCCCTTTAGTATCTTTAGTTGGTATTTTCTCTAAAAATTGATGAATTTCTTGTTCGCTTGTTATACAGCATCTTTGTTTTCTTAAGATTGTGAATCCTTTTCCATATGTCTCTTCTAGGTTGATAGGAGTGATGGTCACTTTGTTAACATAGGATTTTTAAATTTTTGCTTGATTAGAGGCGCTAGGTTCAACTATTATAGGGATCTTAGGTTTAGCTTGTGTTTCAGTTTCAGGATGTAAAAGACCAAACATCTCAAGTTGTGTTTGTTGTTTCATGGAAGGGTAAAAGGATGCATTAGTCTCAAGGTGGTTAAGGCAATCATTTATGAATTTGTTCATGTTCTTATGATCTTCTCCAATGATGTCAACATCAAGAGGAGGAAATTTATTAGGATTTCAGTGAGCATGAGTGAGTTCAATTTCATTAGGATTGTTTCCAAAAGCACAATTTGACACATCCACTAATGATTTCAAGGACATCCAAAGCTTACCAAAGCACATATCCATGATGAAATGCAACGTAATAATGTAGAATGAAAATGTGTAAATGCAATCTTGAAATTATGCAATGCACAAAATGAACCAAATTAAGCTAGATCTAATGAAATGTATGAAATAGAAACTCAAAAAACTAAAATAGAAATCTAACAATAGTAACCAAAACCAAAAAACAAGGTTTTTAATGTTATAAAATGTAGTTTCAGATTTGACATGGAACTAAATCACCTAGATGGGTGTATGAGGCCTAGTTAGGGTTTTTCAAGGGTTCAAATATTCAGAAAAAGTCAACATAGAATACCCAGAAATTAGGTAAAACCAACTCTATTGGGACCAAATCACCTAGAGGGGCATATGAGTCCTAGTTTAGGATTTTTACTCTAATTTCAACAAATTTTGAATGAATGTTAGGTTTTTTGGTTTGAATGATATCTCTAGTATGTGTAATTACATATTTCAAATGAAATTCAATGATGCAAGATGCAAAAAATGCAACCTATATGCACTTTCACTAATGCAAGATTTAGAAACCCTAGATGCAAATTAACTAATGCAATACCTAATGCAAAGTTAATGTGAGCTAGATCTAGGAATATGATGCACTCCAAATCAGAAAGTAAGGTGTTCTAAAGGCTAGTTTTAACAAAATGAAACCTAAGAAATAGGGGTTCCACCTTTTAGGTGAGATGGAACCTAGGAATAAGGGAATATTAAACTATATTTCATTACAAAATATTTCATTAGAGGATATCAGATTTTTAGATCAACCCTGATATTGGGACTAAATCACCACTTATTGTGTATGCATCCTAGTATACTAGATTTCAGACATTTCAAACAGATCCTCATTTTCTAGTTCTAGTTTCTAGTTTTTGTTAGAAACCCTAAACAAGGACTAAATCACCCAACCTAGTGTATGAGTCTTAGTATACATCTACCCTAGAATTTGATTTCTATAAGAATTTAGATGAGAGGATTTTTGAATGACCAATGAATTGGTCTTTTAGGATGTGGTTCCTAACATTGTGGTTTTGTAGATAGCTACAATGGGATAACACTAGAGGATATCATATTTTTAGATCAACCTTGATATTGGGACTAAATCACCACTTGTGGTATATGATTCTAAGTATACCAGATTTTAGACACTTCCAACAAATCCTAATTTTCCAATTCTAGATTCCAATTTCTGTTAGAAACCCTAAATTGGGACTAAATCACCCAAACTGGTGTATGAGTCCCAGTATACATCTACCCTCGAATTTTATTTCTAGAATAAGTTAGATAAGATGATTTTTGAATGACTAACAAATTGGCTTTGCAGGATGCGGTTCCTAACATTTTGGTTTTGCAAATAGCTGCAATGGAGGCTTCATTCTCCCATGTTTGTGAATGGATCCATATGAGTATACTTTTATAAGATAAAGTTTATGGTTTCAATTCCTTTAGCTTTCATATGCATGTAGAATCATATGGGCGCTAAAGTGGGGGCTAAATGTAGTATAGAAAATTGTACTCCCTTCTTCGAGATGGTACAATTTCACACTTACTTTGGACCTATTTTAGCACCCTTGCATTTATGACCCTTCACATCATCATTAATAGGCCCCTAAGACCATTTATTTTGGATCCCAAGGCTTATTTCAGTTGAAACCCTGAAAAAATAAACAAAGGCATTTAATTTTCTAACAACTTGACATTTGCTCACCTCAAAAAACTAGGGTGGGACTCATATGCCACCTTAGGTGTATGAGTCCCCCGAAGTGGGAACCATACACCACTTTGGACATATGAGTCCTAGATGGCCCCTTTTTTAGGGTTTGAGATGGAAATTTAAGTTTTAAATTTAAATTTTTGGCTAATGTCAGTATTTGGGATCTAATAAATGGTAAATTAGATGAAGTGCCTATATAAACAAGGTTTCAAATCATTATTTCATCTAAGCATTCATAATATCAACTTGAGCACTCAAGCATACTTTCAAAAGAGCATTCAAGAGAAAGTAGCAAGTAAAGTTGAAGTCTTGGAGCAACAACTTAGTGTTTTTGTAGGTCTTCAAGCTCACTTTCAATTCAAGATCTAGCATTGTCAAGGATTGATGATGGTTGCCTATGGAGAATCATGATGTATTCTAGGCTGTAGAGATACAACTAGCCATAAAACCAAGCCTAATGACTTGTTTCCTAGGTGATTCCATCCTACATTATCACTCTAATTTTAGCCTAAAGGAAGGTACATGCATCATTGTGGCTTATTAGGGTGATTAGAGATCTCCCAAAGTGAGGCATCATCTTTATGTTTTATTCATGCATCTTATTCTAGCACATTAGAATAGGGTTTCATTGCACCTTAGATCTCCTAATCTTAGATGCATTTAAGATTAGGGTTTTCACTCACATTTACTTTAAAGATCTATTATTTATATCAAGGTTTAATTACCAAACTAGGGGTTTGACTAAGGAAAACCACCCACAATCAAATCAATACAATATTTTGTTTTGTCGGTTTTTAGCAGGTTCAAATATGGAAACAAAGTCTGGAAGGAAGAGCAAAGATAGGAAAACAAATTAAATTATTGACTTTCCAAAAAAGAAGAATGGGACTGATACACCACTTGTGGCATATGAGTTCCGATATAGCACTTTTTCTAGATTTTGGAGGATTCAGACTTGTCACTATTAAATTCCAATTTTTTCCCAAAAACCCTAAACTAGAACTAAATCACCCAACCTAGCGTATGAGTCCCAGTATGCATTAAAAGTCAGATTTTTAGAATTTCAGACCTTTATTGAGCATCTTCAACTTTCCAGGTGCACCTGTGTTTATCTCCAATTTGTTATTCTGATTTGAGTTCATTTTGTAGGTTGCATTGTTAATTTTTTTATATCATTTACATTTCTTATCTTTCCAAGCATTTGCTTGGTGGTGAACCCTTGTTTTATCTTTAATAACACCCTAGGACACCCTTCTAGCAGATCTCTTTCCCTCATTCCAATCACTAGGTTGAGATCTCAAGGGTTTTCTTGAATGAAATAGAGTGAAATAGGCCCTTATTCCTAGGTTACGTCTCTCAAATGGTGGAACCCATATTTCCTAGGTTTCACATCCATGTCAAGATTGGAGGAGAAGTGGTCTATGAACCTATTGATGATTTCTTGAAATTTATTAATCCTTGGAGGCAACTATGAAAACCAACTTATGGCGGGCCCCACCAAACTCCGTGGAAAGAGATGCATCAAGTAGGAATCATTGTAGACAACCTCCATACACATGACGTGGAACTCCTTGATGTGATCCACAAGATTTCCCCTCCCTTTGTATTTATCAAACTTAGGGACCTGAAAACTGAGTGGGAAAGGTACCATTGCAATATTCCTATCAAATGGGTATGGACACAAGTTTTGTTGTGTATGTGGGTTTTTGTTTTTCTCATTTGAATATCCTAGATCTATTGCATGAGTCCTTTGAGTTGTGATGACATATTATCTTGCAGATTTTGTGGAGGAGCATATGTTGTGTATTGTGGGATGGCCGATGAGTTATAAGTGTATTTTGGTATGGTGAGGTGTTTTATGGTGTGTAGGGAGGAGTTTGATACTAGAAAGGTTATGGTGGTAGAGGTGTATACGCTCCTAATGTATCTGGATTGGAGATGTTTTGTTTGGTATTATAGTATAAACCTTGTTGTTTTTGTTGTGCAATCACTTGTTATTGGTTTTATTGTTGTGCTAGAAATGGTTGGTGTTGTGGTTGTTGTTTTTGTTGTTGTGCGACTAAGGCTTGTTGTTGAGCTTGATGTTTTTGTTGTGTGACTAAGGTTTTTTGTTGTGCGACTAAGGCTTGTTGTTGATATTTCTATTGTTGTTGTGTGACTAAGGCTTTTTGTTGAGCTTGTTGTTGTTGCAAGGATTGTTGATAAGATTGTTATGCTTGTATGGCTTGAGCTTGGGCTTGTTGTTGTTGCAATTCTTGTTGATAAGCTTGTTGTACTTGTTGCAAAGCTAGAGCGTGAGCTTATTGTGCTTTCAACATGGAAGTGTTTTGTTGTTGGGATACATGAGATGGGTTTTGGTTGATCATGGTGTGAGTGAATTGTGGGTTGTTTTGTGCTACCATTCCTTGTAATATTGTTGACTATTAGGGAGGAATGTAAGTTTAGGATTCCATTTGATTTTGCATAATTTGGGGGACCAATGGTAAAGATGATGATGGCACCATTTGGTATTGTCATGTCAATGGAACATTCTGACCTTGGATCAATTGATTAGAAGGATTCTCTTGACTGATGTGTTGAGGGTTCCCTTGTTGTGTTTGATGTGGGACCAAGGCATTTCCTTGGTTGATGGGGTTTTGATCAATGTGTTGCTTTGATTTGGATTGATGATAGATGGGTTTTATGTGGATGGTGGATTGACTTGAGTAGTTTGGGTAGCCACTTGATTGATGTGTCAATAGGGTTTTTGGAACTACTCATTAAGGGTTGACTTTGTGTGAGGGTGTTAGCTTTCTCTTGTTGTCCTATTTGAGGCACTTGGTTCACAATACCCTTTATAACGTTGGGCATACTTTTGGTATTTGTGATGAGGGATGAAGATGGTTGTTCTCGAAATGTCAAGATCTTCGTGGTGTTATGGAATGTAAGTGGTTTGTATGGATGGAGGGGACGCTTAGGAACAAGGGTCGAAGAATGAGATGGGGCACCAAATGTTGGTGTCCAGGTTGTGTCTTGGGGAAGATTGGTGTTTTGGGTACCCAAGAGTGTGTTTCCTCCTAAAGGGAGAGTGTGACCAAGATCGGTGGCAATTACTAGTACATAAACAATAATATATGATTAAAAATACTACTAAAAATTGCATATAAATGATCGAATATGATCATGTGACCATTAGTAATTTATTGCCAGTCATTTATAATGCAACCAGATTGAAGACTAAACCATTTTTAGTCATTTATTAGTTGTTTTTATTGATCAATTTGGTAGTATATTTAGTCTTTGATTTAGTAATTGATTTTTTTAATTTGGTCACTTATTTAGTCATTTTTTATTCATTGATATATTTACTCATTGATTTAGTCATTGATTGTTGTAATCTGATTACTTATTTAGTCATTTTTATTCACCGATTTTTGTCCATTGGTAGTGTATTTAGTCATTAATTTTAATCACAATTTTGATCAATTTGGTAGTATATTTAGTCATTTTTATTTTATTGTTTAGATATTTAGTCATATTTATTCATTGTTCATTGATTTGTATCAATTGGAAGTATTCATTTTAATTGAATGATATTTGAGGATTTAAAAATAAAACATAGAAATACACATCAATCATTAGTTGCACACAATAAGACAACCATTGAGAAGGAAAATTTGTTGAAATTTATTAAAAGAAAGGTGTTATTATAGCTTGCATAAGTTTGAAATATCTATCTTGCTTGAAAAATGCTTAGAAATAAAGTATTATAATTTTTATTTTCAGTCACAAGACTGAAAATTTGAGTTACAATGCACAAAAATGACAAGAAAGAAACTTATGCAATGATGGAAACACATGCTTGGACTAGCCCTTCAATATGAGCACATGCACCTTTCATCTCTTAAAACTTCTACAACATGGGAAATCTTCTTGGAGCAAGTTGTAACATGTAAAATCCAAGAAGGAGAGTGTTGATTGTGTCCCATATATGAAGCTCACTCCTTCAATGCAGTCAACAATAACCCTAGAATCTTTCCTCCTTTATATGCAACTTTCCATCCGATATGGGCAATAGGGTGTTTCCTTTTCCACCATGAATATTGCAGTTGTGCCTCAATACAACCAATAAAATTACTATTAGTCTCAATCTAGAAAGAATAAAAATGCATTTTATATTGCAAGTTTACAAAAGTAAGTCCAAACATAGCAAAAAGATAAATCAATGAAAAATTTGTTGCCCGGTCAACAAATGCCTTAAATAGAGTGTTCAACATAGGCCTAGAATGTTCATATTGAACCCTTGATTTTAGAACCTTTTTCAAAGTTTAAGAAAGGTGATATGCTCAGATTATAGAATGAAGGCTATCAACACTAACCAAGCTAGAACAACATTATCAACAAAAAATTCCTAGAAACTAAGCCCAAGAATGCCATCAGACTTAGACAACAAAAATTTCAACCTTGGTTCATGTGTTGTCTCAATAAAGACCTGCACCATGAAAGAATCCATTTATACAAAAAATTCCAATTAATTAAGTTGATGACAAAAAATCTTTGATATCCAACTAGGAAGCCTTAACATCCAAGAATTACAAACCTGATGTTTCACAACAAATTTCCCAACTATGACATCATCTTTACTTAAGAAATTGGATATTGATCCATTGCCATATTGGATCTCGCAAGATTCTCCCTCACAAACGATAAATGATATATATTAATTGTTTAGTAACTTCCTTAATATCCCCATGTAAGAAGACTAAACTAAGTGAGGTTGAGGGTTTGAAGTAGAGTACCATCTTATTGGTATGTTCTTGACTTTGATGACTTATATCTTGAATGAAAATAGCAAGCTAGCTTCACTATAAAATCATTTTTAATCAGTATTACAAAAATAACCACAAAATACTCTTTAATTAAAATAATTCTTCTAGATATTTCAAGACAAGATATTTCAGTTAATTTCTAAGAGAGATAATTTCACTATCCAAACAACCATCAATCTATTTACTGTATATAATTTCCCAGAATTCAAAAATAGAATGTTATGAAACTAACCATAATTACCAAAGATTTGACACCAAAATGTAGTACAAAATGAATTGTTTGACAACAAATTTGTTTTGATAAATGAGATATACCATTGATATATAACATTCATTAATTCACTTCAACAAACAATTGAAACCATAATTCACCCACCAATTATAACTTCATTTGATTGATCTCCAAAAATATTTTACAATACGTTTCAAAATTTTGTCCTAACTAACATGTCAAAAAGTGTCTCTTTAGTTACCCACTTTTAAGATAAATCAAAAAGTCTTAATTATCATTGTTTACATAGGATTACACAAAAGTAATGAAAGATGAGAAATGAAGAGAAATTATCAAATGTTGAAGTCTAGAGCACTCACAAGATACAAAAGTTTGTTACTCATCATAAGGTACCCGCAATCATTCAGATCTAGCAAGGTCCTCTCTCCATGATGGTATCTACAAGGCTTGGTACTTCATTGTAAGGCCTATTATTTTTAGGGAGCTAGATATGTCTGCTCCCATTGGTACACTGTGTAATCATGAGGCCATTTGTACTCCTAGATTTTTTTTCTGTTGGCTAAGTGACTCTTCCATCTTTTGTTAATAATGCTTTGCTATCCATGATGAATTTTGAGTATCCAACATCCAGTGCAATTATTCCATCCAAGGTTAAATTAAGGTGGTGAATATTTATGTCACCATACTTTTGTAAATTACTGAGGAAATTGGGAACAATTTTGATAAACTCATATATCCAATCCTTGGATCCTTTTAGTTGATCATCATCCCTTAGTATCTTAGGCATGAACCGTGGGTTTAGTGTGTGAAATGACTCCATTCTTGCCTTGATCTTTTGGTCTTCTGCAAATGCATATTGAAATTCATCTGTGAGAATTCAAACCATTTTCTTAGTAGGTTTTTAAGATGCGGGGGCCTCAACACTCCTTTGTAAAATTTTGCACAAACTTATTAAGGTGTGATGTACAGGTTATCATTTCTTGAATAATGGGTCCAATATAGGTACATGGGCCTTTATCTAATCAATTACTTGTGACAAGGAGACATATCATTGGGTAAACTGACAAAAGTAGTTTACAATTCGAATGAGGAAGGAAAACTTTCAAAAAATGACCCCATTCCAAAAAAAATCATTCTTGGGGTTCAAATGAACCAAAAGAGGGTTCACTTGAACCTAGGTTTGAGCAAACCCATTTAATGCATCCCGCCAAAAAAACAAATCAAAACCCATTTTTGAAAGGGGGTTCAATCGAACCAAGGTTCGAGCGAACCCTAGTTCGCTCAAACCCCCCTGGTTCGAGCAAACCCCCCTTTTCCTTGATTCCTACTCTCTATCACAAAAAATCAAAATTTTTGCACTTCGAAGCTCGAGTTGAAGATGAAAATGGCGAAGACTTCACAAACCCAACTGGAATCACATAGTCCTCGAAACAAGCTATCCAATGACTATAATTTTAATATGTTTTGGTTTCATTATGTATTTTTTTTGTTAGTCTTATTAAACATAGGTTTTTCACATAAAAGCAAGCTCTTTGTTTTGCATATGGGAAAAATAGAAGATTCTCAAAAAAAAAAAAAAATGTCCAGGATGGGTATTGATGTCCTTGATCCATTTAATTTTTTTTGAATTTCAATACATATAGAAAATTTTATTTTGTATACAGTCCGCCTATGTTTGAATTGAAATTCATTTGACTTCGAAACTTGATTAAGGAAAAAATATTTAATAAAACACTATCAAACCAAATGAACTAGTTAGATATCATAGTTACAAATCTAAATTCGTAAAAGTTAGAATTTTATCCTTCATACAAAAAAAATTATGTTGTATAAGTGAGCATCAGTCCTTAAAAATGTTGTTTACTAATAAAAACTAGTTTTTGAAGGAGATGGAAAAAAAGTGCAATCTGATCCCAAAATTTTTGAAAAAAATATATTTAAAATCTATAGACAAAACATCACAAATCACTAGTTTGCATCATCTTCAAATTCTTCACGGTTTAGCCGCTATAGGAGCCCGAAAGTGAAGATTTAGTTAAAAAAATTCAACTCAGTGTCCAGTTTGCCCAAAAATTGTAAGCCAGTATTGTGGGATCACCCCATTCATACCCATTTTCCAATTTTTCCACAATTAATTTAACCCTATGCTCCAAGATCTTTTCTAATACCCTGAGGGTTTCTCTCTTTTCTCTTCCTTTGTTTCTTCATTAGACTTTTTCAACTTCTCAATTTCTTGTTTTAGCAAATTTACTTGTTCAATGGTTATTACACCTATATCAATCTGGATGGCAGGGGGCTGGTATATTGTTAATATTTTTCTTTGGGAAGGACCTGATCCCTTCAACTTCTCTTTCAATTTCACATTTTTTATCAATAACCTATTCACTTCATCATTCAGATCAGTCTATGATTTTTCATATTCTACCAATCTAAGCTCCATACCTTTAACCATTTCCCTAGAAAACATTGTTGAGTGCAGTCCCTCTCATTTCTTGTACAACATCAAGCAATATTGGTTTTTATTTTTTTCCTTTCTCCAAAAGGTTAGGGTTTCAATTCTTAGATTGTAACCTGTGCCACTCATTCCCTCATCTGAATTGAATTCAGAAACCAACATGGGATCTTCTTCAATTCTTACTTGATCTAATAAGAATCTTTTTTAACTCCATCCCATGAATAATTAATATATTACTTTTTAATACAAACTTTCTTGCTTCTTGGGGGCTAACAATAATTTCATTAGTCCCGATTTCTTCAAATATCTATGTAACAATCTGGTCATTTTGTGACTCCCCAATGCCCATATTATTAATTTGGATTCTCTTCTCAAATTCATTCATTTTAATCTTAATCCAGAAATACTTAAACTTGGGATTTTGAATAAAGTCACCATCTTCAATAAATCTAAGGGTATAAATTACCCTTTCATCAACATGCACTTCTTGATCATTATTCCCATGTACATCAACTCTTTCTTTTGGTTTGTGAGCATCGTTTTCAAGCTTAGGTGGTGCTTGATCAACTTCATCACCTTTAAAATTCAAAAGTACATCGGCTACCTCTGCAGTATCCCCTACTCCTTCACTTATTTCATATGTCACTAAGGGGGCCACTCCATGTGTCTTCTCACTTTTAGTACTTGGTTTCTTAGGGGATGCTTGTGATTGTATTCTAGCAATGTCTAGTAGGGGCTCTATGATTACAATACCACTTGGTTTGATGGGAACCTTGGAGGGTTTTGAATACTGACCCTCAGGTTTCTTTTTTGGTTCAACATATAATCTTTCAAAGTTGTCAATTATTAAGTTCATCCTTTTGATAGGATCCCCTTCTTCAACATAGAATACTTGGAATCTAGTGTCCCTTTTCTTCTTCTCCTCAGGCCTATTTATGATATCCCACTTCCTCTTCCTCTAAAAAACTTCATGAGGTGTTATAAAATTCCGTATTACATCTTCATAATCCATTACATGGATAATCTCAGTGCTAGTGAGAAGTGTCTGCTTTATAAAATCAATATGCCCTTGAGGGTCAAAGA
>CM021100.1:838326251-838402383 GCA_007115665.2 Sequoiadendron giganteum | reverse complement strand
AGTTGTTTGGTTTGGTTGTGGAATATTTCTAGTTTTATATTTATGAGAAATGGTATTATAAATTGATTGTTGTGAAACATTATTATTAGGTGGTTGAAGGGTGAAAATTGGTTTGTTTAAAGGTGGGTAAAGGATGAGTTGAGGTTGGATCACATTAACTTCTCTTTGTTTCAGTTTGTTGTAAGAAGCCTTACTGGATGAACCTTGCACAATGAAGTCCTCAAGGGATTCATCTAAAATATCAAAGTCATCACTACTAAAAGGCTTGAGGGTTAGGTTAACTTGGAAAAATAGATTTGACATACTCAAATAACTATGCTTTCTCCAAGTGGTTCATCGGTTTATAGGTGTTTTTGGTTTTGTTTTCTAATGAATTCCAAATGTAATCTAAGTCTATTGAACTATTAACTAATGCTAGAAATGAAAAGTGCAGTAATGTAACTCTATCCACAATTGAAATGAAACCAAATTAAGCTAGATCCAATGAAATGCATGAACACGAACTCAATAAACTGAAATAGAAATTCAATAACAACAAATTAAAACAAAAAAATAGGGTCTTTAATGTTGTAAAATGCAGTTTTAGATCTAACATGGGACTAAATCACCTAGAGGGTCATATGAGCCCTAGTGAGGGTTTTTCAAGGTTTCAAATGTTGCATAACACACTACACAAAATAACCATAAATCAGGTAAAACCAATTGTACTGGGACTAAATCACCTAAAGGGGTCTACAAGTCCTAGATGAGGGTTTTTGCATTAATTTCAACAAATTTTGAGTGAATGTTAGGTTTTTTGGTTTGAATGATGTCTAGACTATGTGCAAATATAGATTTTAAGTGAAATTCAATGATGCAAGATGAAAAAATGCAACCTATATGCACTTTCACTAATGCAAGATTTAGAGACCCTAGATGCAAATTAACTAATGCAAGACCTAATGCAAAGTTAATGTGAGCTAGATCTAGGACTACGATGCACTCCAAATTAGAAAGTAAGGTGTTCTAGAGGCTAGGTTCACTAAAATGAAAGCTAGGAAATAGGTGTTCCACCTTTTGAGAGATGGAACCTATGAATACTCTATTTCATTAAAGGAAACCCTAGAGATCACAACCTACTGATTGGAATGAGGGAAAGAGATCCGCTAGAAGGGTTTCTTAGGGTATGATTAAAGATAAAAGGGGGTTCACCACCAATAAAAGGGTTGGAAAGATAAGAAATGTAAATGATATGAAAAACTTAACAATGTAACCTAAAAAATGAACTCAAATCATAATAAAAAATTGGAGATAAATAGAGGTTCACCTGGAAAGCTAAAGATGCTTGAAACAAGGTCTAAAATCCTGAAAAATATGACTTTTAATGCATATAGGGACTCATATGCTAGGATGGGTGATTTAGTCATAGTTTAGGGTTTTTGGGCAGAAACTAGAATTTCACAATGACAAGTTTGAATCCTCCAAAATCTAGAAAAAGTGCTATACCAAGACTCATATACCATAAGTGGCATATTAGTCTTGTTATAATTTTTCAAAAAGAAAAGATCTGAATCTATTCTCCTATCTTTTCTCTTCCTTCCAAACTTTGTTTACAAATTTGGACTTGCTAAAAACCTACAAAATGGAATATTGTATTGATTTGTTCATGGGGGGTTTTCCTCAAACAAACCCCTAGTTTGGTAATTAATCCTTGATATAAATAATAGATCTTGAAAGTAAATATGAGAGAAAACCCTAATCTTAAGTGCATCTAATATTAGGAGATCTAAGGTGCAATGAAATCCTATTCTAACATGCTATAATAAGATGCATAAATGAAACATAAAGATGTTGACTCACTTTGGGAGATCTCTAATCACCCTAATAAGTCACAATAATGCATGTACCTTCCTTTAGATTGAAAGTAGAGTGACACTGGAGGATGGAATCACTTAGGAAACAAGTCGTTAGGCTTGGTTCGATGGCTAGTTGCATCTCCCCAACCTAGAATCCATCATGATTCTCTATAAGCAACCATCACCAATCCTTGACAATGCTAGATCTTGAATTGAAAGTGATCTTGAAGACCTACAAAAAAACTAAGATGCTACTCCAAGACTTCAACTTTTCTTGCTACTTGCTCTTGAATGCTCTTATGAAAGTATGCTTGAGTGATCAAGTTGATATCATGAATGCTTAGGTGAAATAATGATTTGAAACCTTGTTTATATAGGCACTTCATCTAATTTACCATTTATTAGATCCCAAAAGCCAACGTTAGCCAAAAATTTGAATTGAAAACTTAAATTTCCCACTTAAACCCTAAAAAAGAGGCCACCCAGGACTCATACACCCAAGGTGGTGTATGGGTCCCACCTAGGGGGACTCATATGCCCAAGGTGGTGTATGAGTCCCACCTTAGTTTTTTAGGGTGAGCAAATACTGGGTTGTTAGACAATTAAATGAATTTATTGATTTTGGCAAGATTTCAACTGAAATAAGCTTGGGGATCCAAAATAAATGGTCTTAGGGGCCTATTAATGATGATGTAAAGGTTCTTAAATGAAAGGGTACTAAAATAGGCCCAAAGTGTGAAATTGTACCATCTCCAAGAAGGGAGTACAATTTTCTACACTATAGGATGTAAGCTTAGAAGAGTTGTACACACTCAAGTAAAAAAAGGAGAATCCTTTGATAATTTCTTACAAAGATGGAGGCAAAGAGCTAGTATGAATAAGTGGCCCATTCCCAATGAGAAAAAAGTGGGGATTATAATATAAAATGTTTATCCAAAGCTATACTTCCAATTAAAGATGCAATGTATCACCACTTATGATGAGCTTGTCCCTAGGGCCCTCAATTTCAAAAGAGCCCTTATCTCTCAAGGAAACACACAAGTATATAAAAACAACCACCCATCTACCAGTGGAAATGACAAAGTCCGTGTTTGGGCTAAGAACAAAAATGTGAAAAATGATGGCATTGTGGATGCTCAAGTCGTCATAAGTGATCTTAGGAAAAACACAAATCAACCAGCCAACACATAAAAAATTATACAACAAACCACCCCACAAACATAGGATAACTAAATTAATAACCCCAACACATGACTAAAAGGACCCCCTTATAGGAATAACTACCCTAAATGAAAATACACACCATTGGGGGAACCTATTGAATATGTCATGCATAAATTGGTATAATCTAACTTGATCACACTCCCCAATTTTTAGATCTATCAAGAAGCTCAAGAGAACCCACCTTGGTATAATGAAAAGTATATTTGAAAATTTCACAAGATCAAAGGGCATAAAATGTCAAACTGTGAAATTGAAGAGTGTTATCCAAGACCTCATCAAAAATGGAGGCATAACTATTATTGTACTAATAGGTAACTGGCATCTCAAGATATACAAGAATCCAATGCTAGATCACAACAAAGGGAATGCCAATGGAAAAGGGAAGAATTACACTAACCTGGGATATGTCTATTCCAATGTGGTTTCATCTTGTGAGAATGTTGTAACAGTCATCACCATTTGAGGACCTAATGCAGAGTTTGGATTCACCACATGATGTGGAAAAGTTACCATCCAAGGAGATTCACCTTAACCTAGGGCACAACCTACATTACCAATATCAAACCTTAGTAACTATAGTGTCCTCGATCAACTAAAGAAGACCCCCACATAGATATCTATTGTGGAACTATTGATGCTATCCCCCACACATAGGGAGATATTAGAAAAGGCTATATCCATTTCCTCCATCCTTGAGAATATTTATACAAAGTAGTTTCAAGATATGGTAGGGAATATCACTACCCCTCATCTTCTCACCTTCTCGAAACAATATCTCCCAATGTAACTATCTCATAATCATTCTTTTCACCTTGAGGTAATTGTTCATAAGAATAAATTTTGAAGAGTCTTAGTAGATGGAGGTGATAGTCTCAAAATTTGTACCCTTCAATTGGTCAAGAACTTGGGTTATTCAAAGGATGTTATTGAAAAGATAAAGAGTACCACTATAAGAGCATAGGGTGATCAAGAATGAATATCGCAAGGAATAATCAAGCTACCTATCCGAGTAGGACCCTTCATTGTTGAGACCACATTCCAAGTGCTAAATCTTGACCTCCCCTACAACATATTACTTGGTCGACCATGTATTCATGCCATGCAAGTTGTAGCTTCCACCTATCACCAATGTGTTACTCTCCATGGAGATCTTGAGCCATTCTACTATTGGAAGAAATTTGAGGCTAAGTTAAATAAGATCCCCCAAATGCCTAAGAATGATGAAAGCCCTACATCCTCCTACTCATTTGTTGACCCATATTCCCTTGCATCTACCTCAAAATTCAAAACACCCATTATGTAGAATATATCTGATATCAAGTCAATTATCAAGGATAATGGTTGTGGAGATTATAATCTAAAGGACACTTTTGTTTTGGGTGAGTTACCTCTTTCCCCAAATCTTAAGGAAAACCCACACCTATCAACAAAGTGATTGAAATATTAAAGCTTGCATCTACCACTTTCACCAAGTGGGGGACTTGAACAGAGAAGATGTCAATGAGGAAGATGTATCCAAATTTCTCTATCAAGACAACCTACCCATGCTCATTCTTCCTATAGAAGATGATAATAAAGGTTTATAGTTAATGATGGGATGGGGATGCAACAAGAATGAAAAGCTAGAACAAAATGATAATGGTTGGCTAGAACCCATCGTTCATGTGAGACGTCCAAAGAATCTTGGCTTAGCATGTACCACTAGTAAGGTGACCCTTCTTGGAAAGGGTACTTCTAATAAATGGGATAAGGCTTCCTCTTGGTTACCAACATCACATGATACTATCCTAGATGAATTTCCCCTTGAAATTATCGACTTGTTTTAGAATAAATCTGCTTATGATATCCACAACATCTTTCACCCCAAATGAAAAAACCATGGAATTATGCCTAGTATACCCCCAACTCAATGAATAGGACCAATGAGGAGCACCAATTCTAGATATATTCAAAAAAAATGAAGCAATCTCAAAATTCATGGGACTCAGTGACAACTTACCATGTGGGGATCATAAACCGAATTTTGATATAGAGCTAGACACATAGGTGTAGTATGGGGAGATGATTGAATCCCTTAGTTGAAAAATTAGTGACATGAGAATAACATGTAGATCTTTAAGTGAAAACCACACTATGCCACTTTCATATCACAAAATAGTAAAAATAAAGGACATATCCAAAGGTGAAAACCTCTCTAAGGCACCCAAGGATGAGGGAATCAATCTCCCCCTTAGTGCAATCCATCCAAAAAAAATAGTAGTACTAGTAGAGAAGGCTACTCCAGTGAATGTAGGAACAAAAGAAGCACCTAACATAACCTTTTATGTTGAATCATTGTTAGATGGAGAACAAAAAATCTTAGCAATATTCTTGAAAGATAGAAGGGGAAACTTTGCATGGTCATACATGGATATGTTGGGGCTTGATCTTGAAGTGGTTGTACATCAATTAGTGGTCTACCCTAAAGCCAAACCAGTGAAACAAAAATTGAGAAAAATGCACCCTCAAATAACACTCCTAATTAAAATAGAGCTACAAAATCTCCTTGACGTTAGATTCATCTAACCAATTGACTTTCCTAAGTGGGTTTCTAGCTTGGTACCAGTCTCTAAACCCATTGGAGGCTTCAGAATATGCACATATTTTAGAGACTTGAAAAAAGCATGTCCAAAGGATGATTTCCCTCTTCCCAACATCATCATTGTTGATTTAACCATAGGACATGAAATGTTCACTCATGGATAGATTTTCAAGATATAACCAAATCATGATTGCCAAGGAGGATCAACATAAAACTACATTCACTTGTTCATGGGGAACATATTGTTGGAACATGATGCCATTTGGGCTAAAAAAAACTAGACCAACTTATCAAAGAGAAATGACAATAATATTTCATGACATGATCCATAAAAATAGTAAAAGATTATGTGGATGATATTTTGGCCAAATAAAAAACAAGGAAGGAAAACATAGAGGTATTAGGACCTATCTTCAATAGGCTTGAAGAGTATAAGGTATGATTGAATCCAAAAAAGTGTGTCTTTAGGGTTACATCAGGCAAGCTTCTTAGCTACATCATGTCACAAAGAGGGATAGAGATAGATCTAGAAAAATTGAAAGAAAATTTAGACATGGAGCCACCACACACATTGAAATAGATGAGAGGGCTAAAAGGAAGGTTACAATCCATGAGGAGGTTCATAGCACAATTATCAGACAAGATTCATCCTTTCTCACATCTTCTCCATAAAAGAATAATAAATAAGTGGGATGAGAAATGCGATAAATCTTTTCAGCGGATCAAGGAATACCTACTGCCATCTCCATTTCTCATGTCTTCAATACCAAGCAAGCCATTGATCCTATACATTTCAGCTACATTAGTAGCACTAGGTGCTCTTCTAGCCCAACATGATGAAACATGAAATGAAAGAGCCATCTATTACATCAACAGGACCTTGGTAGGATATAAAATGAATTACTCATCCATTGAGAAGCCATGCTTAGTAGTGGCCTTCCCCTCACAAAAATTCAAACATTACATGTTGTCACACCACATCAAGATTATTGCTAAGATCGACCCATTAGAATATTTGCTATCTAAAGCAACTTTCACCAGGTGAATGGTCAAATGGGTAATGATATTTACTAAATTTGATATAGAGTATGGGTTGGAAGGCTATCAAAGTACAAGTTATTGTAGATAAACTAGAAGAAACACCCATTTATGCAGAGAATCCTTTGATTTTTGAATTTCCTGATGAATTAGTTTTTCTCCTCAATGCAACAAATCAATCAAAAATTTACTTCGATGGATCATATACCTAGCATGGATCAGGAGCAAGTATTCTCTTCATCACCCATCAAGGTGACATTCTTCCAAAGTCATATTGGCTATCATTTCCATGTATGAACAATATGGTTGAGTATGAAGCTCTAATAACAGGGTTGAGAATAGTAGCCCAGTTATAGATACAAGAGTTAAAGGTCTATGGGGACTCACAACTAATTGTTAACCAAGTCAATGACAACTACCAAACCAAGGATGATAAAATCACTCCTTATAAGAAGATGGCATAAAGTCTTAAGAAATTATTCATTGATGTAGCCTTTGAGCTGATACCTCTTGTGAAAAATCAAGGAACAGATGCCATGGTGACAATTGGTTCTTTGTTAGACATGCCACACAATGTCCTTCACTGTGAATTCTCGGTAGAACAACTTCTCGTACCTTCTTTCAAAATTCTTGAATCTAAATTTGTGTGTGTAATTGTTAGTCCTAGTTCCTGGTACATACACGATAAGGATGGTCCTCAATGAGAATAGTCTGAACCATGTAGCAAGAGTAACACAACAAAAGCAACACAAATTATGGAGGAAAATGTAGATGCAAAAATTCTTATTATCTCAAATATTGATTACATATGTTCAGCCACATCTAGGATTACAGATTCGACACACAGGCCTTATTACAACATGCTCAAAATATAGTGCTCATACATGCGAGTGAAAACCTACAGATCGAATCTAATATACAATTGTTTCTTTTCACTAAAAAATACTACCTTTCCTAATGATGAAATGCGAGCCTTATAGCATATCCACGAGTCTAGAAACATCCGCATTGGCCAAAGATCATTACAATCTCCAAAGAAGAAAATGTAATGTGTGCAAGAACAGGTTGGCCTCAAATCTGAAATTCATCCATAGTAGATGTGCATGATGAAGTGTGGACCTAAGTGTAAGGTTAGGGACACTCCATAGAACAAATCTAAACACACCATGAGGATCCGCAAACAATAGGTGAGATCCGCAATCGATCCAACTAGGTGTTAAGGTTTGAAATTATTCCAGGGCCATAACCAAAAACTATCTCTTAGTCTAAAAGTGATAGCTTGTCGGAAAAAGATCCAAATGAGCTAAAAACTTGGAATACGACAATTGAACATGTCCACAATGAAATCCTAGGTATGCAAGATCTGGCTAACAAACATGTAGAAACACCGGATCTTCCAACTCGAACAATATAAGAACAAGACTGAAAGGAAATATTTCTGGTTGATGCAAGATTTCCAAGATCCAAGGATGCTCCTGCATCATACATCTGGGGTTGATGAAAAGTGAGTCCCTCACTTTGCTAGGGCCAAAGGAAAACCAAGACAATCTACCTCAACCTGAGAAATCCAAGAAGAATCCTCCACTGGTTTACCCTTCCATTTCACTAGATATTCTTTGTATTGTTGTCCATGAGTCTTTCTCCCATCTCTGACATCCAAAATCTCTGTTATCTCATCTGATTGCTAGTTAGGAAGTTGTTCTTCCCATTTTACTTTGTTGTCTTCACTGAATTCTACTTCATGGTACTGATGTAGGTCTGGAATGTTGAATATAGGTGATATGCTCATACCCTCTGGTAACTCTACTTCATATGTATTCCTTGAAACAAATTTCTTCAATATCCTAAAAGGTCCAAATTTCCTCATCTTCAATTTACTGTATGTACCGACTAGAAATCTTTCCCTTCTCAAAAATACCATTATGTCTTCTCCAACTTCAAATTCTTTATATCTCCTCTTTTCATTTGCTTCCTCCTTATACTTCTGATTCATATTTTCCAAATGCTTCTTCACTTGTTCATGCACTTTTTTCATGTGGTCTGCAAATTCTTCTGCTTCTACACTCCTCTTATCTTCCTTACTGATATTTCTTAGTTCGGTTACACCTCTAGGATGTACTCCAGTAACAATATCAAATGGTGTCTTCCCTATACTTTTGTTCACTAAATTATTGTAGGAAATTTTTTCTTGTGCCAGTGCTAAATCCCAACTTCTGGTTTTCTCTCCAACCAAGCATCTTAGCAAATTCCCCAAACTCCTTTTCACCACCTATGTCTATCCATTTGTCTATGGGTGAAAGGTAGAACTGAACTTTAAATCCGTCTTCATCTTCCTCCAAAGTGTCCTCCAAAAGTAACCAAAAAACTTTGTATCCCTGTCTAAAACAATATTCCAAGGTAATCCATGCAATCTGACTACTTCTCTAAAAAACAAGTTTGCTAAATGTATTGCATCTGTTGTCTTCTTACAAGGTATGAAATGTGCCATTTTTGAAAAATTTTCCACTACCACAAATACCAAATCATTCCCTCTCTAGGTTTTTGGCAAACCAAGTATGAAATCCATGCTGATATCTTCCCAAGGTCTTTCTGGTACTATCAAACGTTTATACAATCCAACATTCTAACTACTGGGTATGTGCAGGATCATGATAGGCCAAAAAGTGGCGATATGTAAGTAATATGATGGCCCATGTAGCTGACGACTTTTTTTTACCCAAAATTGCTGAAATGAAAAGGGTTTTTAAAGGAGGTTCTTAGTTTTCCACCAATATAAATTATGTTTTAGTTTGAATTTAATAAATAGTTATTATTCATTTTCTATTTGAATTATGACTAAAGTCCTAATTGATAGGCTGATTGAAAAACATCTATAGCTTTCAAATTGTATCACATTTTTTGAATCCCAAACATGTGTCAGATTTTATGCTTCCTATACTATAGGATTAAAAAATAAAATGAATTTCATGATGTTTTGACCAAGTTAAGGTGGTCAGACATACAAGTTTTTAATATTTTTTAAAAGTTGTAATAAAAAAATCATAATTAATTATTTACTTGGAAAAAAATTACAAAAACATATGCATCACATCGATACATAAGTCCTCTAATTATATCTAAAATATTATCATTTTATTGTGGTTAGGGTGGTCAGACAAACACCTACTTCTTATTTTTTCCCTAAAATTTAAGTACTATTGCATTCAAATTTAAAATTTTCACCAAATAGATTTTTTTTTAATTTTAAAAAGCTAGTATTTTAGAAACTCTATTCAATTTGCTACAGATTCTATTCTCACATATTTTTGAAATAATATAGATAACTTATTCAAATTTTTACATCAAGTTGCCTAACTCTAATTTTATGAATTTTTATTGCCACTTAAAGGCCTATTATTTCCATGGTGATCCTGCACATACCCTAATCCCTTTTGCAACTTGGAAAACTCTACAACTCTACACAAATCTCCTTACATCCTTTTGAATCTATAGGCAAAAGTAGTTCTCACTCACCAATGCTACTGTCTTGTCAATTCCAAAATTTCTTGCCAATCCTCCACTATGTTTCTCCTTTATCAAGTTATCCCTCATTGAGTTTCACGATATACACAACTAATTTCCCCTGAACAACATATCCTCTTGAATGAAGTAATCCAACCACTGAATTCTATCCTCCAAAACCAATTCTTTACATGCTTTCCAAGGTTCTACAAAATCCAGATCTTCCACATACAAGTTCTTCAATTCATCAAAGCCTAATACTTCCACTTTCATTTGTGTCAACAAGCTCCTTCTCCTACTCAATGCATCAACAACCCTATTTGATTTCCCAGTCCCTATTTCAAAACAAAGGTATAAACCTACAAGAAATCTACCCATCTCATGTGTTTCTGATTCAACTTACCTTGACTGTTCAAATATTGCAAAGCCTAATAATTTGTATACACCATAAATTCCCTAGATAACAAATAATGTCTCCACTTCTTCAAGGCTTGAACTATGGCATAGAACTCCCGATCACAAACTGAATATCTCCTCCTTGCATCATTCAATTTCTCATTGAAATAGGTTACTGGTCTTCCTTCTTGACTTAAAACTACTCCAATTGCATTTCCACTTGCATCACAATCTACTTGAAATACCTTATCAAAGTATGGTAAAGCCAACACAGGCTTCTCAGTCACCTTTTTCTTCAACAATTCAAAACTTTTGTCTACTCTAGTTGTCCATCTAAAATCTTTCCTATCTCCTCTCATTGTTTTAGTCATAGGAATGCAAATAGAACTGAAATTCCTAATGAAATTTTAGTAGAAACTAGCCAATCCATGAAATGATCTTACCTCTCTAATGCTTTGAGGTGTAGGCCATTCAACAATAGCTCTTACTTTCTCAGGGTCCATCTTCAACCCATCCACGAATATCACAAATCCAAGGTATACCAACTCCTCCTTCATGAAACTACACTTCTTGATGTTTATCAACAACTGCTCTTCTCTCAACCTTTGCAAAACTTATCTTATATGTAAAAAATGTTCTTCCCTAGTCTTACTGAAAATCAATATGTCATCCAGGTAAACAATCACAAACTTACCCAAGAATTTCTTCAATACCTCATTCATCAACCTCATGAAAGTACTTAGTGGATTTGTCATCCAAAGGGAATCACTAACCATTCATACAATCCTTCATTTTTCTTGAATTTTGTTTTCCACTCATCTCCCTCTCTTATTTTGATTTGATGAGATGCACTCTCCAAGCTATCTTTGGAAAATACTTAGCTCCACTCAAACAATCCATTATGTCGTGCATCCAAGACAAAGGAAATCTATACTTCACTGTGATCTTGTTTATGGCTCTAGAGTCTATACACATCCTCCATTGTCCATCCTTCTTAGGTGCCAATACAATAGGTACTACACAAGGACTTAAGCTTTCTTTGATCAAACCATTCCTTAACAACTCTTGCACTTGTATGTTCAATTCCTCATTTTTTTTCGGTGTCATCTGGTGTGTTGCTTTGTTAGGAAAACTAGCTCCCAAAATCAGGTCCATCTATGACTAATACTCCTCATAGGTGGTAATCCATCAAGTACATTATCTAGAATGATAGCTTCATACTTTTTCAACAAATCTTTTATCTCTTCTAGCTGTCCTTCTTCTTCATGCTTCAAGTCTTCAACTCTCTTAGGAACTAGGGCATAACATAGGCTCTCATGTCTCAGTCCATCGAGGAATCTCCTTCCATCAACTAAACAAATTCTAGCAGTCATGCAAATCTCAATTTTAGGAACCTCCTCTAAGGGAAACAAACTCTGCTTCATCCCATTTACAATAATGGTATATATTCTTCTTTCCATCATGAATAGCTTGTCTATCATACTACCAAGGCCTTCCCAACAAAATATGGCATACATCCATAGGCATAACTTCGCACAAAACTTCATCATGGTAATTTCCTATCTTCAATTTTACCAAACATTGTTCACTTATCAGTATCTTATGTTCATCTTGAATCCATGCTATCTAATAGGGTTTCGGGTGTTTCAACCTCTCCAACTTCAACTTGGTCACCATCTCTTCAGAAGCCAGGTTTTCGAAACTTCCATTGTCAATGATAGCTTTGAAGCATTTACCAGCTACCTTGCATCTGGTCTGAAATAAATTCTTCCTCTGCAATGGTTCTTTCTCCAATTCACAAGTACTTCTCCTTCTTCCAATTGATTAGATGATATAACATGTTCCTCCTCCAAAAAGGTGGTTCTTCTATTGTTTTTAGTCCTTCTTCCTATCTCTCCTTGTTTGCATTCAAATGCTCTGTGTCCTTCTTCACAACGTTTAAAACAAGTTCCTCAGAATACTCTTTTCTCCTATCCTCTATCATAATTTCTATATCCTTCATTTTCGTAACCACCATATCTTCCTCCTCTATAAGAGTTTCCATCATCTCTTCGATATGAATTCTTATTCTTGCTGATCTCCTTTTCCTTATTTTTATCTGCAAAAGTTCCTCTTCCTCTTGTAAATATTCTTCCTCTTTGAAATCTTCCACCTCTTCCTCTCTTTCTTTGCTCATGTCATATATTCAGCTTCTCTTCTCCTTTTATGGCACATTGATATGCCTCCTCCACACTCAACAACTTCATCAAACTGATCTCATCTTGAATAGACGACCTCAAACCATTGATATATTTAGCTACTTGTTCGGTTTCATCTTTTGAATGTCCAGATCTGATATTCGACTTGTAGAACTCCCAGTATATTCTGTTACACTTGACTCTTTCTACTTCAAATTCTACAATTTTTGAAAGAAACTGATTTGATAGTCTGCAGGCATAAAACATTTCTTCAATTTTTTCACCATTCAATCCCATGATCTTATCTTCTCTGTCCCTTATCTTCGTCTATTTGTCTGTAAATGTTACCACCAAAGGGATGCATGTCCTTTCAAATTTGTATAGGCGAATTTCACCTTCTTGTCCTCTGGGGTACTGACAAAATCAAGTATTTTTTCATCTCTGTTATCCAATCTAACAATTCATATGAATCTACTTTTCTAGTATAATCTAGTGGATTGAAATGTGGTTTGGTGTTCACTCTGGTTAGGGCTCTTATGAACCTCTCTTCTTCCTATTCAAGGCTAGGTTTTTCTACTCCTGCAACTCCTTGTTCTTCTACTTCCTCATCACTTACATTTTCAACTGGTTGACCACTTTTCTGGGCCGTTTCAACTGCATCTAATCTAGCAGCAATTCCTCTCAACATCTCCATTATAGCTCAGTCTACATTTCCATGCGCTCCATTTCCTCTATCATTTCTTCTTCCTACCATCTTGACACAAGCCCTCTATAGTTGCAGATCAGATCTTCGATCAACCACCCTACAAAAAATATTCAATAGAACTGCGCAACTTGTAAGGAACAAATCTGTTCTGATACCAATTGGTGCAAACGTGGTAAGGAGGGTCCTCATTGAGAATAATCTAAACAATGCAGCAAGAGTAACACAACATAAGCAACATGAATTATGGAAGAAAATGTAGATACAAGAATTCTTATTATCTCAAATATTGATTACATATGTTCGGCCACATCCAGGCTTACAGATTCAACACATAAGCCTGATTACAACATGCTCAAAATATAGTGCTCATACATGCGAGCGAAAACCTATAGATCGGATCTAATATACAATTTCTTCTTCACACTAAAAAACTACTACCTTTCCTAATGATGAAAAGTGAGCTTTATACCATATCTGTGAGTCTAGAAACATCTGCATTGGCCAAAGATCACTACAATCTCCAAAGAAGAAAATGTAACATGTGCAAGAACAGGTCAGCCTCAAATCTGAAATTCATCCATGGTAGATGTGCATGATAAAGTGTGGACCTAAGTGTAAGGTTAGGGAAACTCCATAGAAAAAATCCAAACACACTGTGAGGATCTGCAAACAACGAGCGAGATCTATGATCGATCCAACTAGCCGTTAAGGTTTGAAATTATTTTGGGGTCAGAATCAAAAACTGTCTCTTAGTTTAAAAGCGATAACTTGTTAGAAAAAGATCCAAATGAGCTAAAAACTTGGAATATGACAATTGAAAATCTCCACAATGAAATCCTAGGTGCACAAGATCTGGTGAGAAAACATGCAGAAACACTAGATCTTCCAAATTGAACAAGAACAAGAACAAAATAAGAACAAGACAAACATTTTTGGTTGATGCAAGATTGCCAAGAACCAAGGATTCTCCTATATCAGTTCCCCTTGGTATAGTGATATATTCACCTATCTTGATAGATGTACCCTCCCATCTTAAATCACCTCCACCCTTAAGAAGACCTTCATTAAAATGGCATCTCAATTCATCATCTTAGGTGATACCCTATACCATAGAAGCATCGAGGGGACATTACTATGATGTCTCAACCAATATGAATTCTTGAATATCTTAACTGAGGTGCATGAAGGCATTTGTGTTTCCCATTCTAGTGGTATGACCTTATCCAAGAAACTATTTTAGGATGGGGTATTACTGGCAAACCATGGAAAGAGAGGCTCATTAGTATGTGTAGAAATGTATCCAGTGTCAACAACATGGGGACCTTATCCATGCTCCATCTCAGGAGTTACAACCAATGGTCGTAACTTAGCCTTTCTTGTAGTGGGGGCTTGACCTCATAGGAAATATTACCCCCACCTCATCTAATGGCCACAAATTCATCATCATAACCATTGAATAATTTACCAAGTGGGTGGAAGCCATCCTTATGACTTATATAATAGGGAAGTAAATCTCCAAGTTTATCCTAAATTACCCTATTTATCACTATTGTGTTTTTCAAGCCCTTATCTCAAATAACATAACACCCTTCAAGAATCAAGATGTAAGAGAGCTATACCAATGATTTAACATCCAACATCAGTTCTCTAACCCTTATTACCACCAGTGAAATGGTCAAATTGAGGCTACAAATAAGACCATTCTAAAAATCCTAAAGAAAATGGTTAATGAAGTTGGTCGTGACTCGCATCTGCAGTTAAACCCTACCCTACGGGCCTATCGAACTAGCATCCACACACCTATATGAGCAACCCCTTTCTCCTTGGTCTATGCATCAAAAGCCATCCTACCTATTGAGGTGGAGCTTCCATCACTATGAGTGTCACTACATAATTTGATCACTGATGAAGAATATAGGATATCTCTATTGAATGAGTTAGAATTACTAGATGAGTGTCATCTTGACGCCATAAATAATTTACAAGCATACTAAAATTGACTAAAATGGAGCTATAATAAGAAGATCAAGAGTCGATATTTCTAGGTAGGTGATCTTATCCTCAAGTAGAATTAGAAGATTTTTCTAGACCAAGACAGCAAAGGAAAGTTTGAGCCTAATTGGTTGGGCCCATTCATTGTCACAACAAACTATGGGTAAGGATATTACCAATTGTCAACGCCTGAAGGAGAACCCTTGCAAGAGCCAATCAACAGTCTACATCTTAAAAAAAAATATGCCCAAGCTTGAAGGGTGTAAATCTCAAAAAGTCAAAAAAATCCAAAAATGATAAAAATCCAAAAAAATAAGAAAAAGGATTAAAAATAGTAAAGAAAAAAATCATTCTTTAGTGAAAACCACTTCGGTGGCACTTTGGGCAAGTACCTTGGTGAAAACCTAGCAAACAAGCACCTTGCATAAATGAGCAACTCTATCTATATTTGGCTCTTAAGCTTATCATACTTCACATTGTATTCATCTATCAAATCACTCATCCTATTTATTCCATCACCCATTTGTGTCTGTATCATATCTTGATATTATAAAGTATCAAATTCCCCTTGGTACTAATTGGCATATTGCTAAGGTCAGTTTGTCCTACCTATATTGAGGTAGTCTATTGAATCACACTAGGAGCAATTAGTTATGCATCAGATTTGGTTCTTGTATATCTGTAGGTTATTCAAAACCTCTTGAAAATCTCAAAAAAATTCATAAAATTTCATCAAAAACCAAAAACATCGAAATCCTATAAAGCTAAAATCCAAAAACTTTCATAAAATTGTAAAGTCAAAATCCCTAAACATGTCAAAATATCAAAAAATCCAAAAACAATAACTTGTTGAACTACATTGTCTCTGAGCTTGAACATAGGCAAGGCCATCACTAATGTTCCCCTAAGACACTTTAGATTAGGATTCCATCATAATAAACTAACAATCCATCAAGTGTTCATATCTCATCAATAAACTAGTCAAAGTCAATTGAACTACGTGGTCTTTGTGTGTATAATGTAGGAAAGGCACATCTTTGATAAGCCCTCGAGACCCCTAGGATATTATTTTAGGTTAGGTTCTTGGTCAAAATATCTAAAAATAGAAAAGCATTTGAAAACTTAGAAAAACACAAAAACATTTGAAAATTGAAAACCCAAAACACTTGAAAACTTAGAAAAAACCCTAAACAACCTTAAATAATCAAAAACCAAAACATTCACATAAATTTTCAAAAACCCTAAATAGCATCAAAACATTTTCAAAATACCAAAAACATTGAAATATTGTAGAAAATTCCAAAACCATCCATCCCATTTCACTTTCATTCATAATAAACCTTCATCCATAATAAATCAATTGTCATCTTCAAAATTTGCAAAACAAGTAGGAAACTAGTGTTGCAAGTGATGAAGTGTGAACTTAAATGTTATAATCTAAAGTATAGATCATAGGTAAATGAGTTAGTATAATTTGTATCAATGACCTATGAAACACCTAGTCTTAGTCAAAACATCTAATAAACAGGTCCTAGGATGCATCCTTCTTACAATGGACATCAACATCAGAAATCGCCTTAGCTATATTACGTTGGAAAGAGATATAGATAACATTGATTGTTTGTTGATTGATATTTTCTTATGATTTATCTTATTGACCCATTTCGAGGACCTCTAGATGATGTCTAATTGATTTAGAGAGAAAGGAATGGAGCATGAATCATTATCTTTCCTTTGTTGTGCTTGTGGGTATTCTTGTAAAATAATCCTAGTGCATACTTGATTAGTTGTGTGTAGGGAGGTCATTTGGAGTAGATTGTCGACTATTTCATATTCTTTGGTTTGAATTATTCTAAACTTCTAAACTACATTCCGACGAGGTTTTCATATGTCAAGGTGTGGATAAGTACTATCCTATCTATTTGCAGAGTCAAATTCCATCACACTAGAGACAATAGCATCCTGGTTATCAATACCATGATGCATTGTGTCTATGTGTTATATAAAAAATAAGGAATGACAAAGAGTCCCAATCTTGAAAATGAGAAACCCACCATCAATTCCATCACCATAATATAATAAAGTCTCGATGAATCATGGACTTGTTGGACCTCGAAATCAACTAAAAATAAATGGTCAATTCATTCATCTTATTCTTCTATCTTATTTTCATGCTAACATGGTACCATGATAGTGAACCAAAATCATATTGCATTCACCCTACATCCACAAACCATTAGCATACATACATCCTACATAAGCATATCATATCATCTACATGGCATAAGTAATTACATCATCATATGGGAAACAAGAAAGAGAAAAGTATATCCATCTCATGGCATGTCATTGAAAGATATTGAAAAAAGAAGATAACACATCCATTGCATTGCATCCAAACCATACATCACATATCATAAACATAACATCATAGATAATCTCATATTACGTAAAGCATAAATAAAAAAATGCATCCATAACATAAAAATTGGTATCCACTGCATCCATACATAATCATAACTTGAAATAAATACATCACATCACATATCACAAATACATCACATCATAATCAAATCAGGCCATCTCATATATATCTCAAAAATGAATGTCACGATACAATATTAGAGTCAAAGTGAAACTATCCTCAAAAGTACATATACAAGAGGCTATCAAAAATGAGTCGATGAATGTGTGTCTATATATAAATTAGGATATACATAAAAAAAAGTGTCTATATATGGATGCTATCCTATGTTGCCTCAGTCCCCATGATGGCACTGGTCCTACCTATGGCTAGGCTCTCCTGGTTGTCTCATGGATGGAGGACCATCCAACACTCTTAGAACTACCCCACTTGTCTGTGAGTAATCTAGCTACTACATCTCTTAGGGAACATCTTGATGATACAAGGTCCTATAATATACTGCCTCTGAAACAACCTCTCTATACATCTGAGCATCAATCACTTGTTCCTGAGCCACAATAGTCACAACCTCTAGATACTATCATCTCCTAGTCTCCTGGGCTAGCTATAGGTCTAACTGATGTGGCAACTAAACCTCATGATCCCTTTCTGCTATCATGGACCTATGATTGAATTTTTTGCCCCCATTCTACCTCTCTTTGTGATCAAACAAACATAGTGATATAGTCCTATGGGGTATGTCTCGTATCTCCCCAAAATTTCATGCCACATGGTCTGAAAGGTACTACTCGATCATCATGTGCTCTCAACCCTACAAGCATCAGGTCTATCTTGCAAAGAAGAGTTGTTGTTGTTCATCATACCATGGTGAAACCTATAACCATGGTATCCATGTGAATATGGTCATATCGTCTATGACCCTCCTCCAATAGGGGATCCTTATAGGCCCACTTTTTTACAATGTCATATCCAGTTGATATCAGTTAAAAATAGGCTCCCCCTAATCTATATCTACTAAGACCACAATAGGTCCTAGCACTATAATGTGCTCATATGCCTAGATGTGTAGGAGCATGATACCTACACTTATGCCTCTCCCTTGGAAATATAGTACCTAATGCATATCATGATACAATGAGGCCAATATGACTTTACCCCATTTATACTGTATCATCATGTGAATCATTCCATGTCATACCAACCCCCTACTCAAATTGAAACCTCTGCCTTGTTGGTTTGGGGCAATCGTGCCAAAAATCAAAGCAGCCATGACCAATCTGAAAAGGGGAACCCATCCACAATATATATCCAAGTTGATCTGCGAGCTCACTAAAATGATCTCATATGACTACAAGAGCTTGCAGGATGCATCCGTCCCAACATCTATGTCATGGATGACCCACTCCCCATGAATGGGTAGCCGAAGAATCCACCACATGTCCTCAAGTGTAACTATGGCCTCATTGGTGGGGATATGGAATGAGGATGTCTCACTGTGCTATCACTCAGTCAATGTCATCATCATCGCTAAATGGGTGCAAATTTCAGGCATGTGGGCAATGAATCCTAACCCCAGGACTTCCAGAAACTCCTACTGCTCCACATCAAAATAGTGTACAACTAACAAAAGTTCAAATTGATGATCCTAGGACATGAGGGAATGAATATCCTCCTACATGTATCACACGCATAGCATCAATTTTCCTAAAATCTAGAAACTAGTTAAAATTTAAGTGTGAGAATCCTAGAACATCAATAGGATCACTATTTCTATGGTGCATCGCTATAATATTTTTTGGTGTGTGTCACTATTTTTCAATGCACATCACTATACTCAATAGCGTGTCAGTATATTGATGTGTCACTATACCAAAATTGGTAGGCACGTTATTGTTTAGAAGGTGTGTCACCATTTCTTATTAGCGGTGCTTAACTAAAAACCCTTGATGCATTACTATTCGCAACATGCATCGCAAAAACTTAAGTGCATCACCAAATGAAAATCACCTAACACATTTCTAGACACTAAGCATGTCACTATAAAATCAATAATGATGTCGACCAGTTCCTAATGTGTCACAATACAATGAGGCCATAAATAACCTAATTTCAAACCCTAATAAATGCACCAAAAAATGTAAATCGAGAGAATTTTTGTGTCACATACCTAGGGTCCTACATCTACTCAGCACTGGAGCTCTTGAACTTAAATGGAAAGGTGTGTAGGAATCACTCATCGTGCCATTTTTCCAAGGTGTTAGATCTCAAGAGCAACAATTTGCTAGAAGTCAAGAGTGGAAATGAATTGAAAGTTACCCTTTAACACATATTTATGCCTAAAAATTAGGGTTTTTCCCCCTAATTTGATAAGGAAAGCTAGGGCTTTTAGCCTATTTTTCCATTTCCTGAACCATGAAGCTTATTCTATGCCATTTTTTGCATTTGTGAGCTCATTTTTGCATCCCAGAGTCTTCTTGGCACTTTAATCAATGTTTCACCTTTATCAAGAGATCAACCACAAATTGAAAAAAAAATCTTGATCTCTTGAGGGGGTAGGGTACTAGCTTAATTCCTTTCACTAGGGGAATAGTGGGGCATCAAAAAAATCATTTTTTTTAATTTGAGCAGTTGTTTTAATCTGAAAAGTGTCAATCTTTGAACCAATGTAACATGCACCTCACTTCAAAGAGGGGAAAAATGTAGACACTTAAAATTGTCTTGAATGATATTACACACTTGAATCTGATATACTAACATAATTCTATCCTTAAATTCATCATTTTTCACCTATTTGATTAAATAAGCCTAGTTAATTAAATGCATCATTTTCATCTATTAATCTAATTAGGTTAATTCACCCCCTCTCACACTAACATTTCACCTTGTTTAATTGAATAAATCAAATTATTTAATTTAAACCCTAAGTCTTCTCATTTAATTAAATAATCTTAAATTATTTAATTAAATGTCATTTGCACCCCTTTTCATTAAATAAGTTAATTATTTAATGGGTATCCTATTATTCTTCATCTTGCAAATTTGAAATTTAGTTTCAATTACTAAACTGCTAATTTTCCCTCCCATCCACTTGCATAGGGAATATTCCAAAGGAATATTCTCCTATTTGGCTCCAAAAAGGGAATGATTTCTTTCAAACAAACTTTGTAACAAACTTTCAAAGTTGTTACAAAGTGTGTTTGTTTGAATCATTCTCATCCCTTGATCCTTCCTTTATCCATGTGATCTTTGATTCTCATCCATTTATGAGAATCCTTGATCCATGCTTCCACCTTCATTCAATATTTACCATTGATTGATCAAATCGATTGGAGCCCTTGATTCTTCATTTGTGCTCCTATAAATATTTCACCATTTGGAAAGAAATGGATCCACCTTTTCAGAGAAAATTTATGTTTTTGAAATCCATACTCACTTGCATCCATATTGAGCATTTATTAGCATTTTAGATTAACCTTCATCCATATTAGCTTAAGAATCCATTAATTTCTTCCATTCTACTTATTTTGCATCCATGGCTTGCATCTTTGAAATTTATTTCTATTTAGCATAGATTTCATCCATCTCCATCAAGCATTTTAGCATTTAGTACTCATCTTCATTATGTTAAACTAGTTTTGCATCCATGTTGTGTTCATATTTCATCAGTTTCATTGGGTTTCATCAATAAAATCGATTAGAACAACTCATATTATCCAAGGGATTGGGAAAGTGTCGCCATTCCACATCAATGCGACACTACTCCCCCAATGGAATAAGATTTGAGGTTTTAGAATAGTTTGTTCGTTATGTTTTTGTGTTTTTCATGTTAGTTTAATGGGTTCTTAGTCTTTGAAATTTCAAATATCTCATTGGGACCATTGCTTAGGGGATTAAATATGGTTAAAATTCATTTGGATCTAACACTTTTAGTTCATACTATGATCTTGTTCATAGTACCATAAACCCTATACCACTACCCTAAACCCTAAAACCTATACCCTATGTACCCTAAACCATGTACCATCCTATATTGTACCCTTAACCCTATACTATACCCTAAAAATTGTACATTATTCCCTGAACCCTAAAACCTATGTACCCTTAACTTTGTACCATCAATCTTGTACCCTAAACCCTATATCCTATTTCCTATACCCTAATATCCTATACCTAGATGGGGAGAGAGAGGGATGAGATAGATAAAGGGGGATAGGGATACTCCTAATGAAGGTTGGAGCCTAAGGTAGTCTTCTTTGGCATGAATGAGGTAGCTACTAGTGCTCCTCATATGCCACCTATATCATCACAATATACTAAGATGTAGGATCTAAATAATGATAGGTTAAACACTATAGATAATACTATCATTGATTTTAAGGTGTTTTTTCAAGATCATGTTTCTAGTTATGAGGTTATGGGCTCACAAGATAATATGCCTAGGTCCTCATAAGGGAAAAAGAAAAAAATCTAAATACTACTATTGAAGCTCCTCTTTTCACAAGTATTAGAAGTAATAATGAATCTCCTCATAGTAAGGCACATGTTATCAAATGTCAAGAAGCACAGTTAGATTCAATGAGAAAGGAAAGAAAGAGAGAAAAAATTAGCCTTGAACTTAACTCAAAATTTGAACTAGAGCAAGACAAACTTGACACTGGAAAGGATAATGGGTTTTAACAAAAAAAATGGAAGCCCTAAAAATCATAGCCTTTTCCATAGTGGTTGGATTGAAGTAGAAGATTGCACGATACCATAAAAACTAGAAAGTGTGGATTAAATGCTATTAACAATAAAATTGGTGCTAATTCTTCTTGCTTGACCATCTAGGGTTAACCCACAATAGTGGGTTACAATTTTTTTCATGAAGAAAAAATAGAAACACCCATCAAAAAAATTCAAATGGCTTTGAACGAAGGTACCCCTTCGAATGAAGGGGCTTCATTCAAACATGTATGACATCAACAAAATTTGAATGAACCCCTCCCATACTTTGATTTAGAGTTAAAAATTGAGTGAAATAGATAAACCAAGTTTGGAGAACTGTAGTCCTTGAAACGATCTTCCCAACAACTCTAAATTTGAGATATTTTTTAATTTTTGATTTATTTTTAGTTTTACTAAATATAGGATTTTCAAGAAACATCAAGTCTAGTGAAAAACCATTGTGGAAAATATTAAATTAGTTTATTTAAAAAGATATGTATCTACACACTAGGTATTAGTGTCTTCATTCCAACAACAAAAAATGAATTTCAATACATACAAAAAAATGTTATGCAAGATAAAGTGCACCTATGTCTAAATTATAATTGGTTTGAATTCAAAACTTAATTAAAAGAAAAATATTAAGAGAAATGTTATGAAACAAAATGCAATCACTAGATAATGGCATTTCCAACCTAAATTCAAAAGAATCAAAATTTTATCCTTTGTAGAATAAAATTTGTGTGAGCCAAAGTACACATCACTTTTAAAAATTGTTATTTACTTTTAAAGACTAGTTATCAAAGGAGACAAAAATATTACAATTTAGTTTCAGTTTTTTTAAAAAAAGAAATTTAAAATCGATAGAAAAAATATTACAAATCACTAGTTTTCATCATCTTCAAATGCCTAACAATTTACCTACTATAGGTGTCAAAAAGAAAATTTTACTCAAAATGTTGATTTCAATGTCAAGTTTGGTGAAAAACTGTAACCCATTATTGCGGGATGACAAATATAAAAAATAAAGGGAGTGTGATTTTTGATGATTGTGCAATTTTTTCTTGGAGAGGTATCATAAGATCTTTGTGTTATAATTTTGAAAATGTAGGTGAACAAGTGATAGTAGGAGAGGATACAAATGATAAAAAATAGGGAGAAAAAAACTAGTCCTTGCTTCTTCCTAGGGTAAGGGTAAGTGGAGAAACAATATAAGAAATGAATTATTTGCTGGTGAAAGAAAAGTTTAGGATCATAATCAGATAATTGAAAATGTAAATACTTCAAACAAATTGATACATTATAATAATTTTAAGTTATATCCATTTATCAGTGTAGTGTAGGAAAATGCATACCCTTGCATTTTCACACTTGTTTGGGCCTACCTTGCTTTATTTATCCTTATTTATGTTTTGTTGGTCGTGGCTGTCTTGTCGACCGGATTAATGGCGTTTGTGTGGATGTTTTGGGGCTTTGATATATTGGATTTTGGGAGGTAAATGATGATTTTTGAGTTTGTGCATTTGCTATCATTCAAGCTTGAGTCTTGGAGATTTTGGTGTTTTGCTGGGTTGAGATTTTCAAGGCCATTTTGATTGTTGCATTGGAACTTCGTGTGCGTGGATTGTATCTTGCTCGCATTTGATGGTTTTCTATTGGCGTCACCAGTTCTAGTCTTTTTGTTCCCATGGTATGTTGAATTGTTCCCTCACTCTGTTGGATTCGAATTGCTTTGCTTCATTTATTTCCTGGACTTTCTTGATTTCTTTGGGTATGCACGTCATCATTGGGAATTTTGGGGGTTTGCATTGCTTTTCCAATCTGCTAGGTTGGTCATTGATGTTTGTTCTTGGTCTGGTATTACTTCTAGTTTGGGCGTTTGCTTGCATTAGTTTTAAGACTCTCAATTCTGGAGTGTGAGCAAGTCGTACTTTGTTCTTGGTACTTTCATGGCGGACATTTTAGGGCTCTTGACCTAGGGTGTGGCCAGTCCTCCTCAAATTACAGTGAGGAGCATTCTAAATTCGTGTTTCATTCATTAGAGGTCTAGGTCAATTTATTGTCAAAATGCAGGCTTTAGATCTGGGGTTGTTAAATTGTTTTGGTGAAAGTAGTGAGAATGTGGATAGGTTCAAGTTTTTGAGGTCCTCGCAGAATTCTGCTTTCCCTGGATTTCCCCGACTTGTCTCTTTCTTTCTCTTTCACCACTTTTTCCCGTATTTCATTTATCTCGCCAAAATTTGCTTCCTCTGGATTTTTTCGGTGTCTGCAGTCAGGTCGTTTTACTGATTTTATGCTTTGATTTTGATATATCCAGATTTTGCTAAAATCCGTTCACTCCAGATTTTTCCAGATGTTCCGCGGCCCCTCCTTTTTCCCGAGTTAGTTGTAGTTGGTGCTGTTTTCGCCAAAATCCACCTCTGGCGGATTCCTCCCAGTTTTCAGGAAAAGGGTTGAATTTGATGATTATGGAAGAATCTATTTATTGATGATTTATTTGATTGATTAAATGATCTTATGCTAAGTGTTTCTAATGGTTTTCTTTGTTAATTAGTGGATTTAAATGATATTATGGGATTTTGCATGATTGGTTCACAAGAATCCGCTTGGTCCAGATTTTCTCGAAAATGTTTTCCAATGTAGTATCTGCGAGGGGGGATAAATCCTAAACATTGAGGTAATAATATCCTACACTTATTATTTCTTATGGATCTAATTGTGGTCATCTTTATGTGTTTGCAGATAGGATCAGGACATGATGTTGCTGGTCAGGGTAAAGGGAAGGCAACAGATCTAGGTGTAGAGACTTCTGCCATCTCAGATGCAGAGAAAGTGAAATTGGACATAAGGAGTCGGATTCTTGAGAGAAAGCTGACCTCAATTTGGTAAGGAATTATAGACACAATTGTGGGCATGTGGGACTATGAGGAGTTCAAGGTTGAGATGTTTGCACCAAGCCCTGAACCTGTTGGCAAAAAGAATGGTAGATTTCAGATTGGCTCATGTGGCAGGTTTTCCTTCCATAGTGCAGTGCTATGAGATGGTACTTGAGTGTGCCAGAAACTATGATAGAGGGACTCAGAGGATAATTGGTCCCTAGGGAAGGATTCTTGCAGGTTTCAGTCCTGTATCCATTGCTGCAACCTTTGACATGCCTGATAGATCCCATGTGGTAGGCTTTGACATAGATGTCGCTAGAATATATTATGAGGAGAATATAGTCAAATCTCAGCAGGTGATTAACTCTTAGCTAGAGAAGCCAAAATCCCATTTCTCCAAGTTTCCTAAGCAACTATTCAGGCTTAAGTTCAAGAGAGAGTACTACAACATCATTACTCTTCTCAGTAGGGTGTATTTGAGACCTGGATGTTTAATGTGATTGCTAGAATGGAGCAGGGAATTGACTATCATTGGTCAGGTGTCACTAGTGTTGTGGTTAATGAACAGTTATCTTTGGGTAGGATTCCATATATGAAGTATATCCACAGTTACACCTGACCAGAGGGAGTTACCGGAGATCCAATGATGCTTTCACAATGTACATCACTAGATTGCTCCAAGGTGTAGAACATATGAGAATCTCTGATAAGGCAAAGGAATTGATAAAGAGATATGGGGCATGGTTTATCAAGTTCCCAACTTTCTCATATATCAGAATTGATGGTTTTCAGAGAGCTCCCTATAGAATCCCTAGATACCCTATTGATCATGTCATATTGTTGGAAGTTACTAGGCAGATTTGAGACTTTGACAATGTTGTAAAGGGAGAGATGCACAAGACAGGTTTTGGGAATGATTTTCACCTAAAGATAGGAATGGGTGAGGTTTGTGCTTCCATTCAATTTGCTCACACTTCTGAGGAGGAAATGAGTACTCTTGTTGTCTCCTTTCATTCCAAAAGGGTAAGGTTTGACATCACTGGCGAAGCTCAAAAGAAGGCCAGTAGGGAGTATACCCATAAAGCTCACATCGAGGATTACTGGGTTAACCTTGCCGATGAGTTTGAGGTAAGAAAGAAGAAGTTTTCTAGGTTTTTAGTGGATTTGGTGAGACTATATAATGTGATGGCCATCCCTGATCAGGTAGAGGAAGATGGAAATGTGATCCAGGGTCATGTCTGTGAGGCAGTAAAGGATAGACCAGTTGGTGAAGTTGATTGGTTAGAAGAGGAGAAGACTAAATTGGATCAAGTCATGGCCCCAGTGATCAAATACACCAAGATGTGGTTGAAACACAAGATTCTAGAGCTGGAGAGTGAAGGTGTTCCATGCACCTATGATCTGATGGTAGACTTAGAGTCTCACTCTACTTTCGAGGGTTCACTTGAACCGGATCCTACGGGTAAAGAGGAGGTGGGTTCTCCTTTCAGAATCTAGGTAAGAGATGTTCAAGTGGAAAAGGCTGTAGAGGTAAGCAAACATAGGAAGCCTATTGCTAAGAAGAGGAGACATGCCTCTAGGAAAGAAGTTGAAAAGAATAAGGGAGAAGAGGAGGAGGTTGAAAGTGCTTCACCATTGATAAAAAGAAGAAGAATCAAAAAGCTATCACAGAAGGTGGAGGATGTTCCTAAAGTTGATAAGGAAATTGAGCCACCAGTGGTAGAGGTGGAAAGCTTAGGGGAAAAGACACAAGTTTACATGAGGAGGTCAAGGACTCCTTCCCCAAGGGATACTGTCATAAAGGAGAATGTTTCAGTTAGTATTCCTATTGTTGAGCAGGTGAGTGTCTCCATTCCTCAAGATGCTGGTAACACATAGGAGGAACCAAATAAGGATGAAAGTCCTAAGGATTTGGGTGAGGAAGAGTTTTAGGAGGGAGACCTCTATAATGCAGAGGCAAAGATTGATAAGGTAATACAGTCTCCCTTGGTATCCCATGCAGACTCACCTGTGAGGGAACAAATGAACAAGTCTCCTCAAAAGGAGGAAGAAATACCAGCTAGGGCCCCTTCACCATTACAAGTGGTTGTTGAAGAACAAGTAAAAGAGAAAGAGAATCCAAGTGTGGACATTCCTCAAAGTCCAAATGTTGAAAAGGATGCAACTGCTGATCAACAAGAGCAAGGGTAAGATAAGCAATATACAGTGCCTGCTGGGTCCACTATTCTGGATTGGCTTGGGAGGGAGTTGAAGAGTAAAATGGTGATAGTGGAGGATTCTCCTCCTAATTGGGATGTTATCATGGCCAATGTAGAGAGGGAGAAGACTAAGAAGAAAGCCAGGGTTGTGTCCATAATTGAAAGAGATGGGTCAGGTAATAGAGTGGCTCACATTGCTACTCCTGCTCCAAACAAAGATAGAGACAATGTGACTACCCAAGACTATCATGTACAAACTATTGACTTGGGGCATGCTATTGTGGAACAGGACATTGAAGAATATGAAGGCTCTAGTGTTGTGATCATGGGCAAGTTGAAGAAGGCTGTGTAGACAAGGCATGAGCTCAAGAGGGAGAATGAAAAACTAAAGAAAGACTTGCAAGAATTGATGAAACCCTTGCAAGCCATTAGCTCTTCCTCCTCTGCTGCAGGTTTCTTGCCCCAGGAGACAATCTCTAAACTTGACAAGATGAAGGGCACCACACATGCTGTAGTTGCTTGGTTGCAGGGTGTCCAAACTAAAGGTGATGATGCTATTAAGAGCATTTTGTCTACTGGAGGAGATGCAATAACATCAATGGATTGGCTAAAGGTTTTCTTGGCTCAGGATAATGTTGATACCAACCTCTTACTGCAAAAGGTCACAACAATCATGGGATTCATTGAAGACAAATTGGTACAGTGTAAGATTCTCCCTTTTGCAAGGGTTTCTGAGCCTTGGGAATGGTTTAAAATCCTACAAATGAGGCAGAGGGCCTTGAAGAAGATCCATAAATAGGAAAGGCAAATTGAGGATGCCCTGACCAATATTTATGATAAATGCATTTCATTCTTTGAGGTCATGACTAGAAGGAAGAAGTTTGCTCCGCAACATCTCAGTTTGGAGCAGCTTAGGGAATTGTGGACAGATGTTTATTCTCCAGTCAGTGAAGGGCTAGTTACTGGACATTAGTTTTAATGATGCTGCAACTTATATTGTAGTCATAGATAGGTATTTGACTAACAAAGGCGATTGGGATGGTACAGTTAGGTAGGCAAGAGATGACATCAAGTCTCTTGAAAGAAGGATTAGGGTTTTGCTTGTGCCACCTGTTGTTGAGCTGGATAGAGTTTTGTTGGCTGTACACGGTGAAGAAGATCGAGCTAAGGACAAGGATGGGGAGTAGCTATAAAGGGTTACATTGATATTTGTGCTTCCCATTATTCACATGTATTGGGCCGACCTCTTTGGTATCTTGGCGGTTTTGGATGAAATTGGTGCCAATGGCACATTTCATAGGTTGTTCAAATATATTTGGGGCCGACCTCTTATAGGTCATGTTTTTATTAAAAAAATTATCTTTTGGGCTGACCTATCTTAGGTATTGTCTATAAAATAGGCATGTTGCCTCATTTGAATAGATAGATAGGCCTATAGGAGGATAGAGAGAAATATATAAGTGATATTAGAGCGAATTAAGGTTTATTTTCAAGCAAGTGTTGTAACAAAAGGCTGGAGTTGTTGCTACTTTGGGTGATTTAATATAAGAAGGATATTGTTTTTGGTATCTATCTTTTGGAATTTCATCTGGCATATTTCTTGTTGTTCTATCTTTCAGATTGCTTATAAGTTTATGGTTAAATTATTTGATAATACTTAGGGTTTCATGTTTGGAATGTTTGTAGCAATCTCTAGTCGATTCTTTTTGCAGTTAGCTGATTGTTAGCTGGTTTGGAAAGTTAGCCCAGACTTAAAATTGTGCTTAGTTCAGTTATGAGGGTTTGTTCATCTCAATTGCAATAGAATTGGTTGAATGAATGTTTGTGATTTGAAAATATTTAAATAACTTAGAAGATTGCACTATTTATGTGGAATTGCAGATTCATCTGGGTCAAGTAGAAAGTAGTTTATGAGAGATCGGTCCATTTTGAGCATTTTATCTTTTGACATTTTAAATCTTAGGGTTAGAAGTAGTCTTAGAATTATCTCTGAAACCTTTATCTTTTGCTATTTCTTTGTTATCAGGGTTCCAATTAATTTTCAAAGTATCAATCTATTGTTTATATTTGATAGGTTCGAAGTCCAGTGTTTGCTCGTAGTAAGGTCCCATTGTGATTACCAACATTTTCACATTTATCACTCAATTATTTTGTTGTATTGTTAAGACCTGACATTAGAGACCTTGGGGTTATCTCTTTTCCCATAGAGATGCACCTTTCAAGAGAGATAGGATATCATATTATGTCTGAGCTGTTGCCATGCAGAAAACACCATCAATAGATTGGCACTAGGAGGAGTGGCTTTGAACAAGCAAATTGGAGAATTTCTTAAATGCCATCTCTTCTGAGAGACTTAGAAGAAGAACTAGATCTGATCCAAGAGGAGAAGAATTTCAAGAGTTACAAGCCCCTGCTAGGTCAAGAATGACCAGAGGAGGGGAAGAATCATCATCAGCTCACCCACTTCCATCATCTCCATCATCCTCATCTTCATCTGACTCTGAGGGAATTCCCATTCCACAACCTCAACCAGTCATAAATCAGCCATTACCACCCCCACCTCCACCAATGGCTTTTCTTGCTAATAATCCGTCCCCATTGATCTTCAATAATTACAATGTTATGCCCAAGAATCCTAAGCATTTTTTCTCTAAGTTTCATACTCATGACCCCAACAGAATGGCAGAAGAGCATATTAAGATTTTCCAGTATTGTCTGAGAGATAGGGGGATTAACCATGAAGATGTTGCATGTAGGCTTTTCCCTTATTCTCTAGGAGAAGAAGCCTTCTATTGGTACAATAATTTTCCTACCGTTGCCATCCATAATTGGACTGAGTTAGAAGCTACATTCCTGCAAAAGTTCAAGTTTCCCATTAGTGCTAATGAGTTGTACTTACATTTTATTGGAGTAAAATGAGAGATTAATGAGCCCATAGGATCATTCAATGATAGGTTCCATCGGTCATATACCAGACTCTAGCCACCTTATGCAGGGAATGAGAATACTACTTTGAAAGTATACCTTGAAGCCTTGGATAGCCTTACAGCTACCTTCCTTAAACAACGGGCTAATCCTCCAAATACTTTGCTCACTACATATATAGAGGAAGTAAAGGTCAGCACGGACTTGAGACAACATTTATTAGGACCTTTGCCATCCTTAGGACTTGTTGCTCACCCAGGGAAAATTCAAGCCCTTAACCAGGCATTGACCAATCATGCTCCGATCATGAACCCTTTACCATCATTGCCTCTGGTTCCTCATCCAGGTCCACCTTTAAATCAAGCTCAACCTATGACTTCTTATCCCCGGCAAAGAGCTAATCAACTCTTACAGGAGCAACAAACTGGTTTCCCTACATACTTGCAGAATTCAGAAGTCTTGAATCAGGCTGCTGGTTCTGGAAGCATACCCAGATATTCTTATGGAAGTAATCTAGCACCACCTAACAGTTTGGATAAGGAGAGGTTGGATGAATTATCTGAACAAGTGAAGAGGTTGAATACAAAGGTAAGTTATTTGAGAAATGAGAATAGCCAGCTTCAGGCTACTTAGAAGAATATACAATCTAACTATGGTAGGGAAAACAAGAATTTTGAAAGAGGTGAATAATTTGACAGAAATCAAAATTATGACAGAGGATAAGGTTTTGGTTAGAATTTTGATAGAAGGCAAGGCTTTGGTCAGAATTTTGATAGAAATCAGCAAGGGGGACAAGGATTTGACAAAGGGAAACAACCTAGGTAAAATAGGTCATGGAATACTGGACCCAGCAATGGAGGGATTCCTACTCCCTTGGATCAACCCACTACTCTGGAGAAACCTCCAAATGGTGTATACCTAGCTGAAGCAACTTTGTCTGGATGGTGTAGGCTCCATAAAACAAGTCAACACTTTGAGCTAGACTGTGTTGAATTTCAGACTGTAGCTTCTATCTTTCAGTATGAGGTTGAAAATAATTCTAATGGACAGGAAATAGTACCTTCAAATCCATACGACTCTCTAGTACTAGTACTCAATCATGCCCCATTCCCCAAAGGTGAGGAAAATGAACCAACAGAAGTATCTATTACAGAGGATGAGGCAGAGCAGGTGTTAAATGAAGATGAGATTTCCTAGTTGTTTAATGAGGAAAATGAGAATGATAATGGCCCTTTAGATGAGGAAGAAGTTATTGTTGAAGAAGTTCAGATGTTTCAACAACCAGCGAAGAAATATGATTTAAGAAATAGGCCTAACAGGGGTCCACAGGCTCGAGGTCCTTTCACTACTTTCATCCCTCCTGATAATTTCAATATTCCACTAGATCCACAAGCTAGTAATAATCCACCTTATCCTCATGTGCCAATGCAGTACCTGTCAAAGGGGAACAATGTTGAAATACCCAAGGATAGGCAAGCTAGTGGTAATAAGGAAGCCCAGACTGATCTGAATGTGGAGAAATTGGGCGAATATGTGACTGAGGAATTCAAGAAAGTAAAGGCGAGTCTTTCTGCCTTTAAATTATTAAGAATTCCTACCATTAGGAATGTAGTTCTGGGATTATTTAGTTCAAATGTAACATATCAAGGGGTAGCCACCAATGAGGCTACTACCAGGTCTTCTAATTCTTAAACACCTAGAAGTTAGGTCCCACCTGTGGACAAGAGGGGAGATAAGGATAAAGGTTAGGTTGCACAAGTTGATACTCATTTGAATCTATTTCAAGGTAAGATGGAAACTCCTCCTTTCCTAATTTCTATTCGTATCTTTGGAAAGAATTTGCATAATTGTCTTCTAGATTTAGAAGCTTATACAATGTTATGCCTTTTTCTATTTGCAAAGCATTGGGTATTACTCCTATAGCCTCTCAAAAGAAGGTTACTCAGTTGGACAAAACAGAGGTGAGTGTAGTTGGAGAATTGAACATGATCCCTACACAACTTGCCTCAGATCCTAGGGTGCAACAAGTGATCAATATCCAAGTGGCTGACATTCCTGACACTTATGGTTTGATCCTAGGTAGAGATTTCACTAAAGCTTTAAATGGATATACATCTATAGACCATTCCCATATGTGGTTACCATGGAAGGGAGTCCCAAATCAGATCAGAATTGAAAGAGAACCCAAAATGAAATATGTAATCACGGAACACAAAAATATCTCAAATGAGGTATTGGTGTCTGAGGTTGGCATGGGAAATTATGTGTTGGTTATATCAGTTGTAGAGGATGAAGAAGTCTTTATGCTACAGGATTCTTTAGATGAACACATTCCGAAGAGCAGTGGTCCTGAGGCATTGATTGAACAAGAGGATGAAATAAGTGAGTATGAGGACATGCAACTTAGTTTGTTGGATAACTTTTAGGAGTTCATCCAGAAGTGTATCGAAGACCAGATACAATTGAAGAGAAGCATGACATTTGAAGAATTATTGCTTCCAAGTTGGTGCAGAGTCCATGATGCCCCTCATTCTGAGCGGGGATGTGACTTGTGTCAGACTGCTATCCGATAGATACAAAATTGTATTAATCCAGTCCCACCTATTGGACTGAATGTGCAGGAAGAATCAAATAGTGATAAAGGTAAAAACCTAGTGCTTCCTGAAAAGCTCCCTATCCCCAACAAAGAACAAAGAAAATTGAAACCAAAGGAACCTGATGGTTGTTGGACACTAAGATTCGATGGATCTAAATCTAAACAAGGTGCTAGAGTAGGATTCAAATTGATTAGTCCTAAAGGTAAGAACTATTTTGCTGCTCATAGACTCCAATTCCAATGCACTAATAATGTTGCTGAATATGAAGCTTTAATCCATGGCTTATTAATGGCATCAAGGAAGAAGGTTAAGATATTACAAGTGTTTGGAGACTCAGAATTAGTAATCAAACAAGTAAGAAAATAGTATTCGTGCCATGATAGAAGAATGACCAATTACAGGCATAGGATGTGGGATCTCATTGAAGGGTTCGATGCTTTTAATATCCAATTAATCCCTCAAAGAAAAAAATCAAGTTGCTGATTCTCTAGCACAAGCTACTAGCACCTTGCAGCCTTCGTCACTCTCAGGCCTGAAGAAATTTACAGTCGAGCTCACTCCAGTGCCTTCAGTACCTAACAACTTTACTAATTTCTAGGTATTTGAAGATGATAAGCATATTCTGGATTTTATTACAAGCTGTGATGTGTTTGCTTCCAAATTTATTGATGAGATAGAGCCCCAAGAAGCAGAAATTGACTTTGGAGGAATCATCAATCTGAAGACTAACACTATTCCAAGAGGTATGGTACAATTTGAATGAATTTTTGATTTAGATAAGATAAGAGATCAAGAGAAATAGACTAAAAGGGAGTCTTTCAGCATCCAGTGTGAGACATATAATATGGGGACACCTGAGGACTCAAAGAACATCTTTATTGGCAAGGTATGCACTTTAGAAGAAAGAAAGGGAATTATCGATACCTTATTAAGGTATCATGATGTAATAGCTTGGAGTTATGAAGATTTGAAAACATATGATACTTCCATCATCACACACACCATTCCTTTGAATTCATATATCAAACCATTCAGGAAAAGGCAAAGGCCAATTAATGCTTTGTTAGAGCCCATTATTCAGAAGGAGGTTCAGAAATTGCTTTTAGCATGCATTATATTTCCAGTAAAACACTCTACTTGGGTGGCAAATTTGGTTCCAGTTAGGAAAAAGAATGGAGAAATTAGATTATGTGTAGACTTTAGGAATCTGAATAGAGCATCAAAAAAGGATAATTATCTAGTTTCTTCACTGGATGAGGTGCTTTAGATTGTTAATGGATCCCAAATGATGTCCTTTTTAGATGGGTATTCTGGATACAACCAAGTTATGGTGCAGTATGGGGATAGGCACAAGACTACCTTTACCAAAAAATAGGGAACCTTTGCTTACAAAAGGATGCCATTCGGGTTGATCAATGCTGGAGCTACATTCCAGAGAGCTATCAACATTGTTTTTAAGGATATAATTGGTAAGTGCATCATTATTTATATGGATGATTTGATTGTCTTTTGCAAGAAATGGGGGGATCATATAACAGACTTATGCAAGGTGTTTCAAAGATGTAGAGAGTTTGGTATTTCGCTTAATCCAAGGAAGTGAATTTTTGGAGTCACATAAGGAAATTTATTAGGACACATTATCTCAGAATAGGGTATTGCAATTGATCCTAAGAGAATACAGGCCATCTTGAAGATTCAACCTCCTGCCAGTAAGAAAGAGATGAAGTCATTCTTTGGTAAGATTAACTTTGTTAGGAAACTTATCACAGGATTTGTAGAGATAGTCAAGCCATTAAATGCTATGTTAAAACAAGAAGCAAAGATAGAATGGAATACATAAGCTAAGGAGGCATTTGCAGAAATCAAGAAAGCCATTGCTAAGGCTCCTGTATTGGTGAGTCTGGATTACAATAAGCTTTTTTATATATACTCATTCGATTCTGATCACTCTTGTGTTGCAATGTTAACCAAAATTTTGATCAAGGGGATGAACACCCTATAGCCTTCATGAGTACTCCCTTAAAAGATGCAAAATTAAGATATCACAATGTAGAAAAACAAGCCTATGCTCTGGTTAGTGCAGTGAAGAAGTTCAGGCATTATATTTTGAGGAATAAAGTTTTTTCCATAGTGTCTGATCCTGCAGTAAAGCTATTGTTGATAAAGAATGAGTTAGGTGAATGAAGGGCCAAGTGGGTGACCATGTTGCAGGAATATGATATGGAAATCCAGCCCATGAAATTAGTAAGAGGACAAGGGCTTACAAAGACAATGGCTGAGACAGGTCCTGATCTCACGACTCAACATTATTACCTCCAAGAGGTATCTCCAAGAGACTGGTATGACGAAATCATTTTCTATCTGTTGATTCAATAGTGTCCTGATCACCTTAACACAATTCAGAGGTGTGCCTTGCACTTGAAGAGTGGAATTTTTATGATGAAAGGGACTATCTTGTACAAAAAGAATCATGAGGGTGTTTACTTAAGATGTTTAGGGAAGGAAGAAGCTGCTAGAGTGATGATCGAATTTCATGAGAAATATGGCACAGGCCATGGCTCTGCATCATCCACTGCACATTAGATCCTGAGGGTAGACTATTACTGGCCTACCTTGTTCAAAGATGCACACCAACATTTGAGAACTTGTCATATATGTCAAACTACAACAAGTAAGGAAAAACATGCAGCTCTTCCACTCCAGCCAGTCATAGAGGTAAAACCATTTGCTCAATGGGGTATGGACTTTATAGGTCCAGTTAATCCTTCATCTTCTGCAGGACATAGGTATATTCTTACCATAACTAATTATTTTACTAGATGGATAGAGGCTCTTGCTTGTAAATAGTGTACTTCAGATGTGGTAATCAATTTTCTTGAATCAGGAATTATCAATCATTTTGGTTGTCCACTATCTTTGGTCTATGACAATGGTCCAACATTGCATCACTAAAGTTTTCTAATTGGGTGTATGATCATGGGATTGTTATTAAGTTTTCATCTAATTATTACCCTTAGGGTAATGGTCTAGTTGAGTCTTCCAATAAGAACCTACTGACGGTTATCCGTAAGTTGTTAGAACAAAATCCTAAGGATTGGCACACCCAGCTCCGATTTGCTCTTTGGGTTGACCGTACTAGATAGAAGGCATCCATAGGAACCTCTCCTTATCACCTGGTGTATGGGTTGGAACCTGTGCTCCCTATCCAGTTGAAGATCCCTACTCTGTAGTTTATTAACGAGTACTATAGTGAAGAAGATAAACGTGAGGCCCATTTGGTTGAACTGTTGCATTTGGAAGAGAAAAGAGATGAAGCCCTAGAGAACTTTGCTAAACATCATGGTGTAGCAAGAAGATGGTTTGATAAAAGAGCTAAGGTAAAGGCCTTTAGGATTTCTAACTTAGTTCTCTACTGGGATAAAGCCCATGATCGTAAGGGAGATCATGGTAAATTTGATAAACTTTGGCTTGGTCCTTACTAGATTTCAAAAATCTTAGGAGATAATGCTTTTCATTTGAAAACCCTCACTGGTGAGGATATCTCTCTGCCTATTAATGGGCAGTATCTGAAGTAGTATTTCCAACCTTGAATTGCTTGCAGTTCATCCTGTACATAGCTATAGTAGGTTTGCTTTCTATTTTGCTTTGTTGCTGTTTGCTTTGGTTTATCTTGCTCTTTCATTTTTTGCTTTTTGCTTTGGGTTCCTGGTCTGTTTGGGGCTGTTGCACTTGTGCAAAGGGCTATTTCATTTGGGATTGTTCTAGAAATTTCTTTTATAAACTCCAATAAGTTTTTTAGGGTTAGGTGGTGGACTTCTTTTATCTAATGTCCTTTGTATTTGGAATTAGGATCACTCATTTTAGATACACTTTGAAATATATTTGGGTCCCACATTTTCACACTAAAATTGGAGATTCTAGAGTTGTATTGGGTCTTTGAGTGATTTGGCCTGTGAAAAATCTTATATTTTGCTTCAGTGCCACTGTGTTCCTCATCCCTGAATGTGAGTTTCATTACTTGCAAAGGTGAAGAAGAGAGTTCTATAAAACTAAAACAAAAGAGAAAAGGAAAATTTTGAAAATTTGAATGAACTTCACTTTATCAGGAGTATCCAAGTATCTCTATCAGGGCTATAGACGCCTGACTGGCAGTAGAGCTATGCTTGGGAGGGTCACAGGGATAAACTCATTGGGGCTATGAATGCTTGATTGGTAATAAGGCTCTATCTAGGTTGCTTTTGAAGTTTGAACTTTTATGTAGCCTTGGTCAGATTTTCTCGTCTTCCCATTGGACTTACAGGATAAGAATAAACGCATAATACACACACTTGGATCCTGGTATAGGAAAAGGTCTTTTTGCTTGTGGTTTCTGAAGCTTTGTTCATAGGATTCTTGATGAGAGCATTGAAACCAGAGATTCTGGGTTCTTGATTCTAGTTTATCCTTGAAATGCTCTGGAGCATTTCCCCAGCGGAATTGCCATTTGTTGTGCAGTTTTTTGCACACACGCCCCACTAAAGTGGGGACCCTCTTTCTTCACTTTTTCGTATTTTGGCCCTTCTTTTCTGGGGGGTTGTTGCTTGCTTGGGTTTGTGCTTTAATGTCTATTTTTCCAATTGAAGTAGCACACTTATGAGTTTTATTGAAAATCTTGAGTTTGTTCTAGAATTTCCATTGCTTTCGGGAAAATCTACCTGGGCCGGATTTTCCTAGTTTCCTTTCGATGTCCGAGGATGCTACCTTTTGGCCCTATTTTCGAGAGAATCCGTATGGTCCAAATTTCCTCGAAGTCCATCGCCTTGTTGAATCCCCGGGTTTTGTTGGTCGTGGCTATCTTTTTGACCACATTAATGGTGTTTGTGCGAACATTTTGGGGCTTTGATATATTGGAGTTTGGGAGGTAAATGATCATTTTTAATTTTGTGCATTTTCTATCATTCAAGCTTGAGTCTTGGAGCTTTTGGTGTTTTGCTGGGTTGAGATTTTCAAGGCCATTTTGATTGTTGCATTGGAACTTCATGTGCGTGGATTGTATCTTGCTCGCATTCGACGGTTTTCTGTTGGCATCACCAGTTCTAGTCTTTTCATTCCCATGGTATGTTGAATTTCTCCCTCACTCTATTGGTTTCAAATTTCTTTGCTTCATTTATTTCCTAGACTTTCATGATTTCTTGATGTCCTTGGGTATGCACGTCATCATTGGGCTTTTTGGGGATTTTAATTGCTTTTCCAATCCACTAGGTTGGTCATTGATGTTTTTTCTTGGTTTGGTATTGCTTCTAGTTTGGGTGCATTAGTTTTAAGACTCTCAATTCTGGTGTGTGAGCATGTCATACTTTGTTCTTGGTGCTTTCATGGGGGACATTTTAGGGCTCCTAAACTAGGGCGTGGCCAGTCCTCCTCAAATTACTATGAGGAGCATTCTAAATTCATGTTTCATTCATTGGAGGTCTAGGTCAATTTATTGTCAAAATGCAGGCTTTAGATTTGGGGTTGTTAAATTGTTTTGGTGAAAGTAGTGAGAATGTGGACAAGTTCGGGTTTTTGAGTTCCTCGCAGAATTTCACTTTCCCTAGATTTCCCTGACTTGTCTCTTTCTTTCTTTCTCTTTCACCACTTTTTCTTGTATTTCATTTATCTCACCAAAATCCACATCGTCCGAATTTTCCCAGTGTCCGCAGTCGGGTCGTTTTACCGATTTTATGCTTTGATTTTGATATATCCAGATTTCGCTAAAATGCATTCACTCTGGATTTTCCTGGATGTTCCGCAGTCCCTCCTTTTTCTCAGGTTAGTTGTAGTTTTTGTTGTTCTCGCCAAAATCCACCTTTGGTGGATTCTTCCGAGTTTTCGGGAAAAAGGCTGGATTTGATGATTATGGAAGAATCTATTTATTGATGATGTATTAGATTGATTAAATGAGCTTATGCTAAGTGTTTCTAATGGTTTTCTTTTTTATTTAATGGATTTAAATGATATTATGGGATTTTGCATGCTTGGTTCGCTGGAATCTGCCTAGTTCAGATTTTCCCAAAAATCCTTTCCAATGTAGAATCCGCGAGGGGGGCTAAATCCCAAACTTTGAGGTAATAATTTCTTGCACTTATTGTTTCTTATGGATCTGATTTTGGCCATCTTTATGTATTTGCAGAAAGGATCGAGACATGATGTTGCTAGTCGGGGTAAAGGGAAGGCAACAGATCTAGGTCCAGAGACTTTTGCCATCTCAAATGTAGAGAAAGTGAAATTGGACATAAGGAGTCGAATTCTTGAGAGCAAGCTGACCTCAATTTAGTTAGGAATCACATACACAAATGTGGGCATGTGGGACTATGAGGAGTTCAAGGTTGAGATGTCTACACCGAGCCCTCCCTTGTTGGCAAAAAGAATGGTAGATTCTGGATTGGCTCATGTGGCAGGTTTTCTTTCGATAGCGCAGTGCTATGAGCTGGTACTTGAGTGTGCCAGAAACTATGATAGAGGGACTCAAAGGATAATTGGTCCCCAGGGAAGGATTCTTGTAGGTTTCAGTCCTATATCCATTGCTGCAAACTTTGACATGCCTGATAGATCCCATGTGGTAGGCTTTGACATAGATGTTGCTAAAAAATATTATGAGGAAAATATAGTCAAATCTCAACAGATGATTAAATCTTGGCTAGAGCAGCCAAAATCCCATTTCTCCAAGTTGCCTAAGCAACTATTTAGGCTGAAGTTCAAGATAGAGTACTACAATGTCATTACTCTTCTCAGTAGGTTGGTGGGATTGAAGAGTGCAGATGTATTTGAGACCTGGATGTTTAATGTGATTGCTAGAATGGAGCAGGGAATTGACTATCACTGAGCAGGTGTCATCAATGCTGTGATTCATGAATAGTTATGCAATGTCTTCTAAACCAATATTTTTACCATGACCTCTTACCTAGTGTATTCATTGGCCAGACTTCACCCATACAAGTGGTTAAGCACTAGGGGTATCTTTGGGAAGGATGCCATCAATGAAGTATATCCACAGTTACACCTGACCGGAGGGAGTTACCGGAGATCCAATGATGCTTTCACAATGTACATCACTAGATTGCTCCAAGGTGCAGAACATATGATAATCTATGATAAGGCAAAGGAATTGATAAAGAGATATGGGGCATGGTTCATCCAGTTCCCAACTTTCTCATATATCAGAATTGATGGTTTTCAGAGAGCTCCCTACAGACTCCCTAGATACACTACTAATCATGTCATATTGTTGGAAGTCACTAGGCAGATTTGTGACTTTGAGAATGTTTTAAAGGGAGAGATGCACAAGACAGGTTTTGGGAATGATTTTCCCCTAAAGATAGGAATGGGTGAGGTTTGTGCTTCCATTCAGTCTGCTCATGCTTCTAAGGAGGAGATGAGTACTCTTGGTCTCTCCTTTCATTCCAAAAGGGTAAGGTTTGACATCACTGGTGAAGCTCAAAAGAAGTCCAGTAGGGAGTATAGCCATAAGGCTCACATCGAGGATTACTAGGTTAACCTTGCCGATGAGTTCAAGGTAAGAAAGAAGAAGTTTTCTAGGTTTTTAGTGGATTTGGTGAGATTATATAATGTGAGGGAAATCCCTGATTAGGTAGAGGAAGATGGAAATGTGATCCAGGGTCATGTTTATGAGGTAGTAAAGGATAGGCCAGTTGGTGAAGTTGATTGGTTAGAAGAGGAGAAGACTGAATTGGATCAAGTCATGGCCCCAGTGATCAAATACACCAAGATGTGGTTGAAACACAAGATGCTCGAGCTGGAGAGCAAAGGTGTTCCATGCACCTATGATCTGATGGGAGACTTAGAGTCTCACTCTTCTTCCAAGGGTTCACTTGAACCAAATCCTAAGGGTAAAGAGGAGGTGGTTTCTCCTTTCAGAATCCAAGTAAGAGACGTTCAAGTGGAAAAGGTTGCAGAGGTAAGAAAATAGAGGAAGCTTGTTGCTAAGAAGAGGAGACATGCCTCTAGGAAGGAAGTTGAAAAGAATAAGGGAGAAGAGGAGGAGGTTGAAAGTGCTCCACCATTGATAAAAAGAAGAAGAATCACAAGGCTGTCACAGAAGGTGGAGGAAGCTCCTAAAGTTGATGAGGAAATTGAGCCACTAGTGGTAGAGGTGGAAAGCTCAGGGGAAAAGACACAAGTTTACATGAGGAGGTCAAGGACTCCTTCCCCAAGGGATACTACTATAAAGGATAATGTTTTAGTTAGTACTCCTTTTGTTGAGTAGGTGAGTGTCTCCTTTCCTCAAGATGCTAGTAACACACAGGAGGAACGAAAGAAGGATGAAATTCCTAAGGATTTGGGTGAGGAAGAGTTTTAGGAGGGAGACCTCTATAATGTAGAGGCAGAGATTGATAAGGTAATATAGTCTCCCTTGGTATCCCATGCAGACTCACCTGTGAGGGAACAAATGAAAAAGTCTCATCAAAAGGAGGAAGAAATACCAGCTAGGGCCCCTTCACTAGTACATGTGGTTGTGGAAGAATAAGTAAAAGAGAAAGAGATTCCAACTATGGACATTCCTAAAAGTCCAAATGTTGAAAAGGATGCAACTGCTGATCAACAGGAGCAAGGGCAATATAAGCAAGATACAGTGCCTACTGGGTCCACTATTTTGGATTGGCTTGAGAGGGAGTTGAAGAGTAAAATGGTGATAGTGGAGGATGCTCCTCCTAATTTGGATGTTCTCATGGCCAATGTAGAGAGGGAGAAGACTAAGAAGAAAGCCAAGGTTGTGTCCATAATTGAAAGAGATGGGTCAGGTAATAGAGTGGCTCACATTGCTACTCCTGCTCCAAACAAAGATAGAGACAATGTGACTACCCAAGACTATCATGTGCAAACTGTTGAGTTGGGGCATGCTACTGTGAAATAGGACATTGAAGAATATGAAGGCTCCAGTGCTGTGATTGTGGGCAGGTTGAAGAAGGTTGTGTAGACAAGGCATGAGCTCAATAGGGAGAATGAGAAACTAAATAAATACTTGCAAGAATTGATGAAACCCTTGCAAGCCATTGGATTTTCCTCCTCTGTTGCAAGTTTCTTGCCCCAGGAGACAATCTTTGAACTTGAGAAGATGAAGGGCACCACACATGCTGTAGTTGCTCGGTTGCAGGGTGTCCAAACTAAAGGTGATGATGCTATTAAGAGCATTTGGTCTAGTAGAGGAGATGCAATAAGATCAATGGATTGGATAAAGGCTATCTTGGCTCAGGATATTGTGGATACCAACCTCTTACTATAGAAGGTCACAACAATCATGGGATTCATTAAAGACAAATTGGTATAGTGTAAGATTCTCCCTTTTCCAAGGGTTTATGAACCTTGGGAATGGTTTGAAATCCTGCAAATGAGGAAAAGGGCCTTGAAGAAGATCCATAAATAGGTAAGGTAGATTGAGGATGCCCTGACTAGTATTTATGATAAATGCATTTCATTCTTTGAGGTCATGACTGGAAGGAAGAAGTTTTCTCCACAACATCTCAGTTTGGAGCGGCTTTGGGAATGGTGGAGAGATGTTTATTCTCTAGTCAGTGAAGGGCCAATTACTGGACATCTGTTGGATGATGCTGCAACTTATATTGTAGTCAAAGATAGGTATTTGACTAAAAAAGTCAATTGGGATGGTACAGTTAGGTAGGCAAGAGATGACACCAAGTCTCTTGAAAGAAGGATTAGGGTTTTGCTTGTGCCACCTATTGCTAAGCTGGATATAGTTTTGTTGGCTGTACATTGTGAAGAAGATCGAGCTAATGACAAGGATGGGGAGTAGCTATATAGGGTTACATTGATATTTGTGCTTCCCATTATTCACATGTATTGGGCCGACCTCTTTGGTATCTTGGTGGTTTTGGATGAAATTGGTGCCAATGGCACATTTCATAGGTTGTTTGAATATATTTGGGGCCGACCTCTTATAGGTCATGTTTTTATTAAAAAAATCATCTTTTGGGTCGACCTATCTTAGGGATTCTTTATAAAACAGGCATGTTGCCTCATTTGAATAGATAGATAGGCATATAGGAGGATAGAGAGAAATAGATAAGTGATATTAGAGAAAATTAAGGTATATTTTCAAGCAAGTGTTGTAACAAAAAGCTGGAGTTGTTGCTACTTTGGGTGATTTAATATAAGAAGGATATTGTGTTTGGTATCTATCTTTTGGAATTTCATCTGGCATGATTCTTGTTGTTCTATCTTTCAGATTTCTTATAAGTTTATGGTTAAATTATTTTTTAATACTTAGGGTTTCATATTTGGAATGTTTGTAGCAATCTCTAGTCCATACTTTTTGTAGTTAGCTAATTGTTAGCTGCTTTGCAAAGTTAGCCTGGACTTAAAATTGTGCTTAGTTCAGTGATGAGGGTTTGTTCATCTCAATTGCAATAGAATTGGTTGAATGAATGTTTGTGATTTGAAATTCTTTAAATACCTTAGGAGATTGCACTATTTTTGTGGAATTGCAGATTCATCTGGGTCAAGTAAAAAGTAGTTTATGAGAGATTGGTCCATTTTGAGCATTTTATCTTTTGGCATTTTTAATCTTATGGTTAGAAGAAGTCTTAGAATTATCTCTGAAACCTTTATCTTTTGCTGTTTCTTTGTTATCAGGGTTCCAATTAACTTTCAAAGTATAAATGTATTGTTTATATTTGATACGTTTGAAGTCCAGTGTTTGCTCGTAGTAAGGTCCCATTGTGATTGCCAGCATTTTCACATTTATCACTTAGTTGTTTTGTTGCATTGTCAAGACCTGACATTAGAGACCTTGGGGTTATCTCTTTTCCCATAGAGATTTACCTTTCAAGAGAGATAGGATATCATATTCTGTCTGAGTTGGTGTCGTGCAGGAAACACCATCAACACTAACAATTAACAAGTTTTTCCAATCTTGCATGTTTTTGTTTGTAGATTTAGGTTAAATACTTGAAGATAATTTGAAGTGTAAAGTTGTAAAGTTGCAAAGTTGCATTACAAAGTTGTCATCTTCATGGAAACTCACATACAGGTTAGATCTGGAAGTTTCAAGACCTAAGATCTAAGAAGATGGAAGTACAAACATTGAGACTCATGACCAAATTCAGAGATTTTGGAAATTCAAAATAGTTTTAAGACAATAGTAAGGGCTTTGTATTCCTCCCACATGTATTTTTCAGAGATTCTTTCAAATTTTGTTTCGACATTCAAAGATTCTACATTTCCCCAAAAAAATAGCAGCAAGACTAAGACAATAGTAAGGGCATACTAGTCCTCCCTGACATATGTTGACAAAAATTTTGCATTTCCATATTCCTCATTACATTTCTAGACTTCTCAAGTACACACATCCTAACTTTTTGTTGCTTAATTTCATCATTTTCATTCTTTATTTGACTTGCACTACTAGGTTTTGGGATTTGAATGTTTTTATTTTCCAAGATTTTTCTTGGTAGTGAACCCTTCATAGCTTAAAAGAACTCCTTCTAGGTCTTCCTTGTTGTGAATTGACACACCTTTGGGTTGATAGTTAATCCAGTTAGGGTTCCTAGGAAATTATTGAATGAACAATTGTTTGGGAGACTAGGGTTGTTCTATGACCTAAGTTATAAAATGGTCTAAATTATGAACAATTCTACGACATTATTTTAGCATTATTTTAGCATGATTTCATTTGAATTTTCATGTTCCTTGATGTGATTTTCTTACTTCATGCAATGTGTTTTCTCTCTATGGTGAAATTGGGAGTAATGTCCTTCAAGAGCTTGATCTATCTTAGCATATTACATTCCTCTTAGTGGTGATGTGATGCACTGCATTCCCTAAGTTGTGAATCTTTTATCCTTTGATGGGTCCTCTCTTGGGGACTTTAGGAACAATGTCCCCTAAGATTAAGACCTCACAAAAACTAAGGAAAATTCCTTCGAGCATTCTGCTTTCTTATTACGTTGCATCTTTGTACCTTATTAAAGTCATGGAGGTATGGGTTTGATATGGTCCCCTAGGGCTCACCTAGTGGACAACTAGCTTAACTAGCCCTTGTGAGCACACATTTTTCTCTTTGTACCTTATTAAAGTGATGGAGGTATGGCTTTGATATGGTCCCCTAGGGCTTACCTACTGAACAAATAGCTTCACTAGCCCTTATGAGCATGCATTTTTTTCTTTATCCTAATCATAGTCATGGGGGTATGGCTTCGGTATGGATTTCTTGGGGCTCACCTAGTGAACAACTAGCTTCACTAGCCCTTGTGAGAATGTGCTTTTGTTTTCATAGTGGACAACACATTCCACTTGTAAACCTTTTGGACACATAGCCAGAATAATTAAATTATCATTTATCCTTTGATGTTTTTCAGGATTAGCCATAAAAATATATAATTCATTAGGATTTTGGATGCAAAATAGGACCAAGTAAGACATAAATGGATTCGATCCATGAATGCGATCCCCTCCATTGTCTATAAGTGCTTAAAGTTTCTAGTCGACAATGAAATACTCACTGTGAACCATAGTGGATTTAGACTTCCATCTTCCCATGGAGATTTTTCCTTAGACTATTTTTGGCTTGAGCCCATGGAACCTATCAAACCCCATGAGGACTTCCTTTTCCTATCCTACCAAAAATTAAAAGAAAAATGCATATCCAAGTTATCCCTTGAAAATTTTCCTCCTCCGCCTTGTGAAGAAAACAATATTGATCCTAAAGCCCTTTCAACTAATCAACACCCATCCATCAAAAATACCTTTCCTATTTCCTACAAAAGACTAAGAAAACCAAAAAAGTCCTAATCCGCATCCTAAGAAAATTTAAAAATCCAAAGAGAAAGTGGTTGAACAACCTCCCATGGTTTTTTCCATTCTTCCCTCACAAGAACCTATGGTTGACAAACTCACTCCTACACAAATGCAACTTGAAAATCATAATAAAAGAAACATAAATGCTCGAGAGCATAGGCATAGATTGTGTACTATTTTGCATAAGATGAATGAAGAGAACAACATAGGAAATCAAAATCCAAACTTGTCAGAAGAAATAAACAATGAGCCTCCTCCATTACTAGAACCAATAGATCCTATGTCTCCAACACAATAAGGACTGAAACCTTCTATGGATATTATCATTTACCCTTTGATCATGGTTAACTTGAATGATGATGAAGAAATCACTAAAATTGATGAGCAAGTGCATAATGAGATAAATTTTCTATTTTCCTCTTCTATGAGTTTAGACGATAACAACTATGATGATCCTCCTAAAATAAATCATTCACCACATGTTGAACCTGGTGATTATTCCAATTCAACACTTGATGTTGTCCCTCAAACTAGTGATTTGTATTCTACATATACTAAAAAAGATTGGGATGTGGATGACCCGCTGGATGGTTGGCTCACATGTGCTTTACTAGTCTTTTTGGTTTCCTTTTTTCTTTTCTTTTGGTTGATTTCATGTGTGTAATGTGATCCCTTGTGCTATTATGTTTGATGTTCTATCTTTGTGTGTGTATTCCTCTATTTGTACCTACATTCTTCTATAATTCATAAGCCTTTACCTTTTCATTTGTCTTTACCTTTCATTTGTATTGTTATCTTGTGTTTTCCTTTTGGGGATGACGCAAAGTGTTGAGACACCCTATGTCTCTTCCATGTTGACCCAAAAGGTTTTTCTTTGTTTTCACTCTCTTTGTGTCATTCTTCCAGTTCTATGTGTATTTGGGGAATGATGATAGTTCTTAGCTCTCTAATATCATTGTAGCAAAGACATATACTGACCCTAAATCCATAGATCCCTTATGTGTTTCTGGGGGGAAACCCTCTTTTCCTTTTTCTTTTTCATGTTTGTCCAATTTAAAGTAATTTATCACATCATGGTGTTTAGCAATTTATTTAAAGTGGGAGCATACATTGGCATTATTTTAGCATGATTTCATTTGCATTTTCATGTTCTTTGATAAAATTTTCTTACTTCATGCGATGTGTTTTTCTCTTTGTGGTGACATTGGGAATAATTTTATATTGAACAATCTGGATAACTGAGACAGGGGGTGAATCAGTTATTAAAAAATAATTTTCTTGACCTTAATTAATCCAGAGAAAACTTAAAATCAATCAGATAATGATCTAACAGATATAAACATGAAATCACATAACAACACCATGCACAATGAACACTAGAATTTACATGGAAACCAAAGAAGCGAAAAACAATAGAGAATGCTAATTCTCAATTATGAAACACTGGTTAAGGTGACACCAATTAAGGTGATTTTTACAAAGGCTCACTACCAAATTGCCTACAAAAAACTCACTACTAGAAGAATGATGAAGGGGAATCCATTGCTGAAATAATTGTCACCAACAATGACACCAGATAGAATCTCACTATTTTCTACCTCCGGTTGTATACTATCGTAGAATGTTTGGATTTTAGGTTCACATTCATCACCAACAATGACATCGGATAGAATTTCATTGTCTACTACCTCCAGTTGTATACTTCCGCACAATGTCTAGATTTTAGATTTGCATTCACCACACTTTCTTTCATCAAATATAATCAACTTTTACTTATACCAATGCATGCCTTCATAATTTCCTAAGTCAGCCAATCACAATTTTGTTCCATGCTTCCATAAACTCCTAAGTCGACCAAACACAATTTGAATTAGGCCACCACAAAAGAATTATCATTATGGAAGGGAATGGAACATGGACCAAATAGAACCTTCTCACTCAAATCAACACACTACATATTAACCATGATATACGAAACTGAGAAATAGAATATACATGTTATAATGCAAAAGCTATTCTGCGACATATTAACCAGTTTCTAGATTGGTCTGGACCCATAAGAGTGTATCTCATTATGTTGTAAAATAAGTGGGACTAGGAAAAGCATGACCAAAGATAGATCATAAGAGCACAAAATTTGGATCACACCAATTCAGATCACCAAAGCATCAAAATTGAACCTTAAAAAATTAACCAAGATATGTTGACATCAATGACAACCATTAAGGACAAAAATCAATAGTATCACATTCCAAAAATCTCCCCCTTTTTCATTGATGGAAAAATTCATGAATGGCAAACCAAACAACTCAAAAAAAGCATCAACATCATCTAGGAACCTCTTTTCTTCTCCTCCTTTGACATCAAAGACAAAGGGAAAAAATCCCCCTGAAAAACTTACTCTACTCCCCCTATAAGGAAGCCACCAAGCATTGATCTAGATAAGAGTGAGCATATAATACCTTGGACCAATGCATACCTTGGTGCAAATTATTGTAGACCTAGAGGGGGCAGAACCCCTAACTTCTGTCAGAGATACTCAAAAGTATCTTTGCTCAATGGTTTTGTGAAAATATCTACAATCTACTCTTTTGTGGGTACATATTCAAGTCTTACCTCATTCTCCAATACCCTCTCTTTCAAGAAGTGATATCTGATGGATATATGTTTCATTCTAGAGTGTTGTACTAGATTCTTGGAAATGTTTATTGCACTTGTATTATCACACATAATTGAGATCGATTCATCAAATTACATGCCAATGTATTTTAGTGTTTGTCTCATCTACAGTACCTGAGTGCAACATGAGGATGCTACAATGTATTCAACATGATTAGTAGATAAAGATATAGATTCTTATTTCTTGGTTGACTAAGTAACCAACTGGGAGCCAAGGAAACAAGCTCCGCCACTTGTGCTCCACATGTTATCAACACATCTGGCCCAATTAGCATTAGTATAGGCTGCCAAGGTGAAATCTGAGTCCTTTGGAGACCATAACCCTATATCTTTTATACCCTTCAAATATCTGAAGATCATTTTTACTGCAACAACATGTGATTCCTTCAATTCTTGCTGAAATATAGCTGTTAGACAAACAACATACATAATGTCTAGTCTAGTAGTAGTCAAAATATAGTTATCCTCCAATCATTGACCTATACATGCTTACATCAACTTTAGGTGAATCATCTTATTTTTTCAACTTACATCCAATAACAATAGGTGTACAAACCAGTTTGGAGTTCTCCGATCCAAACTTCCTCAATAATTATTTGGTATGCTTGCACTGAGAAATAAAAATTCCTTTGTTGTTCTGATTTACTTCTAATCGAAGGAAGAAGTTTAACTCACCTATCATAGAAATTTTGAACTCCTCCTTCATTTCATCTGCAAATTTTCTATAAAAATCATCATTTTCTCAAAAAATTATGTCATCAACATAAACCAGAACAATAAATATTTGGTCTTAGTGATTTCTATATTACTATCAAAAGATCCCTTTTGAAATCCTTGTGCAATCAAGTACTTGTCTAATCTACCATACCAGGCTCTAGGATCCTGCTTCAATCCATATAAATCTTTCTTCAACCTACAAACAACATCTAGGTAATTTCTGGACCTAAATCCCTCCAGTTACTCAATGTAGATTTCTTCCTTCAATTCTCCAATCAAAAATGCAGATTTGACATCAATTTGATAGACTTTGAAATCCTTAAAAGCTACAAAATCCAGGAATGTCCTGATCACTTCCATTCGAGCAACAGGGTCATATGTATCTTCAAAATCAATACCTTCGATCTGAGTGTAACCTTTGCAAACCAATCTTGCCTTGTTTCTCATTACCTTTCCATTTTCATCCAGCTTGTTTGGGAATACTCACTTTGTTCCAATTAAATTTTTTTCTATCGGTCTGGGGAGAAGTTCCCAAGTCTATTTTTTCTCTATTTGATCAAGCTCTTCTTTCATTGCCTTTGCCTAGTTCTAATCATTTCATGCTTCTTCCATATTATTTAGCTCAATTTCTGAGAGTTAACACAATAATACTTGTTCTTGAGAAACTTTGCTTCTTGTGATGATTCATTTATCCTTATGTCCAATAATCTTATTTTCTGAATGGTTTCTCTATACATACCTTGGAGTTTTGGTTGTAGTTTTCAGAGCCTCCTTTGTCTCTTCTTCTTCTTTCTTATCCTTTTCTCCTTTTTCATCTAAGTTATCTGATTCATATTCAATATGCCTATTAGGATTTATTTGAACATGCTCATCCACTTTCACATTCACACTTTCAAATATCTTATTCAGTCTCTTGTTGTAACACTGGTACACCTTGCTTCTTGTAGAGTAACCCAAAAATATGCCTTCATCAGCTCTATTGTCGAACTTTCCAAGATTGTCGTCATCTCTCTAAATGTAGCATTTCCTTCCAATTTTTTTGAAATACTTTACTGTGGGAGCTCTTCCATGCCATAGCTCATATGATTTCTTTCCATATTTCCTCTAGAATAGTATTCTATTAAGAGCATATGTTGTTGTGTGTATCACTTCTCTCCAATACACCTGTGGTAAACCTGCTTCATTGATCATTGTTCTAGCTACTTCTTGAACTATCTGGTTCATTATTTCCACTACACCATTCTAGTGTGGTGTTCTTGGGACGGATAGCTATCTTTTAATGTCGTGTTTCTCATATAACTTATTGAATTCATCAGAAGTAAACTCTCCGCCTTTATCAAATCTTAAACACTTAATTCTTTTGTCAACTTTATTCTCAACTCTTGCATTGAAAATCTTGAACTTTTCTAAAGCCTCTATTTTTTCTCTTAAGAATGCAACCCATGTTAATCTAGAATAATCATCTATTAAAAGCATAAAATATTTATCAACTTGTAAGCTTCTTGTTCTGGTTGGACCACATAGATCAGTGTGTACAAGGCCCAACAAATTAGTAGAGGATTCTTCTTTTCTTTAGAATGTTTCTCTAGTCTGCTTTCCTTCTTGGCATCCTTTGCAGATAGTGATGTCTAGTTTGGTCAGTCTCAGAAAATCTCTAACTACTCTTGTTGAACTTATCCTTACCAAGTTGTCGAAGTTGATATGACACATCCTTCGGTGCTAGAGCCAACTGTCATTGCTCTAAGAAAATAAGCATCTCATTGTAGCTCCTTTCAATTGATGCATATTCCTACTTGTCATCTTTCCTACTACAATAATAGTTCTAGAACTCTTTCGGATATCACAACCATCATCCTAAAATACAACATTATAACTATTCTCGCACATTTATCCAACACTCAAAAGATTATGATATAAACCCTTCACATAGTAAACATTCTCAGTGTTATTTTTTCCATCAAAGGTAATAGAACCAATTCCAATAATCTGTGTTGTTTTATCATCTCCAAATCTAATAGAACCTCCATCATATTTCTCAAGCTTCTATCACCGGTCATATGATTCAAACATCCACTATCAATCAACCATTCATCTCCATTTCTTTTGACAAATAATGCAACTTCAGTGTTATCATTAGATTCCAGACAAATATTAGATATATCAAATCTAGGTTCATCATTTTCTACCAAAAACAAACAATCCTCATGATTTGATTCATCATTTACAATACTGGCATTTTCATTAACATAATAGGCCTTCTTGTTGATCTTTGTAAATTTCTACCTTGTTCTTTTCTCTAGACACTTATTTTCTAAATGACCAATCTTTCCACATCTAAAACATTTAAGGGGCAACATACCTTTGTACTTGTTCGTACCTTTCTTTAGTTTTCTTGTGAAGTTTGCTTCCAACTCATCTGAACTTTCACTATCTATATCTTTTTCTATCTTTGTGGCTTTGAAGGTTGTTTCAGATTTCTCATAGTCTTTTCCAAATTTTCTCATCTCAAACATGTTCAAGGTGCCAAATATTTGCTCTGGTGAATTTCTTCAAATCATAAATTTCCTCAATAGCTGAGATATTGTCATTGTAGCTCTCTGGTAGGGTCATCAAAATATTCTCCATAACATCTTCATCTGTCAGAGTGCCTCCTTGATTTGTGACTTCATTTATTGCATTGTCAACTCTTTGAAAATATCTTGCTATATCCTCACCTTCTTCCATCCTCAAGTTTTCATATCTATGCTTAGTTGTCAACTTCTTTGATAATTTAACTCTATCATTTCCTTCATAGATTTCTTTCAACTTTTCCCAAACATCATAAGCAGTTTCCAATGAAATAACTTTTGTTAACTCAGTCTTAGACAAAGTACTAAATATTACATACCTATCCTTTTCATTCTCTTTATAGGCTGAAATCCCATATGCAGAAGAAGGACCATTTATCGGTTCAACATATTTTGTCTCAACAACTTTCCAATTTTTGTACCCTATAGAAACTAGGTAACCTTCTCATTTGCACTTTCCAAAAACTATAGTCATATCCATCAAACACAAGAATTTTCAGTTTCTATGCCATCGGATCTACCCCAAGCAGTTAAGCTCTTCTTTGAGGAACCAAAGCTCTTATACCAATTGTTGAATAGTTCAAATAATTGAGAGGGGGTGAATTAGTTATTAAATTTTTATTTTCTTCACCTTAATTAATCCGAAGCAAAATTAAATCAATCAACTAATGATTTAATAGATATGAACATGAAAGCACATAACAAAACCATGCATAATGAACACCAGAATTTATGTGGAAACCCAATAAGGAAAAAACCACGAAGAATGCTAATTCTAAATTATAAAACACTGGTTAAGGTGATTTTTACAAAGGCTCATTACCAAATTTCTCAATATAGGTAAGGCTCAATGCCAGTGGGATCATTGTTCGGTTATTACAACTAAAGATAAAAAGGCTCACTATTAAAAGAAAAAGTCTCACTGCCTACAAAAAATGGCTCACTACTAAAAGAATGATGAAAGGGAATACACCATTAAAATAATTGTCACCAACAATGACACAAGATAGAATCTCACTTTCTATTGCCTCTGATTGTATACTATCACACAATGTCTAGATTTTAGGTTTGCATTGATCACCAACAATGAAACTAGATAGAATCTCACTGTTTGTTGGCTTCGATTTTATACTTTTACACAATTTCTATATTTCAGATTTGCATTCACCACACTTGCTTTCATCAAATAGAATCAACTTTTACTTATACTAATCCATGCCTTTATAATTTCCTAAGTCATCCAATCACAATTCCATTCCATGCTTCCATAAACTTCTAAGTCAGCCAAACACAATTTGAATTAGGTCACCACAAAATTATTCTTGTGGTGGAAGAGAATGAAACATAGACGAAATAGAACCTCCTCACTCAAATCAACACACTACATATTAACCATGGTATCTGGAGGCAGAGAATAGAATATAAATGTTATAATGCAAAAAATGCTTTGGGGCATGTTAACCAATTTATAGATCAGTTTGGACCCATAATAGTGTGTCTCATTATGTTGCAAAATGAGTGGGACCAGGAAAAGCACGACTAAAGATAGATCATCATAGCACAACATCTAGAGCATGCAAATTCAGATCACCAAATCATCAAAACTAAACCTTAAATAATCAACCAAGATATATTGACATCAATGACAACCATTAATGACAACAATCAATAAAATCACATTCCAACATGTCCTTCAAGAGCTTGATCTATCTTAGCATATTACATTGCTCTTAGTGGTGATGCAATGCACTACAATCCCTAAGTTGTGAATCTTTTATCCTTTCATTGGTCCTCTCTTTGAGAAATTAGGAACAATGTCCCCTAAGATTAAGACCTCAAATGAACTAAGAGAAATCCCTTCAAACATTCTGCTTTCTTATTGTATTGCATCTTTGTACCTTATTAAATTCATGGAGGTATGGCTTTGATATAGTCCCCTAGGGCTCACCTAGTGGACAACTAGCTTCACTAGCCCTTGTGAGCATGCATTTTTCTCTTTGTACCTTATTAAATTCATGGAGGTATGGATTTAATATGGTCCCTTGGGGCTCACCTAGTGAACAATAAGCTTCACTAGCCCTTGTGAACATGCATTTTTTTCTTTATCCTTATCATAGTCATGGGGGTATGACTTTGGTATGGATTTCCTAGGGCTCACCTAGTGAAAAACTATCTTCACTAGCCCTTGTGAGCATCCACTTTTGTTTGCATAGTGGAAAAAATGTTCTACTTATAAAATGTTTGGACAAACAACCTAGACCCAATCCATAGTGCATTGGATGGCTAGTAGAAGCTTGATCCGTTAGATTTTTCCTTTATTTTTTTATTTTTCTATCTTTGATGGTGTATGTTTTTTATTTGGTTATGGCTTCATATATCATTCACAAGTGTTTTCCTTTCTGCCTATGTTGGTCTATTCTAGGATCTTGATCTTGGGGACTTGGCCACCCTCTTAGTTATTATCATCCTATCTTACTAGAATTTGCACATTTGAACCCTTCTTGATTATGTGGTTGGCTACTTTAGTGTGAGTTTGAATCAAGTTCATCCTCTCACTAAAGTGGGGCACACTTGGTTAGGTCCACCTTGCTTTATTTATCCCTATTTATGTCTTAATTGGTCCTATTTTGCATGCACAAGCCTAATGAATTATATCTTTTTTATGGCTAATCCCGACAAATATCAAAGGATAAATGATAATTTAATGATTCTAGTTGTGTGTCCTTAATTTTTGGGTCAGGACTAAGATGCCACCTAGGGCATCTTTGTCCCCCAGAGGTCTTGGGACCTTGATTTCAAATGTGCCTTAAATGGACCCCTTTTGGAGTTTGTGCTCCAAGTTTCAAGCCTTGGGAGTCCTAGGGTGTCTTAATCCCCCTTAAGTAATTTTCAAGATTTAATTTCAAATCATGGAAATATTTAGCCTCCTTTAATTAATCAATTCATGTGTCGGCTTGTTGTTGTGTAATTTTAGGAAATTAAGTACTGATAAGTATAAATGTAAGGTTCCTCCATTCATTTTCGTCCTAAGATCCTAAGCATTCAAGTATTCATTCTTAAAGTCAAGTTTATGAGATCAAGGGAAGTTATTCAAGCATCATATCAAAGATATTCTTTCATCATGTGCATTTTTGAGCTAACATTTGTGATGTAGGGTTTTGATTCAAGCAAGAAATTCAAGTCAAGATCTATCACACATTCCTTTGATTCAATATCTACATTCAAGCTAGCCATCTCACACAAGTTTATAGTTTTTATAACAAGGGTTTGGTGAGTTGCAATATCAAACTTTGTTCATTCATCATTTCCCTCCATTATTTCATTTCATTTCAAGGTTTAATTACCAACAAGGGGTTTTACAAAGGAAAACCCTCATTTACTAACAATCAACAAGTTTTCCCAATCTTGAATATTTGTGTTTGTAGATTCAGGTTAAATACTTGAAGATCATTTGAAGTGTAAAGTTCCAAAGTTGCAAAGTTGCATTGAAATTTTTTCATCTTCACAGAAACTCACCTACAAGTCAGATCTAGAAGTTTTAGGACCTAAGATCCAAGAAGAAGGAAGTGTAGACATTGAGCCTCAGGACCACATTAAGAGATTTTAAAAATTCAAAATGGGACTAAGACAACAATAAGGGCATCTTAGTCCTCCCAAGGGTATTTTGTAGAGATTCTTTTAGATTTTGTTCTGACATTCGAAGATTTTGCATTTCCCCCCAAAAAATAGCGGGACTAAGACAACAATAAGGGTGTCTTAGTACTCCCTGACATATTTTGATAGCATTTTTGCATTTACAGAATCCTCATCACATTTCTAGACTTCCTAGGTACACACATCCTAATTTTTTGTTGCTCAATTTCATCATTTAAATTCATTATTTGACTTAAACTACTAGGTTTTGTGATTTGAATATTAACTTGTATTTTCCAAGCTTTTGCTTGGTGGTGAACCCTTCAAATCTTAAAATAACCCCTCCTAGTTCTTCCTTGTTGTGTATTGACTCACCTTTGGGTTGATATTCAATCTAATTAGAGTTCCTAGGTCATTCTTTAATGAACAATTATTTGGGAGACTAGGGGTGTTCTATGAACTAAGTTATAAAACCCCTTCTTATTTTCACCATTGTTCAATGAGGACCTCAATAATACCACTTGTGGTAAGATCCACCTACCCACAACCGATTCTTGACAAGGGTGGAGGTCTTTAGCTTCATATTTTTCTGAGGTTATGGTGATTGGAAAATAGAGAAAGTAACTTTATCAGGAGCATCATAAGTTGATAGAAAATCCATGGAAATAGCACACTACAAAAAATCATTATGAAATGCTTCCACAAAATCACTCATAGCTAAATTTTTGGGTAATTGAATTGGAGGTGACTTATTTTCCTCAAATGATTATGACATAGGTTTTCTCTTAAGGGTTGATTTTATTTTTCTTAAATTCCTCATATTGGATAGTGATAATTCTGCAACGATCACATGACTTGAGAGGCCCAACATCAATGAATACACCCTTAAACCATACATCTTAATATCTAGTTTGATTTCTATAACACTCCACCAATATTCCTCTTCAAAACTCCATTTTACTCCCACAAAACTTTACCCAACATCCTCAACCCTAAGCCCAATGCCCTATACACTTAACCATGTACCCTCAAACTTGAAGACTATTTGTAACCCTCAACCCTATACTTAAACCCTAAACCCTACACCCTCAACCCTAGAAATTATATCCTAAACCCTATATACTATGTACCCCCAACCCTATACCCTAAAAATTAATCCTCAAACTTATACCCTAAATCATATACCCTAACCCTCATCCCTAAATAGATACCTTATACCCTTAATCATAAACCCAATACCCTCGACCCTATACCCAATATCATCAACCCTAATCCATATACCATATACACGTAACCCTATACCATCAACCCTCAACACTATCCCTCAACCCTATACACTCAACCCTCAAAACTACACCCCCAACCCTCAACCATATACCTTATACCCTCAACCATAAAACCTATACCCGAAACCTTATATAGAACATTGTTTAGCCCTAAATACCCTAAAATATTAGCCCTAAAGCCTAAACCATGAACATCTAGACCATACCATGAACAAGGTGGATTCTATCAATGGTGTTACCAAGCATGGAAAGCTTAACAAGTAGGAGAAAATTTCACTAGGATTTTTTCCTGCTGAAGAAAACAAAAGGGGACTTTGAGGAAGAAATGTGTTAATAAAATTTTGGACTTAAATAGGAAACTTTATAATCATATTTAGCTACAAGAAGGTTTATCTACATCAAAAAAAATGGAAGGTTGCACATGTAAGAGAGGATGTCTCAAGAATGGATAAAATAGAAATGAATATAATCTTATAGATAGAGTAAAGTTTGAAGGTCAAAAAAATCTACCTCCCATTAAATATATCAACATCCATTGTGCTTATAAAAAGAGCACTTATTGCACCTCTAATAATTCAAATGCTACCAATATGCCCTCTTTCAATAGTTAGAAAAATCTTGAAAGGAGTGAATCTCAATTTCCTTCCAAATATTGTGAAAATTTAAGTCTAAGTTTATTTAGGATTCACTCAAGGCTACTTATTTTATACACTAAATAGAAACGTTTGGCCCCATGTGATCACCATAGAAAATTATATTATAATAGCATCACATATTATGATCAGAATTCCTTACATCCTTTAGAGTGTAGATTTGTGATCTACATAGCTGCAATGTGAATGCATCATCAGAGGGAGAGGAGTAAGAAGGGATGGAGGGTGAGGTAGACATGGAGGGAGTGAGAGACCTAGTAAGCGAAGAGATAAAGGGGAAGAGAGGTGAGAGACCTATAGTGGAGATAGGTGATATGGGCATTTAATGAGGGAAGGGGAGAGAGAGATGGGGGTTTAAGGAGGGTGTTGCCATAATAATGGGTTACACTTTCTAGGACATCCTGATTTTTTTAAATTGTATATTTTTAGAAAATATAATTATTTAATCTTTTAAAGGTTCCATTTAAATGATTTTAATTGAAGAGGGTTTTATTGAACCCCCTTAGATCAAACCCCCTTGGTTAGAACCTTGCTAGTTTTAAACCATACCTATAATGGAGTCTCCTCTACTCTATCAATGTACTAAAAGAAAACCACTTTTGATTTACCTTTTGGGGGATCAAATGAATTCATTTAAAATTTATGTTTTGTAAGTATGTAGTCTTTATTACAAGATTTCCAAAAACTATAATTTTAAATATATTTAATTTGATTATTATTTTTATTTTTTATTTCTTGTGAATGTAGGTTTCTCACTAAAAGTCAAGCTCTTTTTTTGCACATGTGGAAAAATAGTAGATTACCAAAAAAATCCTAAAAAATATCTATGCTCTTGGTATTGATGTCCTTGATCCAATGTAAAAAAGAAGAATTTCAATACATACAAAGAAAATTGTTATACAATAAACCTATGTCTAAATTGTAATTAGTTTTAATTCAAAACATAATTAAGAAAAAATATTCAATAACACACTATGAAACCAAATGAAGGAGCTAGATATTGTAGTTACAAATCTAAATTCAAAAAAAAAAAAGTTTTATCCTTCATAGAAAAAAGTTGTGTATACAGTAACATAAAAATGTTTTTTGCTGTTAAAAACTAGTTATCGAAGGAGATGGAAAAACAAATGTAATTTGATGCCAAAATTTTGAAAAATAAATATTTAGAATCTAGAAATAAAATTTTACATATCACTAGTTTGCATCATCATCAAATTGCTCATTGTTTAGCATTTATAGGTGTTTGAAAGTGAAGATTTAGCTAAAAAATTTTAGTCCAATGTCAAGTTTGGCGATAAAGTGTATCCCATTATTGTGGGATCACCCAGGAGGGAAGGGGAGATAGAGAGGGGGAGAGGAAGAGAGGGATGGGATTTCCTAGGGAGAGGATGGAGGGAGAAGAGGAGAGACAAAAGAACAAAGAGAGAGAAGAGTAACAAGGGATGGAGGGAGGGGTAGACATGGAGGAAGTGAGAGACCTAAGGAAGAAGTAGATATAGAGGTGATGAGCTAGAGAGGGAAGGGAGAGAGAAGAGGATAGAGAAGAAAAAAGAGAAAGAAATTTCTGAGGGATGGAGAGGTAGACAAGGAGTAACTAAAATACCTAGAGATGGGATAGGTGAGGAGGAGAGACAAGAAAATGAGAGAGGTAAGTTCACAAAAAGGGAAAGAGGGGTAAGGAGGGAGGGAGAAAGGTGGAGAGGAAAGGAAATAACTAGAGAGGGAAGAGATATAGAGGTGAGATACCTACAACCTAGGGAGAGAGAGGTGAGAGACATAGGGGGAGAGGTAGAGGTGAAAGAGTTAGAGTGGGGAGAGAGGTGGGTAATAAGACAAGGAAAGAGCTAGATTGATAAAGAGGGAAGGAGGGAGTGACCTAGAGATGGGGAGAGAGAGACAACATGAGTGCTAGGTATTGATCAAGAGAACGGAGAGAGATAGGAAAGAAATAATAAAAGAGGGGGAGAGAAGAAGAGATACGTAGGGAGGAGAGGACAGAGATGGAGGTAAGGAAGGAGGTAAGGTAGAGAGGGAGAGAAAGTTGGAGATACCTAGAGAGGGGAGAGATAGGCAAGGGAGAGAAGAGAGGGAGAGAGAAATGGAAGTATTAGTAGAGAGGGAAGGAGGTAGAGAGGGAGTGAAATATAAAACCTCAACTATCCATCATCAATCATAAACCTTAAACTCTAAGCCTTAATCAAAGTTGGGGAGAGAGATAAAGAGATAGAATTTGTCTCTAGCATTCTAAAAATGAATTTTCATTGGGAAATACCAACCCTTTGGGTTGGATTTTCCTTGGAATCCAACCCAAAGGGTTGGATGACCATGTCATGCCAAATATATGTTTCCTGAAAAGGTAAAAAAAAATCACACATTTTGGTCATGCTTTCCATCAGGTTTGCACATGTTTCAATGCAAATTTATAAAAATATCATGATGGTATTAATATTGCTCATAAGTACCTATCTAACCATATAATATTTTTCATGGTTTTATTTTGTTAAGCTTGCCATCTTTAACTTCTTTTGTTATTGTGTCTATTTTTTGTCAAAAAAACTACATAGAGTATTTTGACTATAGTTTTTTGCTCACTCATCGAATTTTGAAAAAAATTACATTTTTAGAAAATAGACTCCATTCTAAATGTATTGAAAAAATTAAATTGATTTTGCAATTAGTTTTAAATTTTTTTGGGGAAGAACACTCAATTTTTTGTTTTTCAAGATGTTTCAACTTCAAAAATTAGTAAAAAATCATATATTCATTAAAAAATTAGCCAAAAAATCAACATAAAGTACATGGTGTTAGCTAATTTCTCACCAAAGAGATTTTTAAAATTCTAAAAAATAGTTAATATTTTAGGGGGAGCACACTAGGCACTATGTTATGTTTTTTGAAAAAATAGGATAAATCAGCACCTAAAGGGTGAAGATTGCTTTCACATAAAGGCATGCAATGTGCCACGTGGTGGTTGTGTGACTTTATATATATCATTTCCTCTTCGGGTAAAAATTGAGACACATGTCATCTTAGTAGGGATTTTCTTCAAAACTGATCTCATAAAATTTGAAAACTCCCACTTGCTTGTCACATCATCTATTTTCGTTGGGCAATTTGTATCTTCCATGAAAAGATCTTTTAGGGTGGAGTTCATTGGAAAGTGTGGTGTATGTCTTACTTATGGGGTGAAACCTTTGAGTTGGAATCATCAATCTCCATAACTAATCGATAAAATTTTTCCATGCTATGTTAAAATCTGTTTGTTTTTTGACATCATATCTTCACTAAAAAATCTGAAACCATTAATGAAGTAGTTGGGACTTAATGAGCAAAGATTGTTGTGATCTAACCAAGATCTAGGATCAGATTGTGAGCTATTAGATTCAAGCATCTAGCAGTTTCTTCTTCTAGATTGTTTATGGCGACGTCCTCTTCTTCTGGCTATAAATAGGGGTTTGCAACAGTGAGTAAAATTTTTTGGAAAAGTTTTCCTCAAAAATCTTTAGAGGAATATAGATACTGTCTTAGGGAGCTCTATTTTCTCAATAATAAGAGGGTTTTTATAGAATACTACTTATTCTCTTTTGTATGTTGAATTCAATTCGGGCTATCATCAGATTGGAATCCTACCTCTATTTTTAGTAAATATATTACAAGAATTTGATCTATTAAGAAGAAAGCTTTGGGATTATGCAATTTTATGGCCTTTGTCAAGTTTATTTTTCATATTTTGTTCATAATGAAAACATTGGGTTAAAGCTTTATGTTTCAATATTCCAATTAATTATTTGACGTGTTGTTAGCTTCTATGTTTTATGGTATCTTTTAGAAATTGGATCATATCCATTACACTCTTCCATTTTCTATAAAGGGTATGCCATTTTTCATATTATGCTCTAAAGGAGGATGGATTATGTAAATTTCTGGGTATTCCTGATGATATTTAGAGTTTTTCTTATACCTGATTAGACCTTAATGGGTGCTTCCCACTAGGATATTTGAAAGACTACATTGTGCTTTCTCCAGCGTTTGTTGCTCATTCTCTTACCAAAAATGAAGGTTATGTGGCATTCTGTGTCTATTTTATCAATGATAAGAAATAGTTAAGGTTTGAAATGTTCTAAAAGCTTTGGCACATCACCATATTTATATTTTATTTGCATTTATTTCTACCCCTTTTCCCCCAAACACAAAGAAGATATGACTTTTTAAAAAAATCCTTGAGCTCATTTAGTGAGGCACAAATTTATCCCCCACTCATTGAATTTCCCATAAGGATGTTCGTAGAGGCGCAAGCTTTAATTATCAATAGTTGTTTTTTAGCACACTCGATGGGACTCAAAGTTTTTCAAATGCTTGATTAGAAGTCAGAAATATTTCTTAAATAAGACCAAGAAAAGAGGTTGGCAATTTCATGCCCAAATTTTAAACAAGATCATCTTCTAGAGGCCATTTCCATTATTCCCAGTTACCAACCTCAATACCTAGGAGGAGACTTACAAATTTTGTATCACCTGTAAGTAGCAATAGGTTCAAAAGTGCTAGGCCACATTCTAGAGCCTTATCTAATCCACTAGGAGGATGAACCTTCTAACTCAGAATACCCATCTACCCTATCTATAGGAATTTTTTCATAATGACTCATAGAGGTGCTCCTGCTCCTAGAAAATTTGTAACCTAGGATAATGGTAGCCCACTAAAACAACCCACACCACTAGATGTATGGCCTACCATACCCACCAATGCTCTCAAGACAATCCCAATTTTTTTGGAGGAATATTTTAAGACCCCTTTCGAACATCTTCAAGATATAGTAGAGGTATGCAGAGTACATAACATTATAGAGGAGAATGTTTCTCTCAAGTTACTGGCCATATATTTCAAAAGAAAATCCAAGAACTAATATAGGTCCTTGACTTTCGATTCTATTTGTTCTTGGGATCAACTTAGGGAGAAGTTGTTTGAAAGCTTCTCAAAAAAGAGAGACCATTCCTCTTTTTTGTGACAATTAATTAGCATCAAGAAGGCCCCATAAGAGGCTATGAGTGACTTCAACAATAGGTTCCACAAAACCTCACAAAGGATTCCTATGATTGCTATAGAATTCATTTTTTATTTAAAAGGTTTCAATTCATATATCGCGGTCACGATACAATCTATGGTAGGGGATACCATGCCTGATGCATATGGTCTAGTTGTGCACATAGAAAATAGTTTAATCAACATTGAGAAGCTTCCACCATGTCCGACGATGCCCACGTTCACAAAATTTTTTGGTGGCCCTTAAGAAGTGACTCCTAATGCCTCCACTCCATAGATGAGAACATCAATTGCACCACCATCCATGTATGTATACTTAGGAGGACAACCTAGTATGTTAGGCTATTCTCCATTAGCAGAAGACGTGAATGATATGAAGAACCTCATGCGGTCCTTCATAAGTGAGCTAGTCCTCATCCGATGACAACAAGAAGCACCTCTGAAGTCTCCCACACAGACCTATCAAGGAGGAAGGCCATCTTATCAATAGAATGCATATCAAGGATATTTGAAAGGAGGAAGTCAAGAACCAGCACCTGCAAATCAAATAGTCCCAATCACCATGCCACTTTAGACTGTCATGAACAATCCGAGCAAAGATTTGGTCCCAAGATAGAGCAACCAAGAAGAATATCAAAATGCATGGTGCTTCCTATGTAATGATAGCCATATGCCCCAAAATTGTCCAAGGGGAAACCTTTAGTAGAAGATAGTGGAGAAAAGATGCCAAGGTGTTTTTCAAACATGAAAGAATATTAGTCTCCCAAAATGGAGAATTCCCACTTCAGAGCACAAATGCAAGGGATGTCCTTAGAGAAAGAGCTAGATATCACACCAGACCAAGCACTTTTCTCTTGGATGGAATAAGATGTAGTATTTAAAAATGATGCTCTAATAAATAGTTCCCTCCAAGTACATTCAGACTATAACACAAGGTCCAAAAGAAGGCTCACTAGAGAATACCCATGACAAGCCCCACAACAACTACAATGACAAATGGAGCAAGTCTTGTAGGCCCAACCCGCTTAGTAGTCACAAGCTCCACCATTTCCAAAGAAAGAGGTAGAAAAAGCACTAAGCCCACCCACATCAGATCGGCCTCTCCCAAATTCGAAAGAGATACCACCATTCAAACCCAAGGTCCCACTAGTCAAAATGCTTAACGTAGTAGAACAACTAAAGAAGGAACTCCTAATGTATCTTTGTGGGATGTTATATCAATTCCAAAATAAAAATAATTTCTCCAAGAGGCATTAGCAAAAGAGGAACAAATACTGTAGATGAATATAGCCCCACTGCACAATAAAGAAAAAGAGCCTACATCAAACCCCTGACCTTTAGGAGCCACAACATATGTGAATGTTGCAAATGATGCAAACATGAAAGAGTAAGAAAAAAAAATCCCACACCTTTCTTTTTAATACTTATTGTGGGAGATAAGCTTTTACATAATAACATGATTGATTCAGAAGCTAGTACCACTATCATAACTAAGAAAGTGGCCGATGCCCTGAAACTTAAGTATGAGCCTCTTGAGAAAGGGATCATGCAATTGGATAGGAAGAAAATCCCAACCGTTGATCGTATCAAGGACCTATCTTTAACCCTTTTCTCGTGTTCGAGCCAAACTGTCACATAGGAAGTAGTCATGATAGACATTCCCCCAGTATTTGGGATGTTTCTTTCAAGGAACTTTACAACAAATCTTGTCGGATATCTTATGCTTGATTGGTCTCATTTGATACTATAGACAAAGCACAGGGTAAAGATGAAGATCTTGTCTGAGTCCTTGCACCCTGAACATATAGCTGACAACGTAGTTTTGTGATTTGAAGTAGTGCATACCTCTTTCTCAAAAAGATAGACATATTGCGCATAAATATTGGAAGATGAGGAGGACATGAATGATTAGACCCCTAAAGAGGAGGTCCTTCTCAATTAGTTTATTGACTCAGACCCATTCAGAAACTTCCATTCCACTAGATTGGGAACCTATGTGATCTTCGATAATGACCAAGCTTTCCTAAAATTGGTAAAGGATCAAGAAGATCCCAGCATATCGGGCGACAATAGCCTATGGATGCTATATTTTGATGGCACCAAATGTAAAATTGGTGCCCAAGCAGGCATCTGACTGGTATCTCCAACAAGATCAGAGACCCTCAAAGATTCCCTCTTCTAGTTCCTGTGCTTGAATAATGACGCAAATTATGAGGCTTTGGTCCATGGTTTTATTCTTATAAAATGGATGGGCGTGAAGAGAGTACAAGTGCTCATAGATTTGGAGTTGGTCATAAGCTAATTCTGTAGACAAGCAACTATGAAAAATGTAAGAATGAGGTCTTATAGACATATAATATGGGATTTGATTAGGTGTTTTGAAGATTTTAACATACAGGTCATCCGACGATCTCAAAATGTCATTGTAGATTAGATGGATTCAATTGGCTCATAGTTTGAGCCAACCTCTGAATCAAAAAAGAAATGGAATGAAATACAGACTATTGTCTAACTATCTATTCTCAACAATGATCAAAATTGGATGGTTTTTAAGGATGACACTCAAATCACCACTTTTAATGAAAGTCAAGGAAGGCTCCCGATTATTCACAACCCGAGGCTAGAGGAGCTATGAAAGGACAAGTGATCCAATTAAAGGGAAATAAGCTCCCATGAGGATTGAATTCTCTCAAAAATATTTTTGACTATGAGGATGTGAGGAATAGAAAACAAAGATTCACTGTTGATGCAAGAGACTATGAAGTTCTCGATGTCGAGAATGGCAGAAAGCTAAAATTTGAAAGAGACGTCCCGTAGATGGATAAAGAGAGATTGAAAGGACTATGTTCTAGATTTGATGGGTTTGTAGCTTGGAACTATCATGATTGTAGAGGATATGATCCAAGCATAATCCAGCATACTATTGACTTGGATGAAGGCTCGAAGCTCATCTGATAGAAACAAAGGTTGGTCAATCCAAAGGTCGAAGCACTAATGGCACAAGAGTTTACCAAATTGATTGAATCAAGAATCATATACCTGATTAAACATTCCACTTGGGTATCCAATCTTGTACGAGTATAGAAAAATAATGGTGATATTTAGCTCTGCATGGATTTCAGGGACTAAAACAAGGCTTCATTAAAAGATAACTACCTGTTGCCCTCGATGGAGTGAATTTTCTAGAACATGACTGGATCAGAGATGTTATCATTGCTCGATGGTTTCTTGTGGTATAACCAAGTATACATCAAAGATGAGGACCAACACAAAACATAATTCACCACCAAGTGGGGAATGTTTGCGTACTCAAAAATGCCCTTAGGACTCTCCAATTTTGGTGTGACCTTTCAACAAGAAATGAACATCGCCTTCAAGGGGTTAATTAATTAGATCATCTTAATATATCTGGATGACCTGATTGATTTCTCAAAATTAAAAGATGATCATTTCAATCATCTGGAAAAAGTCTTCCAAAAGTGTCAGCAGTTCAGGATTTCCCTAAATCGTAAGAAATGTGTCTTCGGAGTACTACAAGGCAAGCTATTGGGTTTTGTGGTATCAAAAGAGGGAATAGCCATAAAACCCAAAAGGGTGAAGGCTATGATATAAATACCACTACCAATTAACCAAAAGGGGCTACAATCCTTTCTAAGAAATATCAATTTCATTAGCCAGTTCATTTTAGACTTCACGGGCATCATGAGACCTATCACACTGATGTTAAAAAAGAATTTAGGTTTTAAGTGGAATCCCAAAGGAAAGATTTCTTTTTAGAAAATAAAGGTAGCCATTTCTACATCCTTGATGCTAGCTAACCTAGACTTCTCCAAGGATTTTGTGCTCTATGTCTATAATGAACAACACAACATAGCTTCAATGCTCACTCAGAAAGATAAAGAAGAAAGCAAAGAATATCCCATCACATTCCACTCTAAGAATATCAAAGGATACTAAACCAGGTACAATTTTGTTGAGAAACATGTCGTTTCTATTATCAAAAGCCTCAATAAATTTTGACACCTGGTATCGGCCAACAAAATCACCATCCTCATTGCCCATCCCTATATTCGAGAATACATCATTGAAGGCGAGATAAAAAAAATAGGGCCAAATGGTTCACCAAGATCCTATAATATGATGTAGAAATCTAATTGATCAAGCTAGTTCAGGGAAGAGTTATTTTTGAATACCTTGCACAGGAATTAAGCCCCTAGGTGGAAGAAGAGGCCAACTAGGTCTATACAAATTAGTTTGAATCTGATGAGTCATGGGTGGTTGATCATACATGATTTATGCAAAAAGGGCAATACCTGACCATCATTCCACCTCAAAAAAGATGCTACTACTGATTGCAAGGCACCAGGTATGTACTAATTGAAGGAATTTTATTTAAAATAAATTATGATGGTGTCCTGCTTTGTTGATTAGATAAGCCATAGGTAGAAAGAGTTTTAAATGAATTCCATAGATGTACTGAGGGTGAAAACTTCTCTACAAAGACTAATTCTTTGAAAATAATGGAGGAAAAATATTACTGGCCTTCCATGTTCTTCGAGGTGCACCACCTAGTGTGAAAGTGTACCTAGTGCCAATATTTCGTTGGCAAGCAAAATAACTTTTCCATGCCATTGAGCCCAATCGTCTAAGGAACAATTTGCAAAATGGGATTTAGATTTCATTGAGATGATCAATCCCATCTCCAATGCTACCATAAGTGGATACTTATGGCTTCCAATTATTTCATAAGATGGATGGAGGCTATTACTCTAAAAAATGCTACAGAAATAGAAATTGTTAATTTTATTGAGGAGCTGGTGACAAGGTTCATTTTTCCTAAAACTATCATATTTGATAATGCACAAGCCTTCATAGGATTTGGGATGTCAGAATTCACTCTCAAGAATGGGGTATACCTCAAGACTTCCTCTAATTATTACCCACAAGGAAATGGGTTAGTAGTGTCGACCAACAAGAACCTGATTAGGTGAATTAAGTGCATCAGGTCGAAACAACGAGCAGAATGGCATAAGAATTTGTGATCCACTTTATGGGTCGATAGAATTACACCCAAGAAAATCCTAAAGGCATCTCCTTACGAATGGGTGTATGGAAAGGAGGTGGTTTTACCCATTTCCATATAAATTTTGGCATTACAACTATTAAAAGATTTAGCAATTGAGGAAAGCAACAAGATGGAAGTAAGATTGGTAGAACTCTTGAGGCTCGAGGAAAAAGAGAAAACTCGTATGGTGCCATGATCGGGCACCAACAGATAGTCAAATGATGGTTTGATAAAAAGCCCTCCAACCCAAATTTTTGGGAAGGAAGCCTTCTGCTAAAATACGATGAGCATGCTGCAAAACTAGGAAATCATGCAAAGTTTGAAGCATTATGGAAGGGTCCCTTTCAGATTCATGCATGCAAGGAAAATAACATGTATGAGTTAGAAGACATGGATGGAAACATTTTGGATATACTAGTAAATGATATTCATCTAAAATTGTTCCATTAAAGCATGCAAGTTCTTTTAAAAAAATCATAGTTATGTACCATATGCAATTTTTTTTTGTAAAATATGATATTTTTGTGAATAAATCCAAGAGAATAACACAATAATAGTAGAAAAACATTATATTCGTATTCACTAAAAATATTTACACTACAGTGCACATATTGAGCCTGAAGCTCTGAGAGAAGTTTTGATCCTTCTTGCACAAACCCAAAAAAAGATACATTGGAAAGGGAAAAAAGGGGAGGAGACACAAAATAGAAGTGAAATTGAAGCCTCCATCCATTGCTAGTAGCCAAAAAATTTCTTCTTTAGATTTTTTTCAATAAGGGGTATGGGGTTAACAACACAACAAGCACAACATGACACATACCTCAATCCTCGGTGCCCCGTCTATACACTAGGTACTTAAAATGATTTTTCCAATCAAACCCAAGAATGTTCTCCACTTTGTACTCCCTTAGTAGGAAGGAGGCCATGAGTCAAGATAGTGAGTGATGCCTCTCCAAGTCTATGGTGCGGAAGTCAGTGAGAAGGGGTAGCCAGGTCACCACTTCCCTAAAGTTGATGTGCCTACAGATATTCATGACACTTGGAATGTTTCCACCAAGGATAGATACTTGCATGATCTCACTGAGCCTTTCCAAATATGCTAAGTCAAACATGGCATGGAACAGCTTGATAATCTAAGGCTTGGAGATGTCTAAATCTAACAAGGAGGCCACGAACTAGGAGACAATGTTAGAGTTACACCATGACTAGTTTTCATCCTTCACGTAATCTTTGTCAAGCACCCATTTGAATGCCATAATGATGAGACGATCATTCTTCTTTAATAGGAATTTAATTATATCACTACTAACTTCACCTACGAAGGAATATTGTAGCCTTCAGCCCAAGAGCCAAATGGGGTACCTAGGCGAGACATGATAGCAGCAAGCAAGCTAAAGCTAGTGGAATGAAGAATACAGTGGGGGAAGCTTACTAACTCATGAGCTAATTTAGTAAGTTTTTTGCTAAGGTGGCATTGTTATTTATAGGAAAGGTGTGTCGGCGAGCTCAATAAATGAAAAATCCATCTCTCGCCAGAAGGTAATAAAAAAAATCAAGGCAACAAGAGGAAAAGGATGAGTCATAAAATATAACACCAACCCTTGAGAAATTAATTTGGGAATTAGGAGTAAATTCCCACACATATCGATTACCGCCATGTGTCCACTAGCATTACCAACATCGACCTTCTTGCTCATACAAAAGATGTTGATTAAAGCACTAAACTCTAAAAAATTAAATAAGAATTTATTTTTGAAGTACTTTTCATCGCTCAAAGAATTCTTTCCATTGCTAAAAGCATTCTTCCCACCACATCAAGCTTATTTGTGAAGAAGGCGGTGAGGGGAATGTACTAACTACATTATTGTAGCAGATTTGGCATTCCCGAGGGATACATATCCTACTTAACATGTATCACCTCGTTGGCAGCATTTACTAAGCAAGTGGCAATGGAAATGCCTTATTGCATGTATGTGCAAGAAAATTAAATGTAATCAAAAGAAAATTTTGCTAATTATTGAAAACTCAAATCAACTACTACTCTGAAGAGGCTTTCTGCAAATCTTTCAACACAACAATTGGAGGCATCATCTTCTAGTTAATAGGTTGGAGTCTCACATTCCAAACTAGGCCACACCAACATCTTTGGAAAAGATTCATTTTCTAATGCCTCAACACTGGAGGAGCAAAGTTTTTCTCATACTTAAACCATACTAGTAGGTGACCCTGTTAAGGAGCTAGTTATGGATTTTGCAGATTACATTTTTGACCCAAAATTACATGTGAACCCAAAAACCCTTAGGGAAGGGGAAATATAGAGAATGGTCACCCATGGGGGAATTGAAGACTTTGGTCATGCCTTTGGTATTGTGGTTTACTAAAATTCATGTTACCTTCCATACACCCATGTTGAGAGCTGGTGGATACATGCACAAAAAGGCTAGATAAAGATACAAGGATTATCAGTGGCAACAAGTTGAGGGTTGAAATTAGCACAATGACTATTTGTGATATGCTATACATCCCTATAAACCAGAGTGTTGAAAGGTTCAAGCACAGATCAATGGAGGTTTTTTGGAAGACCAAAATGAAGAAATTACAATTTTATATGGATGAAACAAATGAGAAGCCAGAAGGCAATCAATTCATCTTCCCTCTAGTGCGACGAAGGTTCAAATCTGATGTGCATGTCATTTTTGCAATGTCAGCTTGTATTTATGGCTTTCAAAATGATGAAAAAGTTTTACTCCTTCCAAATGGGCTTGGATTTGATGCTCAGGAGGGAGAAGAGCCAAAAGTATTTTGATTTTTCTGAAGTAGTGGCCAAAAGGATTTTGGATAAATTAAGAAATTATGGCACTGCTTTTAAATTTAGGTACTCTTCTTTTCTAGCACATTTGATTTTTCATCAAAACCCTAAATTTTTTGAAAATAATTTGTCTCTTTAGGTTTGATGTAAAGGGGTTGTACCACCCAATTTCAGTCTCAAACCATGTGCTCTCCAAAACATGGGATTACTATTCATTTGTGGATTACTGCTTCAAATTAGTGCTCTTAGATTTGTCCTCATGTCCCTTGGATAATTTTTCCCCTGAACCCTTACAATGGATGAAAAGCCAATAGACCCCGATGTATTATTTTTTGGGAGCCGAATTTTCTTTCATCAAATTTCATGGTTTTGTTGAGGATCCTTTAAGCTCCCTAAATTTTTAATAGACAAGACTTTCCCTTTGGAGGTATGTCGTCAGGAAACTATTGTCGACAAAGCCTATGGAAATGAAAGACACAAGAAAGTGGTTTACCCAATTCCCCTTACCATTTCCAATAGTTAGGTAATAGTTGTGAAAAGGGAGGAGCGAGATGTGCTTACTAGAAAATTGGTTTGCTTAGGCTTGGTCCTCATTTACAACACATGGAGTTATAGCCCAATAAGGTATCTCTCAACTATAAAAAATGAAAGGTGGGAGTATTTTGAATCAAGAATGAACCCTACCGAGGACAAGATAGAGGTTTATATCAACCTTTCCTTCATACCATTAGACCAACGATCGTGGCTCAATTTTTATGTTCGGGTGGTAGAGTTTCAATAGAGCATCCTGATATCTCAGTCCCTCAACACATAGTTAAACAAGCTAGAAAGGTTAGAAAGAAAGAGGAAGGATTTATGGAGGTTTTGATAAGAAATCAAGTGCCTTAGTGCCATGTATAGAGATGTTAGTCCACACAATGAGAAGTTCGACCAAATTTATGACAAAGAGGATGAAACTGATGATAGTAATCTAGAATTCGATCAGGAGATTGGACTAGAAGAAGTGCCACTATACAGCTCCTAGCCTCGAGAGCCTGACATAGGAAAAGGGAAAGACAAGCAGTCGAAGTAGAAGGACTCATAGATCACAGGTTCTGCCAGCACCCTTCCCAAGAGAAAAAGGACCCAAAGGTCCCCAAAGACATTTACTATAGCCATCAGAGCCCAAACGTTAGTAGGATTGACAACCAGGGAATCTGAATCCACCAGATTGGCCCCACAAAGAAAAGATGAGTCCAAGGTTTTGACAAACTGGGTGTATCAAGCAAAGGAGAAGAAGAGGTGGAGTCTACTCCACTAAGATATTTGACTTCAATGACCAAGGTAAGTTTTACGCCTGTCGTTTTTTCTTCTAATGCATCTTTAGTTGTTCATGCCCCTTAATCTACTGAAAAGAATCCTCCATTTGAAGGTTTTGATGTCTTTATTCTAAACACACCCCCAACCATATTTGACAAGGAACCCCATGAAGAAACCCAATGCACTAAGCGAGCATCATCCACATTAGCTACGATTGATTCTCTAACCGCCCTCTCAATGGCACCCATGGAAAATCTAATGCATCCATACTTCTAGTCTCACTAAATCTATCTACTACTAGGAAAATACCTCTTTTTCCACCCACTTCCCCTTTCACTCTGATGTGTGTCCCTCCTTCTCAATCCGCATATGACATCCCACATTTTTTCATGATAACGCTTCCCTTCACCTCTCTACAAGCTCAAACAATTGAGACCTATCCTTCAATCACATAATTTAGTCTCCCTCTAGGCCCTTCGATTTCTGGACAGAGTATTGACACCCCACGAAGTCTTCAGAGTCACCTGAGCATGAAAAAGATGGCCCGACAGGCAAGAAAGCAGAAACTATAGGTAAAGTCCATGACAAAATTAACGACTCCAAAGATTGAAGCCTATTTTGATGAAGAGAAGTGTTGGTTATTTTTTGAGAACCAAACTTAATCTCATCCCTTACCTATGAATCTACCATAACTCAATTATTAGTAGGATTGAGGATTGGCCAACACCTAAGTGAAGTACTTAGAACCCCACTTGTTTTCTTTGGGCTCTATGAGACCTAGGAGGGCCATCCTACTCATGCTCATAATATCCCTACTTGATCAAGAGCATTTCCAATCATAGATGTATTCCTTAGGAAGTACAAATAAAATAATATCATCAAAGGCTTGGAAAACCTCTTACAAAATTGTTATTTATTGTAAGGAATACACTAATACTAAAGGTTGATATAGTGTGATTTAAAGTATTATGAATTCATTCCCATTCTAAATCTATGGCCAGGTTCATCACTAGCTCAGTCAACCACAAGATAAATTAATAGAAAAACTAGTGCCTAATCTAAGGGAATAATGGAGTCATATTTGTAATCAATCAATAATACAACTATATTTCAACATCAGTAATTAGGGGACTATTAGTATGCTACTTTGTGGCATCTAACTCACTATGTTTTAAAACATTCCTTCCTTACCAAATCCCACATCCTTTTCCCGCAAACTAATGACCTTATTTTAGCATTAAATCAACTCATTGAATTAAAGTACAAATAAACCCATTCATTTAGTGCAAATGATAGAAGACAGATGAAACTAGAATTAATAATTTCATTCATAATTCGTAGGGAAAACACATAGGAGAGAACATATTTTAGAACTAATATTTTCTTTCATTATTGATATTGCTTTGTAAAAATATTTTAAGATCATCATACAATATGACTTATACCCTCGACTAGCATCTGATATATTTACTAATTTATCTATTTACATTCTTCTATGCTCTGAGCATAGCTTTCACCTAGACCTTTCTTAGACTCAAAATTTTCTTTGAACTCTCTTTTCTCAACCATGAGATCCGCTTTTTAAACAGGGGAGCAACAAACATCTAAATGAGTTATAATTTCATTTCACTTCATTTCAGAACCTAATTTCAAGTAATTCTAAAAAAACTCCTGAGGTGGTTTTATGTAATCATTTGAGAATAGGGGAAGACAAAAGATAGAGTGCATGCACAGGCTACCATTATTTGTTTCTACCATATCCATGTTGAACAAAAATATTTTGTATCATATTAGCCAAAGGACTTCCACGTCAACATGGAAGAGTAAAAGACCAAAACCATGGACAGATTGATAAGAACGCCTCCCATACAAATACCATGGTTTCATCAAAAACAAAAACAAGGAGCAGACTCTATTCTAAGTTGTCAGCATCAAAGGATTCTTGACAACTCCGTGTTCATGGAAAAATTGGAGGAACCATCAATACATCATCATCAGAGCTCTCGTATGGCACCAGAGAGTGAAGATAATAGACATACCCAAAGTTAGTGTCACATTCAACATCCGAAGGACTATCAGAGAACACAATGGGAGAATTATGCTTCCCCGGACAAGGCCTAAGACTCTTGTCCTTTCTCTTGGCCCTCTAAATAGGCTTAGCTTGTGCCTTGCCCTGAAATTTGACCAGTTCTTTGAGAATGGTCCTATTTCTTAAATTGTAAGTACTTTGGACAGTTTCTTTCTTCTTGTAACCTCAAGCTCTCCTCTTACCCTTTGAAACCTCAGAGGCTGCTTAATTTTCTTGCTCGGCTATAGACATATCCTCATAGCACTCAAACACATTAAGCTGGTGATGGGGAGTCCTATCCCTCAAGAGCACATTTGCTCTTCCTAAGACCTATTATTTGGTCTTCCTAGGGTATTCTTCTCTACCCTACTCAGGGATCACTCCTAAACCCCTCTCACCTCATAAGACTCTCCACCAATTTCAAATTCTTCACCATTACTCCCAATCCACCACTAAGCTTCCTTGGGCTCAATTTTGCTACAAAGTTCCCAAACATATCTTGGGACTTGGAAAAGGTCTTCCAACTGTTCATTGAGTGAAATTACTCCATTCTGCTCCTTCTTGTAGGATTCTTTCCTCATTTGACTATCGAATTCAAGAAACTTGATTTCTATGCCTTGTAGCCTTTTTACCCCAATTAGGCCTCCTAGAACCCGTTTTCTTGAATTTTATCACAAACAGTCTTAACAACCCCCAATTTTTTTTGTAGATTATTTCTATTGACCTTCAAGGCTCCAAGATTTACCAGGCCTTAGGACCTATAAGTGTCCGTACATATGACTGTCCACAAACCCCCTATTTTCAAGGGTTTCTAGGGTTTTGGCTCTTTTCCCTTCTTTGAGTGACCCTCTTCAACTCTCACCTCCATGCACACACATGTCACGTATTGCCCTACACTCCTATGCTCATAGTTTGGCACAAACCAATCCATTTAGCAACTCACCTTGCTGCTGTCCTCTCCAAGCTACTAGCTAGAATGCACTTGCACTTGCCTAGTGCCTGATGATTTCATCAACTTCCCTGCAAACCAAGACCCCAAAATCTATATGTAAACTATTTACACAGTCCCCAACTTCATTCCAAGTTGCCATGATAGGAAAGCCATGGGAAGTCAAGTGGGACTCATTATTCACAAAACTAGCCTGAACCGGCAATGAGACCAAGAACACCAAAAACTTGCAAAACAGATAACCAGTTAGTCTAGATGACTAGCCTAATGCTACAAAAGATAAGTAATTGACACAAATGAAAGACTCAAAGCATTAGACAAGTCCTTTCAATCCATTCTTGACTGGATGAAGGCTCAAACACAAAAATTCAATGAAAACTTGCTCTCTTCCAATCACAAAAATGTACTCTCCAAGTCTCAATTCATGAAAACAATCCTCCAACCCCAGGTGTTAGGGTTTTTATGACCTTATATAAATTCCTCCCACATTCTAGGACCCTTGGGTCGGGTTTAGAGCATCATTAATGCCATTTTCCAACTTTTAGGACAAATAGCCAAGGCAACATTGCTTAAAATGCTCACAATGTCCAAGACTTAGCTAGACCTCAAGCCCCTAACAAACCTATTTCCAATTCACTCATCAAAAAAACTCTTGGGACTTTACATCATAGTCCTTATTCCCTTGGTGGTTGGCTAGAACCACCTACAAGCCAAAAACAAAACCAAGATCTTGCAAAAGACCTTAAGGTGCTCCTGCACCATTCTCCCACTGTAAGAAAGAAGTTAAGGAACCTGTGGTGTCAAGAGCTCCTCACTAATTCCATGCTTCTTAAAGTCATTTTCTTCTATCCAAGTAACCTCTGACTCTGGTTGATGTCTCCACTTCACTAGGTGCTCCATGTATGACTTGTGTCTAGTCTTCTTCTTCACCCTTGAGTCTAGAATCTTATCCACTTGTGGTCTGATCTGATCAGGTACCTTGAGTTCTTCCACATCCTTACTCACCTCAGCACTATATTGTTCCTCATCCATTTTTGGTCCTTTATACTTCACCAAGTCCTTCACATTGAAGATAGGCGAAATGGACATCTCCTTGGGTAACTCCACCTTGTATGCATTGGATCCATACTTAGCCAACACTTTACAGGGCCCTATCCTTTTCATCTATAGCTTACTTGGTATTCCTTTCTGTAGTCTTGCCTTGTTCAAGTATACCATCACCAAATCACCTATTCCAAATTGTAGATCTCTCTTCCCTTCATCTCTTTTAGCTTTCAACTTTTGGTTAGCCTCCATTAATGTCTTCTTTACCTACTCATGAACCTCTCTCATTGACTGAGCAAAATCATCAGCATGTCCACTGATTCCTTCATAACCTTTTAGGTCTCTCAACTCAA
>CM021100.1:838124199-838326151 GCA_007115665.2 Sequoiadendron giganteum | reverse complement strand
CACCATGCCTTCTTTTGAGACATTCTGTGATCGGTTGACACGGGAACAGGCAAAGATCCAACAGATGGATGCTTCTGGCTCTTCTAGCCAAGCATTGGTTGCTCAGTCTTCACAGGGGAAACCAAAACAGAAAAGCAAACCGAAGAAAGATTCCGTAGGCAATGAGTCTTCCTCCAAACCTGCACAGAAAACTGATTCAAAACCTCCAGCTAACCCTTCCAAGGGTAAATCTTCTTCGAAGTCTACTGAGTCTACCTCCAAGACTAAGAAGAAATCAGTTGAGACCTGTAGCTTTTGTGGAAAGGAAGGACATCCCGTTTCTCGGTGTTGGAAACGTTTGGAGGCTTTAGAGGAAGCCATGTAGGAGCATCACATTTCAGCTCCTCAGTCCACATCCTCCCCTACAGGGAAAGGTCATGCTCTTACTGCACGAGCTATGACTTCTGGGCCCACCTGGATTCTTGATTCTGGTGCCTCTCACCACATGACTCACACTCAGCAGTTGGTCACCTCACTTGCTCCTTGTGCTACTTCACAGATTGTTGTTGGGAACTCATCTCATCTTTCTGTTTTGGGTTTTGGTTCTGTTGCATTGGCTGGGGGTTCTCTTCAGGATGTTCTCTTTGTCCTTGACATTTCGATGAACCTACTATCTATCTATCAGATTTATCACTCTGGCTCTGGTAAGACAGTTAAATTTTCACCACATGATGTGGTTATTCGGGACTTACATGATTCTGATATGATTGTGGCTACTGGGAGTGTTGACACTGCATCCCGACTATACAGATTTGATGGATTTGAGTCTTCTGCTGGCACAGGTTCCTGTCTTATAGCACATGCAGATTCAGTGAGAAGACTTTGGCATGAGCGTTTGGGCCATGTCAATTACAGATATCTTTAGCAGATGAGCACACAGGCACTTGTTCTTGGGCTTCCACACATTACTTGCACTGATGAGGTTTGTCAGGGTTGTGTTCTTGGCAAACAACATAGGGATCCTTTCCCTCAGGGACGAGCTACTCGTGCTTTGGCACCATTGGAGTTGATTCATAGTGACCTCATGTCATTTCCTACTCCTTCTTTTTTCAGTGCTAGATATGTGCTTACTTTCATTGATGACTTCTCCAGGCGCACATGGGTGTACTTTTTACAGTACAAGTCTGATGTCTTTGACTCATTTCGAGTCTTTAAGACGTTTGTGGAGAAGCAATCTGGTCTTTCTATTTGTCGGATACGCACAGATAATGGGGGGGAGTATGTGAACCATTTAGGATTTTCTTTCACGAACATGAATGTGACATCAGGTTTTGATTCTTACCTCGTGAAATGGTGTGGCAAAGAGAAAGAACAGAACACTTCGGGAGATGGCTAATTGTATGATACAGTCCAGGTCCATGGATTCGTCTTTTTGGGCAGAGGCAATCAATTGTGCCAACTATATTCAGAATCGGATGCCTCACAAGGCAGTTCGACATATGACTCCTGAGGAGGCTTGGTCTCATGTCAAGCCTGATATATCTTCATTCCGAGTTTTTGGTAGTGAAGCATGGGCATTTGTGCCTGACGCTCAGAGGAGAGCAATGGAGCGGAAGAGCCGACACCTCATTTTTGTTGGCTACTGCGAGGAGGTTAAGGCATACAGGTTGTTTGACCCTGATTCCAGAGAGGTCCTGTTTCGACGGGATGTCCAGTTTGATGAGCGCCTTCCTGCAGTAGATACCTCGCTTCCAGAGTCTACTTCACTTACCACTACTCCCTCCTCTCTTCCAACTTTGTTTCAGGACGATGAGGATGATGATCTTAGTGATCCCCATTTACCTCCACCACAGGATCCTCCACAGATGCCTAGATGGGCTCGTGTTACAGTTGATGCTGCAGGATCTCTGGCTGGTGACCCTTCCACTTCCCGTCTCACCCGGTCTCATATTGCGGGTTCTAGTCTTCTGAGTCATGCTATTTGTGGTGATCCTCAGACATTTGGGGCAGCGACAGGACATACTGAGTGGGACAGTGCTATGGAGGAGGAGTATTCTTCTTTGATGAAGAATCATACTTGGGATCTTTGTTCTCTTCCTAAGGGAAGAAATTTAGTGCGATGCAAGTGGTTGTATCGTACTAAGTTTGCTGCTGATGGTTCTATTGATAAGTACAAGGCACGTCTTGTTGCGAAGGGTTTTTCACAGGTTGAGGGTATTGATTACACTGAGACATTTGCCCCTGTCACCAAGATGAACTCTATTCGCCTTGTCTTATCCCTCGCGGCTTCTCAGGGATGGCCCATTTATCAGATGGATGTGAAGAGTGCTTTCTTGCACGGTGCTCTTAGTGAGGAGATTTACATGGAGCAGCCTCAGGGATTTGTGCAGGATTCCTCCTTGGTTTGCAGACTTCGGCGTTCTTTGTATGGTCTCAAACAGGCCCCTCGGGCTTGGTATGAGAAGATGGACTCCTTTCTGCTTTCTACAGGATTCACACGCTATCATTCCGATCCTACAGTCTACATTCAGCGTCTTGAGGATGAGGTTTTGATCCTTGTGCTATATGTTGATGATCTTCTCATCACAGGTAGCTCATCTTCTATGATTCAGGATGTTCAGCGTGCATTGATGGAGCAGTTTGAGATGACAGACCTGGGTCTATTACACTTCTTTCTGGGTCTGTAGATTGTTCAGTCCCCTACTGGGATCTTTGTTTACCAGCAGAAGTATGCTCTTGACATGCTTCAGCGCTTTGATATGCTTGATTGCAAGCCTGCTCCCACACCTTTTCAGTCGGGTGTTACTTTGTCTACCTCTTGCACTTCACCTTCAGTGGATCCTACATTGTATCGGCAGTTGGTTGGCAGTTTGTTGTACCTGACACACACTCGTCCTGATCTCTCCTTTGCAGTTGGTCTAGTCTCTCGGTTCTCACACGAGCCTCATGAGAGTCATTGGCAAGCTTCCAAGCGCATTTTGAGATACATTCACGGCACACTTATGTATGGCATTCATTACACATCAGGGGCTCCTCACATTGTTGGCTACACTGACTCAGATTGGGCTGGTGATGTTGATGATCGGAAGTCTACTTCTGGCTTTATTTTTTGCCTTGGCTCTGGTCCTATCACATGGTCGTGCAAGAAGCAGAATGCTCGCGCACTTTCATCTACAGAGGCTGAGTATAGAGCGGCAGTGCATGCTAGTCAGGAGATTTTGTGGCTTCGGCAGTTGATGACTGAGTTTGGGTTTCCTCCTGATCGTCCCACTGTTCTGTGGTGCGATAATCAGAGTGCTATTCACATTTCCCGCAACCTAGTGGAGCATCAGCGCACTAAACACATTGAGCTTCATATGCATTTCATCCGTCAGCAGATTCAAGATGGTGTTCTCTCTTTGGAGTACATCCCCACTGACGCGCAGGTTGCTGACATCTTCACCAAACCTTTTGCATCTCCGCGCTATCTTCAGTTGCGTTCTATGCTTGGGGTGACGGAAGTTGTCCTTAGGGGGTCTTGTTGAGGCCTTCCTTCCTTCATGTTTTTTTCAGCATGTTGTTGTATCTCTTTTTGGGGTAGAGTTTTTTCCCACTGGGTTTTCTCTATTTCCCCGTTTTACAGAGATTTCTTTGTAGTTGGGTACCTGATCTGGCCTTGTTGCCGAGACCCATTTTTTTTCTTGCTTTCTTAGCTGTGCTAGGTTTGCTTCCTCTTGAGCTTCGCTTAAGGGGGGGTGTTAGAGTAATAGTTCATTTGCCTTTATACTTAAATCACTTTGGTTTAATTATTAATGCTAACTATTATTCTATTTACTTAAGCTTGTCATTTGTAGGTGCATTATAATTAATATGTTTATTAATTATTAAATGCACAAACCTAGCTTTCTTCGGCTTTAGGGTTTCTCACCTTATATGCCGCTTTTGTAATTATTGTAATCATTCTTTTTGGGAAATAACAATTATGCTCTCACTCCGCTGAGATTTTCCAAACCCTTGCTTCTGTCTCTTTGGTCTCCATTCAACATTAGGTATTTTGCATGCAGGTGTTCTTGGCGAGCTGTGGATTTGCATTTATCAAATCCTCTGAGATGAACCCTCAAAGATTCCCTCTTCTAGTTCCTGTGCTTGAATAATGACGCAAATTATGAGGCTTTGGTCCATGGTTTTATTCTTATAAAATGGATGGGCGTGAAGAGAGTACAAGTGCTCATAGATTTGGAGTTGGTCATAAGCTAATTCTGTAGACAAGCAACTATGAAAAATGTAAGAATGAGGTCTTATAGACATATAATATGGGATTTGATTAGGTGTTTTGAAGATTTTAACATACAGGTCATCCGACGATCTCAAAATGTCATTGTAGATTAGATGGATTCAATTGGCTCATAGTTTGAGCCAACCTCTGAATCAAAAAAGAAATGGAATGAAATACAGACTATTGTCTAACTATCTATTCTCAACAATGATCAAAATTGGATGGTTTTTAAGGATGACACTCAAATCACCACTTTTAATGAAAGTCAAGGAAGGCTCCCGATTATTCACAACCCGAGGCTAGAGGAGCTATGAAAGGACAAGTGATCCAATTAAAGGGAAATAAGCTCCCATGAGGATTGAATTCTCTCAAAAATATTTTTGACTATGAGGATGTGAGGAATAGAAAACAAAGATTCACTGTTGATGCAAGAGACTATGAAGTTCTCGATGTCGAGAATGGCAGAAAGCTAAAATTTGAAAGAGACGTCCCGTAGATGGATAAAGAGAGATTGAAAGGACTATGTTCTAGATTTGATGGGTTTGTAGCTTGGAACTATCATGATTGTAGAGGATATGATCCAAGCATAATCCAGCATACTATTGACTTGGATGAAGGCTCGAAGCTCATCTGATAGAAACAAAGGTTGGTCAATCCAAAGGTCGAAGCACTAATGGCACAAGAGTTTACCAAATTGATTGAATCAAGAATCATATACCTGATTAAACATTCCACTTGGGTATCCAATCTTGTACGAGTATAGAAAAATAATGGTGATATTTAGCTCTGCATGGATTTCAGGGACTAAAACAAGGCTTCATTAAAAGATAACTACCTGTTGCCCTCGATGGAGTGAATTTTCTAGAACATGACTGGATCAGAGATGTTATCATTGCTCGATGGTTTCTTGTGGTATAACCAAGTATACATCAAAGATGAGGACCAACACAAAACATAATTCACCACCAAGTGGGGAATGTTTGCGTACTCAAAAATGCCCTTAGGACTCTCCAATTTTGGTGTGACCTTTCAACAAGAAATGAACATCGCCTTCAAGGGGTTAATTAATTAGATCATCTTAATATATCTGGATGACCTGATTGATTTCTCAAAATTAAAAGATGATCATTTCAATCATCTGGAAAAAGTCTTCCAAAAGTGTCAGCAGTTCAGGATTTCCCTAAATCGTAAGAAATGTGTCTTCGGAGTACTACAAGGCAAGCTATTGGGTTTTGTGGTATCAAAAGAGGGAATAGCCATAAAACCCAAAAGGGTGAAGGCTATGATATAAATACCACTACCAATTAACCAAAAGGGGCTACAATCCTTTCTAAGAAATATCAATTTCATTAGCCAGTTCATTTTAGACTTCACGGGCATCATGAGACCTATCACACTGATGTTAAAAAAGAATTTAGGTTTTAAGTGGAATCCCAAAGGAAAGATTTCTTTTTAGAAAATAAAGGTAGCCATTTCTACATCCTTGATGCTAGCTAACCTAGACTTCTCCAAGGATTTTGTGCTCTATGTCTATAATGAACAACACAACATAGCTTCAATGCTCACTCAGAAAGATAAAGAAGAAAGCAAAGAATATCCCATCACATTCCACTCTAAGAATATCAAAGGATACTAAACCAGGTACAATTTTGTTGAGAAACATGTCGTTTCTATTATCAAAAGCCTCAATAAATTTTGACACCTGGTATCGGCCAACAAAATCACCATCCTCATTGCCCATCCCTATATTCGAGAATACATCATTGAAGGCGAGATAAAAAAAATAGGGCCAAATGGTTCACCAAGATCCTATAATATGATGTAGAAATCTAATTGATCAAGCTAGTTCAGGGAAGAGTTATTTTTGAATACCTTGCACAGGAATTAAGCCCCTAGGTGGAAGAAGAGGCCAACTAGGTCTATACAAATTAGTTTGAATCTGATGAGTCATGGGTGGTTGATCATACATGATTTATGCAAAAAGGGCAATACCTGACCATCATTCCACCTCAAAAAAGATGCTACTACTGATTGCAAGGCACCAGGTATGTACTAATTGAAGGAATTTTATTTAAAATAAATTATGATGGTGTCCTGCTTTGTTGATTAGATAAGCCATAGGTAGAAAGAGTTTTAAATGAATTCCATAGATGTACTGAGGGTGAAAACTTCTCTACAAAGACTAATTCTTTGAAAATAATGGAGGAAAAATATTACTGGCCTTCCATGTTCTTCGAGGTGCACCACCTAGTGTGAAAGTGTACCTAGTGCCAATATTTCGTTGGCAAGCAAAATAACTTTTCCATGCCATTGAGCCCAATCGTCTAAGGAACAATTTGCAAAATGGGATTTAGATTTCATTGAGATGATCAATCCCATCTCCAATGCTACCATAAGTGGATACTTATGGCTTCCAATTATTTCATAAGATGGATGGAGGCTATTACTCTAAAAAATGCTACAGAAATAGAAATTGTTAATTTTATTGAGGAGCTGGTGACAAGGTTCATTTTTCCTAAAACTATCATATTTGATAATGCACAAGCCTTCATAGGATTTGGGATGTCAGAATTCACTCTCAAGAATGGGGTATACCTCAAGACTTCCTCTAATTATTACCCACAAGGAAATGGGTTAGTAGTGTCGACCAACAAGAACCTGATTAGGTGAATTAAGTGCATCAGGTCGAAACAACGAGCAGAATGGCATAAGAATTTGTGATCCACTTTATGGGTCGATAGAATTACACCCAAGAAAATCCTAAAGGCATCTCCTTACGAATGGGTGTATGGAAAGGAGGTGGTTTTACCCATTTCCATATAAATTTTGGCATTACAACTATTAAAAGATTTAGCAATTGAGGAAAGCAACAAGATGGAAGTAAGATTGGTAGAACTCTTGAGGCTCGAGGAAAAAGAGAAAACTCGTATGGTGCCATGATCGGGCACCAACAGATAGTCAAATGATGGTTTGATAAAAAGCCCTCCAACCCAAATTTTTGGGAAGGAAGCCTTCTGCTAAAATACGATGAGCATGCTGCAAAACTAGGAAATCATGCAAAGTTTGAAGCATTATGGAAGGGTCCCTTTCAGATTCATGCATGCAAGGAAAATAACATGTATGAGTTAGAAGACATGGATGGAAACATTTTGGATATACTAGTAAATGATATTCATCTAAAATTGTTCCATTAAAGCATGCAAGTTCTTTTAAAAAAATCATAGTTATGTACCATATGCAATTTTTTTTTGTAAAATATGATATTTTTGTGAATAAATCCAAGAGAATAACACAATAATAGTAGAAAAACATTATATTCGTATTCACTAAAAATATTTACACTACAGTGCACATATTGAGCCTGAAGCTCTGAGAGAAGTTTTGATCCTTCTTGCACAAACCCAAAAAAAGATACATTGGAAAGGGAAAAAAGGGGAGGAGACACAAAATAGAAGTGAAATTGAAGCCTCCATCCATTGCTAGTAGCCAAAAAATTTCTTCTTTAGATTTTTTTCAATAAGGGGTATGGGGTTAACAACACAACAAGCACAACATGACACATACCTCAATCCTCGGTGCCCCGTCTATACACTAGGTACTTAAAATGATTTTTCCAATCAAACCCAAGAATGTTCTCCACTTTGTACTCCCTTAGTAGGAAGGAGGCCATGAGTCAAGATAGTGAGTGATGCCTCTCCAAGTCTATGGTGCGGAAGTCAGTGAGAAGGGGTAGCCAGGTCACCACTTCCCTAAAGTTGATGTGCCTACAGATATTCATGACACTTGGAATGTTTCCACCAAGGATAGATACTTGCATGATCTCACTGAGCCTTTCCAAATATGCTAAGTCAAACATGGCATGGAACAGCTTGATAATCTAAGGCTTGGAGATGTCTAAATCTAACAAGGAGGCCACGAACTAGGAGACAATGTTAGAGTTACACCATGACTAGTTTTCATCCTTCACGTAATCTTTGTCAAGCACCCATTTGAATGCCATAATGATGAGACGATCATTCTTCTTTAATAGGAATTTAATTATATCACTACTAACTTCACCTACGAAGGAATATTGTAGCCTTCAGCCCAAGAGCCAAATGGGGTACCTAGGCGAGACATGATAGCAGCAAGCAAGCTAAAGCTAGTGGAATGAAGAATACAGTGGGGGAAGCTTACTAACTCATGAGCTAATTTAGTAAGTTTTTTGCTAAGGTGGCATTGTTATTTATAGGAAAGGTGTGTCGGCGAGCTCAATAAATGAAAAATCCATCTCTCGCCAGAAGGTAATAAAAAAAATCAAGGCAACAAGAGGAAAAGGATGAGTCATAAAATATAACACCAACCCTTGAGAAATTAATTTGGGAATTAGGAGTAAATTCCCACACATATCGATTACCGCCATGTGTCCACTAGCATTACCAACATCGACCTTCTTGCTCATACAAAAGATGTTGATTAAAGCACTAAACTCTAAAAAATTAAATAAGAATTTATTTTTGAAGTACTTTTCATCGCTCAAAGAATTCTTTCCATTGCTAAAAGCATTCTTCCCACCACATCAAGCTTATTTGTGAAGAAGGCGGTGAGGGGAATGTACTAACTACATTATTGTAGCAGATTTGGCATTCCCGAGGGATACATATCCTACTTAACATGTATCACCTCGTTGGCAGCATTTACTAAGCAAGTGGCAATGGAAATGCCTTATTGCATGTATGTGCAAGAAAATTAAATGTAATCAAAAGAAAATTTTGCTAATTATTGAAAACTCAAATCAACTACTACTCTGAAGAGGCTTTCTGCAAATCTTTCAACACAACAATTGGAGGCATCATCTTCTAGTTAATAGGTTGGAGTCTCACATTCCAAACTAGGCCACACCAACATCTTTGGAAAAGATTCATTTTCTAATGCCTCAACACTGGAGGAGCAAAGTTTTTCTCATACTTAAACCATACTAGTAGGTGACCCTGTTAAGGAGCTAGTTATGGATTTTGCAGATTACATTTTTGACCCAAAATTACATGTGAACCCAAAAACCCTTAGGGAAGGGGAAATATAGAGAATGGTCACCCATGGGGGAATTGAAGACTTTGGTCATGCCTTTGGTATTGTGGTTTACTAAAATTCATGTTACCTTCCATACACCCATGTTGAGAGCTGGTGGATACATGCACAAAAAGGCTAGATAAAGATACAAGGATTATCAGTGGCAACAAGTTGAGGGTTGAAATTAGCACAATGACTATTTGTGATATGCTATACATCCCTATAAACCAGAGTGTTGAAAGGTTCAAGCACAGATCAATGGAGGTTTTTTGGAAGACCAAAATGAAGAAATTACAATTTTATATGGATGAAACAAATGAGAAGCCAGAAGGCAATCAATTCATCTTCCCTCTAGTGCGACGAAGGTTCAAATCTGATGTGCATGTCATTTTTGCAATGTCAGCTTGTATTTATGGCTTTCAAAATGATGAAAAAGTTTTACTCCTTCCAAATGGGCTTGGATTTGATGCTCAGGAGGGAGAAGAGCCAAAAGTATTTTGATTTTTCTGAAGTAGTGGCCAAAAGGATTTTGGATAAATTAAGAAATTATGGCACTGCTTTTAAATTTAGGTACTCTTCTTTTCTAGCACATTTGATTTTTCATCAAAACCCTAAATTTTTTGAAAATAATTTGTCTCTTTAGGTTTGATGTAAAGGGGTTGTACCACCCAATTTCAGTCTCAAACCATGTGCTCTCCAAAACATGGGATTACTATTCATTTGTGGATTACTGCTTCAAATTAGTGCTCTTAGATTTGTCCTCATGTCCCTTGGATAATTTTTCCCCTGAACCCTTACAATGGATGAAAAGCCAATAGACCCCGATGTATTATTTTTTGGGAGCCGAATTTTCTTTCATCAAATTTCATGGTTTTGTTGAGGATCCTTTAAGCTCCCTAAATTTTTAATAGACAAGACTTTCCCTTTGGAGGTATGTCGTCAGGAAACTATTGTCGACAAAGCCTATGGAAATGAAAGACACAAGAAAGTGGTTTACCCAATTCCCCTTACCATTTCCAATAGTTAGGTAATAGTTGTGAAAAGGGAGGAGCGAGATGTGCTTACTAGAAAATTGGTTTGCTTAGGCTTGGTCCTCATTTACAACACATGGAGTTATAGCCCAATAAGGTATCTCTCAACTATAAAAAATGAAAGGTGGGAGTATTTTGAATCAAGAATGAACCCTACCGAGGACAAGATAGAGGTTTATATCAACCTTTCCTTCATACCATTAGACCAACGATCGTGGCTCAATTTTTATGTTCGGGTGGTAGAGTTTCAATAGAGCATCCTGATATCTCAGTCCCTCAACACATAGTTAAACAAGCTAGAAAGGTTAGAAAGAAAGAGGAAGGATTTATGGAGGTTTTGATAAGAAATCAAGTGCCTTAGTGCCATGTATAGAGATGTTAGTCCACACAATGAGAAGTTCGACCAAATTTATGACAAAGAGGATGAAACTGATGATAGTAATCTAGAATTCGATCAGGAGATTGGACTAGAAGAAGTGCCACTATACAGCTCCTAGCCTCGAGAGCCTGACATAGGAAAAGGGAAAGACAAGCAGTCGAAGTAGAAGGACTCATAGATCACAGGTTCTGCCAGCACCCTTCCCAAGAGAAAAAGGACCCAAAGGTCCCCAAAGACATTTACTATAGCCATCAGAGCCCAAACGTTAGTAGGATTGACAACCAGGGAATCTGAATCCACCAGATTGGCCCCACAAAGAAAAGATGAGTCCAAGGTTTTGACAAACTGGGTGTATCAAGCAAAGGAGAAGAAGAGGTGGAGTCTACTCCACTAAGATATTTGACTTCAATGACCAAGGTAAGTTTTACGCCTGTCGTTTTTTCTTCTAATGCATCTTTAGTTGTTCATGCCCCTTAATCTACTGAAAAGAATCCTCCATTTGAAGGTTTTGATGTCTTTATTCTAAACACACCCCCAACCATATTTGACAAGGAACCCCATGAAGAAACCCAATGCACTAAGCGAGCATCATCCACATTAGCTACGATTGATTCTCTAACCGCCCTCTCAATGGCACCCATGGAAAATCTAATGCATCCATACTTCTAGTCTCACTAAATCTATCTACTACTAGGAAAATACCTCTTTTTCCACCCACTTCCCCTTTCACTCTGATGTGTGTCCCTCCTTCTCAATCCGCATATGACATCCCACATTTTTTCATGATAACGCTTCCCTTCACCTCTCTACAAGCTCAAACAATTGAGACCTATCCTTCAATCACATAATTTAGTCTCCCTCTAGGCCCTTCGATTTCTGGACAGAGTATTGACACCCCACGAAGTCTTCAGAGTCACCTGAGCATGAAAAAGATGGCCCGACAGGCAAGAAAGCAGAAACTATAGGTAAAGTCCATGACAAAATTAACGACTCCAAAGATTGAAGCCTATTTTGATGAAGAGAAGTGTTGGTTATTTTTTGAGAACCAAACTTAATCTCATCCCTTACCTATGAATCTACCATAACTCAATTATTAGTAGGATTGAGGATTGGCCAACACCTAAGTGAAGTACTTAGAACCCCACTTGTTTTCTTTGGGCTCTATGAGACCTAGGAGGGCCATCCTACTCATGCTCATAATATCCCTACTTGATCAAGAGCATTTCCAATCATAGATGTATTCCTTAGGAAGTACAAATAAAATAATATCATCAAAGGCTTGGAAAACCTCTTACAAAATTGTTATTTATTGTAAGGAATACACTAATACTAAAGGTTGATATAGTGTGATTTAAAGTATTATGAATTCATTCCCATTCTAAATCTATGGCCAGGTTCATCACTAGCTCAGTCAACCACAAGATAAATTAATAGAAAAACTAGTGCCTAATCTAAGGGAATAATGGAGTCATATTTGTAATCAATCAATAATACAACTATATTTCAACATCAGTAATTAGGGGACTATTAGTATGCTACTTTGTGGCATCTAACTCACTATGTTTTAAAACATTCCTTCCTTACCAAATCCCACATCCTTTTCCCGCAAACTAATGACCTTATTTTAGCATTAAATCAACTCATTGAATTAAAGTACAAATAAACCCATTCATTTAGTGCAAATGATAGAAGACAGATGAAACTAGAATTAATAATTTCATTCATAATTCGTAGGGAAAACACATAGGAGAGAACATATTTTAGAACTAATATTTTCTTTCATTATTGATATTGCTTTGTAAAAATATTTTAAGATCATCATACAATATGACTTATACCCTCGACTAGCATCTGATATATTTACTAATTTATCTATTTACATTCTTCTATGCTCTGAGCATAGCTTTCACCTAGACCTTTCTTAGACTCAAAATTTTCTTTGAACTCTCTTTTCTCAACCATGAGATCCGCTTTTTAAACAGGGGAGCAACAAACATCTAAATGAGTTATAATTTCATTTCACTTCATTTCAGAACCTAATTTCAAGTAATTCTAAAAAAACTCCTGAGGTGGTTTTATGTAATCATTTGAGAATAGGGGAAGACAAAAGATAGAGTGCATGCACAGGCTACCATTATTTGTTTCTACCATATCCATGTTGAACAAAAATATTTTGTATCATATTAGCCAAAGGACTTCCACGTCAACATGGAAGAGTAAAAGACCAAAACCATGGACAGATTGATAAGAACGCCTCCCATACAAATACCATGGTTTCATCAAAAACAAAAACAAGGAGCAGACTCTATTCTAAGTTGTCAGCATCAAAGGATTCTTGACAACTCCGTGTTCATGGAAAAATTGGAGGAACCATCAATACATCATCATCAGAGCTCTCGTATGGCACCAGAGAGTGAAGATAATAGACATACCCAAAGTTAGTGTCACATTCAACATCCGAAGGACTATCAGAGAACACAATGGGAGAATTATGCTTCCCCGGACAAGGCCTAAGACTCTTGTCCTTTCTCTTGGCCCTCTAAATAGGCTTAGCTTGTGCCTTGCCCTGAAATTTGACCAGTTCTTTGAGAATGGTCCTATTTCTTAAATTGTAAGTACTTTGGACAGTTTCTTTCTTCTTGTAACCTCAAGCTCTCCTCTTACCCTTTGAAACCTCAGAGGCTGCTTAATTTTCTTGCTCGGCTATAGACATATCCTCATAGCACTCAAACACATTAAGCTGGTGATGGGGAGTCCTATCCCTCAAGAGCACATTTGCTCTTCCTAAGACCTATTATTTGGTCTTCCTAGGGTATTCTTCTCTACCCTACTCAGGGATCACTCCTAAACCCCTCTCACCTCATAAGACTCTCCACCAATTTCAAATTCTTCACCATTACTCCCAATCCACCACTAAGCTTCCTTGGGCTCAATTTTGCTACAAAGTTCCCAAACATATCTTGGGACTTGGAAAAGGTCTTCCAACTGTTCATTGAGTGAAATTACTCCATTCTGCTCCTTCTTGTAGGATTCTTTCCTCATTTGACTATCGAATTCAAGAAACTTGATTTCTATGCCTTGTAGCCTTTTTACCCCAATTAGGCCTCCTAGAACCCGTTTTCTTGAATTTTATCACAAACAGTCTTAACAACCCCCAATTTTTTTTGTAGATTATTTCTATTGACCTTCAAGGCTCCAAGATTTACCAGGCCTTAGGACCTATAAGTGTCCGTACATATGACTGTCCACAAACCCCCTATTTTCAAGGGTTTCTAGGGTTTTTGGCTCTTTTCCCTTCTTTGAGGGCTTCAACGACCTCTTCAACTCTCCTCCTTGCACACACATGTCTGAGATACATGTGCCTACACTACCATACTCTTGGTTGGCACAAACCAATCCATTTAGCAACTCACCTTGCTGCTGTCCTCTCCAAGCTACTAGCTAGAATGCACTTGCACTTGCCTAGTGCCTGATGATTTCATCAACTTCCCTGCAAACCAAGACCCCAAAATCTATATGTAAACTATTTACACAGTCCCCAACTTCATTCCAAGTTGCCATGATAGGAAAGCCATGGGAAGTCAAGTGGGACTCATTATTCACAAAACTAGCCTGAACCGGCAATGAGACCAAGAACACCAAAAACTTGCAAAACAGATAACCAGTTAGTCTAGATGACTAGCCTAATGCTACAAAAGATAAGTAATTGACACAAATGAAAGACTCAAAGCATTAGACAAGTCCTTTCAATCCATTCTTGACTGGATGAAGGCTCAAACACAAAAATTCAATGAAAACTTGCTCTCTTCCAATCACAAAAATGTACTCTCCAAGTCTCAATTCATGAAAACAATCCTCCAACCCCAGGTGTTAGGGTTTTTATGACCTTATATAAATTCCTCCCACATTCTAGGACCCTTGGGTCGGGTTTAGAGCATCATTAATGCCATTTTCCAACTTTTAGGACAAATAGCCAAGGCAACATTGCTTAAAATGCTCACAATGTCCAAGACTTAGCTAGACCTCAAGCCCCTAACAAACCTATTTCCAATTCACTCATCAAAAAAACTCTTGGGACTTTACATCATAGTCCTTATTCCCTTGGTGGTTGGCTAGAACCACCTACAAGCCAAAAACAAAACCAAGATCTTGCAAAAGACCTTAAGGTGCTCCTGCACCATTCTCCCACTGTAAGAAAGAAGTTAAGGAACCTGTGGTGTCAAGAGCTCCTCACTAATTCCATGCTTCTTAAAGTCATTTTCTTCTATCCAAGTAACCTCTGACTCTGGTTGATGTCTCCACTTCACTAGGTGCTCCATGTATGACTTGTGTCTAGTCTTCTTCTTCACCCTTGAGTCTAGAATCTTATCCACTTGTGGTCTGATCTGATCAGGTACCTTGAGTTCTTCCACATCCTTACTCACCTCAGCACTATATTGTTCCTCATCCATTTTTGGTCCTTTATACTTCACCAAGTCCTTCACATTGAAGATAGGCGAAATGGACATCTCCTTGGGTAACTCCACCTTGTATGCATTGGATCCATACTTAGCCAACACTTTACAGGGCCCTATCCTTTTCATCTATAGCTTACTTGGTATTCCTTTCTGTAGTCTTGCCTTGTTCAAGTATACCATCACCAAATCACCTATTCCAAATTGTAGATCTCTCTTCCCTTCATCTCTTTTAGCTTTCAACTTTTGGTTAGCCTCCATTAATGTCTTCTTTACCTACTCATGAACCTCTCTCATTGACTGAGCAAAATCATCAGCATGTCCACTGATTCCTTCATAACCTTTTAGGTCTCTCAACTCAAGTACACCTCTTGGATGTAACCCATATACAATTTCAAATGGACTCTTACCAGTAGATCTGTTGGTGCTATCATTATAGGAAAATTCTTCCTATGAAATGACTTGTTCCCATCCTTGTCCATACTCCTTAGTTAGACACCTCAACAAGTTACCAAGTACTCTATTGATCACCTCTGTCTGTCCATCCATTTGAGGATGATATGCTGAGCTATGAGACAAGTTTGTTCCTAACCTCCTCCAAAGAGTTTTCCAAAAATGTCCCTTAAACTTCACATCTCTGTCTACAACTATGCTCTTTCGCAACCCATGTATCCTTACTACCTCCTTGAAGAACATATGTGCAATTTGACTTGCATCATGTGTTGTTTTGCATGGGATGAAATGGCTCATCTTGCTAAATCTGTCCACTACCACAAACACACTAGCAAAACCAGTTGGTGTCCTAGGTAGCCCTACTATGAAGTCCATGCTTATGCACTCCCATGGTCTATTTGGGATGGGTAATGGCTGATACAGACCTGCATTTGTTGATGTTCCCTTTGACTTTTGACACACTCCACATTGTTCAACATACCTTCTTACATCTCTTTACATCTTAGGCCACCAATAGAACCTCTCCACTAAGTCTAGTGTCTTGTTCAAACCAAAGTGACCACTCAAACTAGCATTATGATTTTCTTGGATTAGATTCTCCCTCATGGAACCTCTAGGAACACATAATTGCTTCCCCCTAAACAATAGACCATTCTACAAGGTGTAATCTACATATTCATTGTGAAAATGGTTCTCAAAATCAGTACATACCTTGTAGATCACTGAGAAATCAGAATCTCCTTCATATAGATCCTCGAATCCTTCAACCCCTATGCTTTGTAGTTGTATCTCTTGGACAGTAAGCAACCTCTTGCTAAGAGCATCAGCAACCTTGTTGTTAACCCCCTTCTTATGCTTGATGGGAAAGGTGTATGACTGCAAAAAATCCATCCATTTGATATGCCTCAAACTGAGCTTCTCTTGAGTGTTGATGTAGCTTAAGGCCTGATTGTTGGTGTATACCACAAATTATTTGGGCAATAGGTAGTGCCTCCAGTTCTTGAGAGCCTGTACCAAAGCATATAGCTCTAAGTCATAGTATGAGTACCTAGACTTTGCTTCATTCAACCTTTCACTAAAGAATGCCACTGGCCTGCCTTCTTGGCTTAGGACTGCACCCACTACTATGTTGCTTGCATCACATTCCACTATGAATGGTTTGTCAAAACTTGGTAAAACTAGGATTGGTTGGGTAGCTATCTCCCTCTTCAATCTTTAAAATCCTTAATTGGCTTCTTTGGTCCACACAAACTTTTTTTTCAGTCCTCCTTTGATGGTGTCAAGGACCAGTACACACATTTCACTAAACCTTCTAACAAACTTCCTATAGAATTGTGCTAATCCATGGAAACTCCTAACTTCAGTACCTGTCTTAGGAGTAGGCCAATTGAGTATGGCTTCAACCTTTCTCTTGTCCATCTTCAAGTTCCCTTGAGATACTACAAATCCTAGGTAAACTAGTTCTTGCTTCATGAACTCACTCTTTTCAAGATTTATGGTGAGCTTCTCCTCTTGAAGTTTCCTTTCTCCTGGCCCTCTTCATAGGCTTAGCTTGTGCCTTGCCCTTAAATTTGACCAATTTTTTGAGAATGGTCCTATTTCTTAAATTGTAAGTGCTTTGGACAGTTTCTTTCTTCTTGTAACCTCAAGCCCTCCTCTTACCCTTTGAAACCTCAAAGGCTGCTTAATTTTCTTGCTTGGCTATAGACATATCCTCATAGCACTCAAACACATTAAGATAGTGATGGGGAGTCCTATCCCTCAAGAACACATTTGCTCTTCCTAAGAACTATTCTTTGGTCTTCCTAGGGTATTCTTCTCTACCCTACTCAAGGATCACTCCTAAACCCCTCTCACCTCGTAAGACTCTCCACCAATTTCAAATTCTTCACCATTACTCCCAATCCACCACTAAGCTTCCTTGGGCTCAATTTTGCTACAAAGTTCCCAAACCTTTCTTGGGACTTGGAAAAGGTCTTCCAGCTATTCCTTGAGTGAACTTACTCCTTTCTGCTCCTTCTTGTAGGATTATTTCCTCATTTGACTATGGAATTCAAGAAACTTGGTTTCTAGGCCTTGTAGCCTTTTTGCCCCAATTAGGCCTCCTAGAACCCATTTTCTTGACTTTTCTCACAAACAGTCTTAACAACCCCCAAATTTTTTTGTAGATTATTTCTATTGACCTTCAAGGCTCCAAGATTTACTAGGCCTTAGGACCTATAAGTGTCCGTACATATGACTATCCTCAAATCCCTTTTTTCAAGGGTTTCTAGGGTTTTTGGCTCTTTTCCCTTCTTTGAGGGCTTTGACGACCTCCTAAACTCTCCTCCTTGCACACATATGTCTAAGATACATCTGCCTACACTCCCATACTCTTGGTTGGCACAAAAAAATCCATTTAGTAACTCACCTTGCTGCTGTCCTCTCCAAGCTACTAGCCATAATGCACTTGCACTCGCCTAGTGCTTGATGATTTCATCACCTTCCCTACAAACCAAGACCCCAAAATCTATATGTACACTATTTACATAGTCCCCAACTTGATTTCAAGTGGCCATGAGAGGAAAGCCATGGGAAGTCAAGTGGGACTCATTATTCACAAAACTGGCCTGAATCGGCAATGAGACCAAGAACACCAAAAACTTGCAAAATAGATAACTAGTCGGTCTAGATGACTAGCCTAATGCTACAAAAGATAAGTAATTGACACAAATGAAAGACCCAAAGCATCAGACAAGTCCTTTTAATCAATTCTTGACTGGATGAAGGCTCAAACATAGAAATTCAATGAAAACTTGCTCTCTTCCAATCATAAAAATGTACTCTCCAAGTCTCAATTCATGAAATAAATCCTCCAACCCCAGGTGTTAGGGTTTTTCTGACCTTATATACCTTCCTCCCATGTGCTAGGACCCTTGGATAAGGCTTAGAGCATCATTAATGCTATTTTCCAACTTTTAGGACAAATAGCCAAGTCAACATTTCTGAAAATGCTCACAGTGTCCAAGACTTACCCAGACCTCAAGCCCCTAAGAAACCTATTTCCAATTCACTCATTGAAAACACTCTTGGTACTTTACATCATAGTCCTTATTCCCTTGGTGGTTGGCTAGAACCACCTACAAGCCAAAAAAAAAACCAAGATCTTCCAAAAGACCTTAAGGTGCTCCTGCACTAGTTGGCTAGACCTCCTAATACGCTAAATTCTCATAATAGTCTTTCCCATCTCTCAAAACAAAAGATGAAAACTAGCTAGTCTAAAATAAGTAGAAATTGATAACTCCAAAGCTTCTAAATCAAAGCTATAGGGAAACACACCTTTCAACTCAAGGCAAATTAGCACCTTCACACTTCTTCACTAACCCACACCTCACAATCACTATAGACTTGAAAGATGGTGAAAATGAACAACAAGAAATCTACATTAAATAGATAATTTGGAGCATGTAGTGATTAATGATTAAATAAATCCTTTCACAAGTGAGTTGATAAATTAGCAGCTTAGCTTTGAATCTAGGCCGCCAATCTTAGAGGATTTAAAACTTTATCCATGGTGATCATGAGCATCATTTTTTGGCCTTTAGCAACTTGTTCCTAGAAAATAGAGATTCCCTCTAAAATGGTGCCATGTTTTCCCTTTTCCAGTAATAGTCATTACCTATCACTAATGCATCTCATCCTTCATCAGCCCCATCAACGATGCGAGTATCCATGCAATGAAATATCATCCCTTGGAACTATGGCGCATCCTTGATCATGCTCATCTTCCCATTGCACATCACTAATGTATTTTTACACTTTGAATCTCATTAGCAATGGGAGATACAATGAAGAAGCTAGGTTAAGACATGTACACTTGCATGAGAATCAATAATACAAAAGATATCGAACACAAGATCTATTCAGATTAGCGAAAGAAACTTGAATAGAGAATTTCATCATTCATCGCTCTTTTGGAACTTAAGCCTTGGAATGAATCTATGATGAGCGATGTAAGAAAATGAAAAAGCACTAGGCCATCGCTCATCGCTAATCTTCCTCATGCATTTTTCAAGAAATTAGTGATGAGAGATCCCCACGATGACATTGAGTACTCGTATCACTTATTGCTAATGTAGAACTTATCATTTAAACCTATATATGATACGCGAAGCTCGAGAGATCCATCATATTGCTCATCACTATTACAATACTCAAAGCTCAAAATCCATTAGCGATAAGCGATAAATCAATGTTACAAGGAGAAACAAAGAGCATCACTCATCGCTTATTGAGATCAGGAGCTCCAAAAGCTATCCATGATGATCGATAAAAGGAAATAGCCGACAAAACTTAAGTGAAAACTTTCATGCACGTGCGCATAAGCTGTTCTAATGAAGGGGACCCTCTAGGATGACATGAGAGAAGGGCTCAAAAGCTTCTAAGTCATGAAATACAAAGGATGTAAAGGCCAAAAATGCCCTTTACCTAACCTTATAAAATAAAAGAAACTTAGACCTAGGCATGGGGGACCGAATACCCTATGATTCTGAATGGCATAAGATGTTTTAATGTGACTGGCAATGGGCAATAGGAAGGCAACAATGAAATAGAACATTGCAAGAATTCAGAGCTAAGGGTTCCTTAAGGACAGATTGCAAGTTAATAGAATAACCCTTCAATAGTGATGATAAGAAAAACCCTAAGCCTTCATATACCAACCCAATATTCAAAATGTGACAATATTTTGAGATGGAACACCAAAACTTTGTAGGTTCCATTAGTGGCTCTAGTTGGAGACATCTTTTTCTCCATAATAGAGTGAGAATCTAGAATCTCAGGTGAAGAACATCGACTAGGCACATCAGATAAAAAACTAGGGGACAAAGTAAGAGAACCAAAACCAAACCAAGCAACATATGTACAGTATTTACATAAGTTACAGGTCCAAACCAATCCTAAAACTAGCACCTACCTCTATCATAAATCTTTTTTCTATTATTTGCACCATGCCCAAGCTAGAAACATTATCATGAAGAGTCCACCAGCTAATCATGCTGCAATTACTGCATTCAACCACTATAGACATGTGCCTGATCTTGCAATTATCTCTCTCATTCATGTCCCTCTATGTGTTGTAATCATGTGTTATATGGAATATATGATTAGTGTAGCACTCCACTTGACTCAACTTATCATTATACTTTACCAAATGCTCATTTAATTGGTCTGGGAAAATGAAACATTCATATTCCGTTTGACTGATGTTAGATTCACTAGGACAAACATCACACCCATTTTGTCCAATAAACGAGAAACATTGATATACAGGGTCCATTTCAAGTTTGTCTTCATATTCCTTAGAATAATATAGATTAATTATGCTACCCAATGCTTCATTTTTCTTGAAAAATTAATTTCTCAAAATCTAGGGTACATTCAATTTTACTTAAAGAAAAATCCTTCTTATAAAAGGCATCATTTATATCATTCCAGACATCAGAAATAATTTATATTTTGAGGATCAATACCATAATTTGATTATTCCTTCCACCCATCATCTTTTAACTAGAAACAATTTTTTCAAAAGATGGATCAACTAACTCAGAATTTATATGATCAAAAGTAGTGTTTTCAATTGTATTTTCAAATGATAGGTCTCCTGATTCATGATGAAAATTTGAACATACCTTATGTTCTTCTAAGTAGAATTTTTCATTTCCTTCCTCAATAGAACTTTCGTAAAGAACAACCAATTCTATCACTATCACAAGATCTACATATCCTACTTCTACTTCATGCAAATATTCAAAAACCCAACCTTGGTGATTGTCAGTATCAATCACATCATTAAAATTAGGCTCTAGAGTTTGAATATAGACATTCTTGTCTTTAAATTTAACACCAATTAGTTCATTAGGATGTTCTGATTCTAAAGTAGTTAGAGTAATTTGCAAGAGTCTATCACATACGATATGTTATCTACTGGTAAAGGAAAAAATTTATGAGTACTGGCATAGTCGAATTCCCTGAGTAATAAAGGTGCCTTAAACTTTTCCTTACATAGAGGTTTGTATTCATTATGAGAGTAATTAAAATTTTCACCTTCATTACCCTAGTTATCAACTTTTAAAAATACATCAACAATATTTGCAAGTATGACAACATCACCATTCGTACTATTATGCATATATTCACCTTTAGACACATCCTTATCCATTCCTTGAGTAACCTCTTGATCTTTGTTACTAAAGCTAGCATTCTTGTTATTTTGAAACCTCATTGTTTGTTCATAGTCATGCTTTGCTTCCTCAACAATTCTAATCCAATCAATTATTTGATCAAAATCTTGAGGCTTGAATTCCTTAGGCAGGGTACTGAGCCCTAGCTCATAGATGTCATAGAATAAGTCAATGCAAACTGAATCATCAAGTAATAACCTTTTAGGGATTTCAAACAAGGAATCCAAAAAGCTTGCTAGTAACTCATATGGTGGTTCCTCTCTATACCTTTTCATGCTAGACAATATTAGAATTAACAATTCTTGATCATTATTATCTGAAAACTCTTGAAAATTGTCATGACTTTTCTCAAGATTAGTATGTTGTGATAAAGAAAAAAATGAGACATCAAAAATTCCATCACACTAATCATCCTTTTGATGTGTATTTGGAGAACAAACACTTGCAGCCATATACCCTTTCATCATTCAGTATTTAATATTATTTTCAATGTCCATAGCAATATAATATTCTTGCTTCAATGTTGTAGGTTCCTTATCCCTTATCAAATAAATCATCTTATTGTCAAAAGCACGTAGATATGTAATTAAACATTCTGCATTAGTAGGTCTCAAATACTCAAGAATATCATTTACTGCTTTCATGAATCTGAGATTAAAAGAAGGAAGTAACTCTTCTTCATCTTGTTAGATTTCCCTAAATCTTCTTCTTATCTCATTTGGACTAGTCCTTTAACCAAAATTTTCTATAAATGTTATCATAAAATCATCCCAAGAAACTATAGAACAGTTGGATAGATATGAGTACTAGTCTTGGGAATCCTCTTTTAATGACTAAGCGAACAACTTCATGACAACATCCTCATGATTTATTTCAAAATCACTCATTAGATCTATGAATGCATTTAAGTGTTTGGAAGATGACTCAGATTTTTTCCCTGTAAAGTTTGGTAGATGTTTCCTAATATCATCAAGAATCTTGTTAGGAAAACCCCTGATACCTCCAAAACTTAAAGAATTATATGTCTCAATAGAGAACTTCCTTTGAGGATATTTTGGGAATTGTATGCTCGACATACTTGTACTTGATATTTTACTAGAAAATACAAGGGAATGGTACATTTCTCTTGTATCTTTATTCATTCTTTAAATACTAACTTTATGGTAAGTGATAAACTAACTCTTCTTGACTATAAAGACACCCAACTCAAATGCACATTATTCCTTAACACCTTTAAAAAGGTAAATTATAGAAACAAGCATACTTCTTCCATTCCATTTAGATATTAAAAATTTCAAATTAGATGTATGCAAAATGACCGTCACTATTCCCTTCCTTAGTTCTTTAACTCATTTAATTAGGAATAAAGTATTTCTTCCATATCTCAAAAATGGCTTTTATACAAAATTATTTCTTCTTTCAATTTGAGAAAGGGGAAAATGAATAGATATATTTGTAGATATTCTAAACTTTATCAGGTTCTTTACATAGAGTCGCGACCTTCTTTGTAGATGACTAAACTTCAACCACATGAATTTTCTTTCACCAATTTATTTTACTTTAACCTTCTTCTTCCTCAAATTTTTTTTAGTAGTATAGAGTTCTTCGGAGTCGCCACCAACTCTTAGTGAGAACTTTTGTATTAAGAAACTCTATGACTCTATCAAGGAAAAATGATCTACTATAGATACTTTCTCAAATAAGTCCCTAGTAGAGTCACCATTTATGCTGGTTATTTTTTAAGAACCAAACTTAATCTCATCCCTTACCTATGAATCTACTAGAACTCAATTATTAACAAGGTTGAGCATTGCCCAACACCTAAGTGAAGTACTTAGAACCCCACTTCTTCTCTTCGGGCTCTATGAGACCCAAGAGGGTAATCCTACTCGTGATCATAATATCCCTACTTGATCAAGAGGATTTCCAATAATAGATGTATTCCTTAGGAAGTGAAAATAAAATAATATCATCAAAGGCTTGGTTGACCTCTTACGAAATTGTTATTTATTGAAAGGAGTACACTAATACTAGAGGTTGATACAGTGTGAGTTAAAGTATATTATGAATTCATTCCCATTCTGAATCTCTGGCCAAGTTCATCACTAGATCAGTCAATCGCAAGATAAATTACTTGAAAAACCAATGCCTAATCTAAGGGAATAATGGAGTCATATTTGCAATCAATTAGTAATACAACTATATTTCAACATCAATAATTAGGGGACTATTAGCATGCTACTTTGTGGCATCCAACTCACTATGTTTTGAAACATTTCTTCCTTACCAAATCCCACATCCTTTTCCCACAAACTAATGAACTTATTTTAGTATTAAATCAACTCATTGAATTGAAGCAAAAATAAACCCATTCATTTAGTGCAAATGGTAGAAGACAAATGAAACTATAATTAATAATTTCATTCATGATTCATAGGAAAAACACATAGGAGAACACATATTTTAGAACTAATATTTTCTTTCATTACTAATATTTCTTTGTAAAACTATTTTAAGATCATCATACAATATGACTTATACCCTCGACTGGCCTCTGATATATTCACTAATTTATCTATTTGCATTATTTTTCTCTCTGAGCATACCTTTCACCTAGACCTTTCTTAGAATCAAAATTTTCTCTGAACTCTCTTCATTCAAACATGAAATCCCCTTTTTAAATAGGGGAGAAAGAAGCATCTGACTGAGTTACAATTTCATTTCACTACATTTAAAAACCTGATTTCAACTGATTCTCAAAAAACTACCTAGGTGGTTTTATATAATAAGTTGAGAATAGGGGAAGACAAACGATAGAGAACATGTATAGGGTAACATTAGTCGTTGCTTCCATGTCCACATTGAACAAAAATATTTTGTATCATATTAGCCAGAGGATTTCCACATCAACATGAAAGAGTAAAAGACCAAATTCATAGATATATGGATAAGAACGCATCCTATGCAAAGCCCATGGTTTCAAGAAAAAGAAAAACAAGGAGAAAACTCTATTCCAAGTCGTTAGCATCAAAGGATGCTCGACCACTCCTTGTTCATGATGAAATAGGAGGAACCATCACTACATCATCATCAAAGCTCTCGTATGGCAAAGAGAGAGAAGATATTGGCCATATGCCGAGTCAATGTCACCTTCAACATCCGAAGTTCACCTATCAGATCACACAATGGGAGAATTATGCTTCCCTAGATAGGCCCTATGACTCTTGTCCTTTCTCTTGGACCTCTTCATAAGCTTAGCCTATTTCTTTCCCTTAAGGTTGACCTTGAGCCCTCCTCTTACCCTTTGAAACCTCAAATGCTACCATGTTTTCCCTTTTCTAGCAATAGCCATTACCTATCAATGATGCATCTCATCCTTTATTAGCCCCATCAACGATGTCAGTATCCATGTGATGAAATATCAACCCTTGGATCTATGGCCCATCCTCAATCACACTCATCTTCCCATCACACATCGCTATTGTATTTTTGCACTTTCAATCTCATTAGCGATGGGAGATAATATGAAGAAGTTAGGTTAAGACACATACACCTACATGAGAATCAACGATACAAAAGACATCACACATAATATCTATTTAGATTAGTGAAAGAAATTTGAACAAATAATTCCATTGATTATCCTTGCTTTGGAACTTAAGCCTTGGAATGAATCCACAATTAGTGATGCAAGAAAATACAAAAGCACTAGGCCATCGCTCATCACTAATCCTCCTCATACATTTTGCAAGAAATTAGCGATGGGAGATCCCCGTGGTGACATTCAGTACTCGTACCACATATCGCTAATGTAGAAATTATCATTTAAAACCTATCCACAATATGCAAAGCTCAAGAGATCCATCATATTGCTCATTGCTATTACAATACTCAAAACTCGAGAGATCCATCATATTGCTCATTTCTATTACAATAATCAAAGCTCAAAAGCCATTAGTGATAAGCGATAAATCAATGATACAAGGAGAAAAAAAGAGCATTGCTCATCGCTCATTGAGATCAGGAGCTCCAAAATCTATCTATTATGAGTGATACAAGGAAATAGCTGAAAAAACTTAAGTGAAATTTCAAGAATGTGCTCATAAGTTGTTGTAATGAAGGGGACCCTCTAGGATGAAACAAGAGAAGGGCCCAAAAGATTGCAAGTCATGAAATTCAAAGGATTTAAAGGCCAAAAAGGCCCTTTACTCAACCTTATAAAATAAACGAAACTCAAACCTAGGCGTGGGGGACCGGTTACCCTATGACCGTGAATGGCATAAGATGTTTTAATATGACTGATAATGGGGAATAGGAAGTCAATAGTGAAATAGAATATTGCAAGCATTCAGAGCCAAGGGTTTCTTAAGGATGGATTGTAAGTTAATACAATAACCCTTCAATAGTGATGATAAGCAAAACCCTAAGCCCTTAAATACCAACCCAATATTCAAAATGTGACAAAATTTTGAGATGGAACATTAAAATTTTACAGGTTCCATCAAGTGGAATGCTTTGTTGATCACTTCCATGAGGCCGTTGACATCCAAGCTAGAGGTAGAAATGTAGTTTGAATATTATGACATTAAGGCAATAAGCCTCAATTTAAATGAGACTCTCCTGGATGAAAAGGTCGTCTACATTGACTATGAGAAGTTGGACAAAAAATTGAAGAAACGCGAGGTAGAGTTGGAAAATGTAAAAGACACGGTGGATGGGCTGTATGTAGAAATTAAAGGCAAGGATGTAGAAATGGCTCACTTGAGGTAGTTACAGGGTTAGCAGGGTGAAGCAACTAAATTTCTTGAAACATCCTAAAATAAGCAGGATCAGCTTTGTGCCAAGGTTGAGAAATTGAAATGTGAGATCGTTGCTGAACGTGAGGCAAACACAGAGTATCAATGCAAATAGAAAAATTTGGAAAAATATATAGCCAAAATGAATGATGTATTTGATGGGCTACAAAAGGAGCTATATGAGTTGGATAAAAAAAAGGAGGATACACAAAATGAATTGCATAGTGTTTGATCCTAGGCCTTCGATAATGTTTAGAAAGCCTAGATAAAAATTGGAAGGGGGAAACAAGAAAAGCAAGACATCGAGTCTATTTTGTTAACTCACGACAAGTAGATTGGGAAGATACACTCTAAGCTTAAAAAATTTCTCCATGAGAATATTCAATTGGAGGAAGGCATGAAAGCAAGTGAATCCCAATTCCAGTAGGAATTGACTATGGCATAGGGATCTGGGATCCTCCCAATACTGAAAAAGATAATATCTACCCATTGGGTGAGAATCATAGTTGTAGTTACATCCCTCAAACCAGTCATACTATTTCTAATGGATTCTCAAGAATTAGATGAAAAGGTTGTCCCAGCAGTCGACAAAATTCTCCACATATACGCCACCCGAGTTGAAGAATCAAGGAGCTTGATCTCAAAATTATGTAAAGCAACTGAGGAATCTTTGAGGGATGCCAGATTTCCTGACTGAAGGGTAGTCCCAAGGAAAGCAAGTGAATTCATCACCTACCACAAGGTTGCATCAAAAGATAAAGCTTGCCAAGTAGTTTTGAATAAGAAGGTTAGTGAGATCAGGGATGAGTTCAAAATTCTTCTCAAATCTAGATTACCTACCCTTTTATCATTAAATGGAGGATTATTAACAATCAAATAGATTATAGATGCAATCAAGGTCAAAATATAGACCTCCACAACACTCCCATGTCAAAGCCCATCACCCATTGTCGAAGAAATCGAGAGGTAAATCCTTTCATTTTCTCGACTCTACTACCACATTGAAGCTATTTCATCAAGGTGGGGAGAGGTTTCTTTTAAAGAAGTCCTCAATGTAGATCGAGCATACAAGATTTTATGCACCCTCATCCTACCCACTAATGTAGATTGGGAGACCTAACATGCCACCTTCCTCAAACTATAGGAATTACCAGAGATCTAGGATCACGCCTCCACAAGCAAAGGCCCCTTGTGATTCGCTAGAACTATAAATCCATTTTTGCCTTTGAATTTTATTTTATTTTTTTCCCTTGCTTCCTTTCTACTTTGGGATAAATTAGCACCTGAAGGGGGAAGACTGATTTTGCATAAATGCATGTAATGCATCACATGGTGGTTGTGTGGCTTTACATATATCGCTTCCTTTTAGGGTGTAAACCTAGAAACCTGTCACCTTGTAATGGATTTTCTTCAAAGCCTCTCTCACAAACTCTGAAAATTCCCGCTCATTTGACACGTCATCTATTTTCATCAAGCAGTCTGTATCTCCCATGGAAAGATATTTTAGGGTGGATTCCATCAGGAATCACAGTGGATGTCTTACTTTCATGATGGAACCTTCGAGTTAGCATCATCAATCTCCATAGCTAATCGATCAAACTTTGTCAGGCTGAGTTAAAATCCAATTGTCTTCTGACAGCATATCTTCGCTAAAAAAATTGAAACCATTAATGAAGGAGTTGGGACTTAATAATAGAAGATTTTTGTGATCTAACTAAGATCTGGGATCAGATTGCGAGCTATCAGATTCAAGAATCTAGTAGTTTCTTCTTCTTTATTGTTTGTGGTGGTGTCCTCTTCTTTTGGCTATTAATAGGGGTTGGCAACAATGAGTAAAAAAGTTGGAAATGTTTTCTTTGAACATCTTTACAGGAATATAGATACTATCTTAGGGAGCTTTGTTTTCTCAGTAATAGGAGGGTTTTTACAAAATACTATTTATTCTCTTTAGCATAGTGAATTCAATTTGGACTATCATTGGATTGGCATCTGACCTTTATTTTTAGTTAATATATTACAAGAATTTGATCTATTAAGAAGAAAGCTTTGGGATTATGCAATTTTATGGCCTTTGTCAAGTTTCATTCTCATATTTTGTTCATAATGAAAACATTGTGTTAAAGCTTTATGTTGATATTCCAATTAATTATTCAACATGTTGTTAGCTTCTATTTTTTATGCTATCTTTCAGAAATTGGATCATGTCCATTACACTCTTCCATTTTGTATAAAGGGTATGCCATTTTTATATTATGCTATAAAGGAGGAAGGATTTTGTAAATTTCTAAGGATTCATGTTAATCTTTAGAGTTTTTCTTATACTTGATTGGACCTTAATGGGTGCTTCCCACAAGGAGATTTGAAATAATGCATTATGCTTTCTCTAGCCTTTTCTTCTCATTCTCTTCCCAACAATGAAGGGTTTGTGGCATTTTATGTCTATTTATCAGTTATAAGATATAGTTAAGATTTGAAATGTTGTAAAATCTTTGGCGCATCACCATATTTATGTTTTATTTACATTTATTTCTACCCCTTTTCCCCAAACACAAAGAAGAATCAGATTTCTGTAAAAATCCTGGAGGTCATTCAATGAGGCAAAAATTGATCCCCCACTCACTGAATTTCCCATAAGGTTATTTGTAGAGGTGCAAGCTTTAATGATCAATATGACCACTTTTTATGCTCCCCTTTTTTGAAACCCTTAATCTTCACTATTTTTTTTAAGAAATAGTAGTTTAGAAAGTAGATTCAAAGCAATACAACTCTTGTTCTTATTGCATCTTCAAATTTTAATCATAACTATCTTCCTTTTCTTGTCAAATATTATAATTTACTAATTTTAGATAAAAATGGCATCTTAAGACCTCCTTTCTGTATCACATATTGGTGTACTTACCCTTAAGAACGTTTCCTATCTTAAGTAGAAATGAGTTCTAGTAAAATCTTACATAAGAACACTAGTCTATCTTAAGTATAGAGAATCATCCCTCATCAAATAAAATAGTTTTAAGGTCTTAACGTTTAATCCCAAAATCTAACTCATCCTCCATCTTCATCCTTAGTACCTATTCTTCTAATCTCCAATCTAATTTTAATAAACCATCCTAATTTCCACCCTCATCCAAAATCAATCCCAAACATTCCTCTTCTAGTCAATCCTCCACCATGTCTAACCATCTAATTTATCCTCCATCAAACTTAATATTTTATAACATACCTTCATCCATTCCAACCCAATCCAACATCATGAACCCATACCCTAACCCAAAAATACCAAATATCACACTCAAGTTCAACCCTTATTATATTGATGATGGTGAGGATAGTCTTGTTGACCAACATGAATATGATCCATATGATGATAATGAGAGTCTTGTGAATCAAGATGAGTTTTCCCCATCCACCACCTCTTACTATATCTAGGAATTTACTCATCCTTTTTCCAATCCCCAAGACTTCACCAATTTTTCCCTCACCTATCACTTCAATAATTATAAAAAGGGCATGCTTAGATAACTCCTTAGCATTGGTTCTAAGCTTCCACCCTCTCCACCTCCAAAAAATTCCATTTGATATCCCATTTCTCATTCTCCACTTTTGACAAGGGAAACAAAACCCCCATCCAAATTTCCACTCAAGTTCCACCCACATATTTCCCATCCACATCATCCCCATCAACCACTACTTATTTCATCCTCACTCACTACTTTATCAATGAAAAATATTTCATTCTTCCAGATACTTCCTTATTGCTGGTGTAAAAATTCCATTCTCCCAGCCTCCACAAAATTATAATCCATCTCCTATTTCTCATTCTCTAAGTCCTTTGATAAGATAAACCAAACCACCATCCAAAGTTCCCCTCAAATTCTATACACAATTTTATAATCCACACCACCCCAATCCTATAAATTCAATCCATCTCATGGATTTCATGAGTCCCTCTAAGGACTATTAGTAAAGGATCTTAACCACCCAAGCATAAATAAAGTTATGTAATCTTCCCATGTCATTCATCCAACTCCATCCACCCAAGTTGAAGAGTATCCCACACTCCTCTTCCATCACACCTTCCATACAAATGAAAATATGCCATGAACCTGGTCCAAATAATTCCCATATGTACCCTACCCTAAATCATGATCATGTCCATGATCAAAAAACCTTTGATAAAATACCACCATATACCCCATCCAAAGAAATTGGTGTACATGATAATCCTATGTTTGGTCATGATATCTATGATAATCCAATTTTTTATCATTATTTAATTTTTGTTGAGGATATCTATTATGATCCCCTTACATCTCATGATCCCCTCCCTTATACTCCATCTCATGATACCTCTCTAAATTAAAATAAAATCACACCTTCCACCCCATCAAATAATCATCTTCCATCTCATGATCAAGACACTCCTCTCACTCCATAAAATGATCTATTTCCATTTCCTAATCAAGAGAAAATTATGCCATCCACTCCATCACATGATCTCTCCCCAGGTCAAGGTCAACTCATCTCCATGGAATAATATTAATGCTCCACAAGATCCCATCACCTCTATCCAAGATACCCATAAACCCCACACCCATCAAATGGGTTCTTCCACCTTCATCCAATTTGGTTTACTTCATGAATGTATAATCCCTTCCATGTCATATCCCCCTATAAATGGACTCACATCTTGTTTCCAAAACAACAAGTATCCCATTAGAAAAAGGTTAGACCTATATGAGAAAGGCATATTAAAACCCATCCAAATCTAAAATATCCTAATTTTCATGAGCTTGGATACCAAGATCGAGATGTTGGGACATCTTCCATTTATCCCAAATCTAAATCCCACCATCTAAATCCAAATATCCATATTCCCCATCCTCTAAATCCATCTTGGGTCCTTATATTCCTAGTAAAATTCCTTCACCCCTTCCATCTATTTTGGGTCCCTATGTCCCAAAACTAAGTCCTTCATCCCTTTTATCCATCTTGGGTCCTTACATTCCAACACCTATTACTCCTATTTTAAAATTCCATTATCTTATTTATCCATCACCCCAAATCCCAAATCAAGATCAACCAAGCCACACATCCTTAAAATCCTTCAAACATCTTGCATATATTTACCCATCCATAAGACCTCCATATCATTCCTCTCCATCCACCAACCACATTTATCTTGGAAGAAATTTGGATGCCAAATCTAAAAAACATCAATCCAAAAATACACATATATCTAAGGATCAATATGTCCCATCCGAAAGACATTCAGAAGAGATCCAAATATGATCCAAAATAAAATATCTAAATCTAAATAGACACAAAGGGCCATGAAGAAAAAAATTAAAAACCATGTGGATCCCAAAAAAACCCATAGAAGCAAATACATCTTAAAGCTAAATCAAAATTGACATCCAAATATAACCCTCCAAAATATTCCACCACTCCATCTAAAAATCCCTCATCTTCCAAATCCATTTTGGGCCCTTATGTCTCAAACTATATATCCAATTCACTTCCAAAAATCCACCACCCTTCAAGGTGTTTCCCAATGTTTATCTTACCAAAATTTACATCCACTCATCCAAAAGTATTCTAACCCTCCATCCACCATAAGAAATTCATCCCCCATCACCCTCCTTTAATCCAATACCTTCGATAAATCCATTTCATCCCCCTTACCATCATTATACCAACATCTATCAAAATAGCTCCAATTATCATGGTCCATTGTAGTACATCTTCAAGGTATACCTATAAAGATAGAAAAAGTACTCCCTAACATGACCTTTATTTAGTGTTGTAATGTGTGTGACAAAATCACATTAGGTCTTGGGCCCTTGTTAAATAAATGTACTTAATTGTACCTTATTTAAGGTGTTGTAAAGTGTTGTACCACACTTTCACACTAATCTAAGGTTTTAGTTATTAATTGGACTTCTTTATGCTTTAATTGGCCTTATTTTACATCCACAAGCCTCATTTAATGCATATTTTTGAGGATAATCCCGACATAAACTAAGATCCAATCATAATTCAAGTGTTTTTAGGTTGTGTGGCCCAAATTTAGTGATTTCAGACTCATATGCCACCTTGGGTGTATGGGTCCCACCTAAGTCTTGGGGTCCCGATCCTAATTTTATGTGAATCTAAGCAATTTTGAAAAATGTGTCCCATAGTTAAGCCTAATGTAACACATACACCACTTCTGGTGTATGAGTCCTCTGTGTGCCAAAATCAAATTGAATTCAAATTCTTGGTGGGATTTTATTCTCCTAGATCTGATGTCAACTTTTAGTGTTGTAATTTTGGGAAATTTGACATAAACAAGTATAAATTAAAGGTTATTTAACATTTTTCACCTAACAAGCAATCAAGTGACCTAGCAAGTCGAATGAGCATCCTTATAGAAAATTAAGTTCACAAGAGCATTCAAGTTTTTACAAGAGAATTCAAGAGCATTAAAGGGTTGATTATCAAGTGTTTTGGAGCATTATTCAAGTATCAAGCATCATGTAAAAGTCATCATGCATCATGTTTTTTTTTTGAGCTAACATTTGTGATGTAGGGTTTCATGATTCAAGATAGCATTATATTCAATATCTATCACATTTAAGCAAGAATTAAGATCTACATCCATTGGAGCGATCTCATACATGTTTGCAGCCTTTTACTGTTAGGATTTTATGAGTTACAACATTGCATTTTGTTCATTAATCACTCCTTTATCTTATTTGATCTAATTACAAGGTTTGATTACCAAAATGGGGTTTAACCAAGGCAAACCCATTTCCACTAACAAAACAACATGTTTCCCTCTCTTTAGTGTGTCATTTGTAGATCTAGGTTCAAGAAATATTAAAGATAAAGTTTGGAGAAAGTGGTCAAATTGTTCAAAGTTGTCAAAGTAGTCAAAGTTGTCATCTTGATTTGGAGATCATTGAAAGACATCTATAGGTTCCAAATCAGAGATTCAGACTTAGAAATCAGGTGGAGAAGATAGGGAAGACATTAAAGAGTAGATTTAAACTTTGAATTTCTAGAAAATACTAACTATATTGATATGCCACTTCTGGTGTATGAGTCCTAGTATAGTGAAGTTTGTAATTTTTAGGAGTTATAAACATTTCTCTGCTAGATTTCTATTCTTGCCCAGAAACCCTAACTTGGGAATAAATCACCCAACCTAGCATATGAGTCCTAGTCAGCATTAAATTTAGTATTTTTAGCATTTCAATACTCCATTCAAGCCTCCAAAGATTCCTAGGTGCACATCTGTGATCTCTTAGTTTTACATGCATTTCTAGGTCATTTAATTAGGTGTTGCATATCATTAGTCTTTCCAAGCCCTAGATTTTTAGTGAACCCCTCTTTAGTTTCTAATTAGACCCTAGCATACCCTATTACAAGATCTATTTCCCCTACTTCATCTTTGGAATGAGATCTCTAGGGCTTCCTTGAATGATATTGGGAAAAACTTGGTGTCCAATGTCCTAAACCATAGAGGAATCCATTTTTCACCATATCATTTTGGTAAACCTGCATTTAGAACATATCATTTCTGATTTGGAGTGCATCATAGTCCTAGTTCTTGCTTTCATTAACTTTTCATTTGGGTTTGCTTTAGTTAATTTGTATTTAGGGATTCAAACTCTTGCATTAGTGAAAGTGTATATAGGTTGTATTTTTGGCAACTTACATCATTGAATTTCATTTGAAATCTACATTTGCATTTAGTCTACAGATTATTCAAACCAAAAATCATAAAAATTACTTAATTTTTTTTGAAATTTGAGAAAAAAACCCTCACTGGGACTCATATGCTCCTCTGGGTGATTTAGTCCCAATACAGATTTTAAACTGCATTTTCTAGAATTCAAAACTCTATTTTTGAGCTTCTATTTACTATTTCTAGCTTTTTGTTTCAGTTTACAGAGTTTCTATTATATTCATTTCAATGCATTTATCTTATTTTTATTTGAATTGCATTTGCATCCATTTTGCATTTAGTATCCATTGCATGAGATTTTCTACTTGGTGTCCTATTTCTAATACTATAGTGAGATGAAGTTTGAGACCCATGTCATCCCGTGATAGTACAATCATCATGGATCTTGGGTTATCTAGCTTCAATCCTAGTGTTAACATTAGTTCACTAGGTATCAACCAAACCCTTGAGAACTTTTTTCCTTCAAGTAGTGTGACCCATGCTGAAACAATGATTGCTAGTGTTCCAAAAGAAAACATAATCCAAATTCATGAAGACTTAGCAAACCTACAAAATAAAATAAGTACTGAGAACATTTCAACTACTACCATCTCTACCTTAGATAACATACATGACATGATTGAAAGTGAAGACAGAGTTGACCTTCTGGATAACATAGTTAAGATCTTTGCAAAACATCTTACCTCAACCACTAGTTTTGCTTTACCTCCAAACAATTTTACAAGCCAAGGAGGAATTCAAATTCCTCCTCCAAATTTTTTTTTCTCTATTCCAACCTATACCAACCCTCAAGTCACAACAACAATGCAACCTACTAGTAATGTGATTCGTCCCTTAGTTATTTTCACTATAATTCTTAGTACCTTTGTGGCATCGCAAGTCATATCTCCTACCACCATACCACCTATAAGAATTACATTCACTTGTCCCTTGAAAACATACACCCCTCCACCTAATTCACCTCCATATCAAAATGCAAAAATGATCCTCTCATACACCAACTTTTGAAAACTATTTCATCCCTTCAAAAGCAAGTTTCCATTGTCAACCAAAATAAAAATGGAACACCTACATATTATGTCAAACACAACCCCTTAGCCTTGGAGATATTGAGAAAATTGATGCCAAAAGGTATAGAGGTGCCTAGATTCGATAAATATGGAGGGAAAGGAGATCATTCTAACCATGTTTCTGCCTATATCACCTTATATAGTGACTTTATTCTTGATGATAAACCCTTGGCTAAAATTTTCCCCAGATCCTTGAAGGATATACCTTAGAATGGTTTTCTTCATTACTGAACAACTCAATTTTTTCATTCAATGAACTTGTTGAGACATTTATCAATCATTTTCAAGTGCATATGACTCCTAAACTAACCTTGGTCGATTTGATGAGATGTAAGAAAAAAGAAGAAGAAAAGATTACCAACTTTATTTCATGCTATCAACCGCTTTATTCCCAAATCGATGTAAAGGTTCCCGACCCTCACTTTCAGAAGATGTTCATAGATAATTTGAAAAGTAAGATACTGTGAAACCCTAAACCTACAAATTCACAAAGATGACAAACATTGTTAGTGTTAGATCAAAATGCATGCAAATATGAAGGATTCCCCATGAAATCCACCTATTTAAGCTAATATTAGGAAATGAAGAACAAATTCAAATAACATGAAAATAAATCCTAATCTAGCCAATAGAGTGATGATCTTATGGGGGAATTGGTGCCAATGAGATTTTTAAATTGGCACTTTCCCAATTCCTATGTTGCAATGTGAGTTGATTGAATCAATGGTCAAATCTCCAAAGAGATTTGAGCATAGCCTTGTTAAAATTTATGAAAATGATGGATGATTGAGTGCAATGGGAAAAATTAGCTCTCAATGTGAAGAGAGTAACTTTGCATATGAATTGTGGATGAAGATTGAGGAGAAGAGGCTCCAATTTATAGATTCAAATCTTGGAAGAGATAGTGGAGATAAGCAATGTGGGATAAAAGATAGTCTAATGGCATTGTGCCACTTGTCCACATGTGTTTGGAGGAGGAATGAGCACATTTTGGCCAAAGTGCCAATAAATGAAATTAGGTGGCATTTCAAATTTGAGAAATGACATGTTGAAGAGGGAAAGGGAATGAAGTTAATGTCACTTGGCTCAAGGTCAAGGACATGTAAGAGGCATTGAATGCCTTGTTGGAAGGACCAAGTCCACTTGGCCTTTTTGAATTCAAATGAGGGAATATTCCCTTTTGATGCTTTGTGAGGGAAAATAGATGAATTAATAAATCAAATTAATTGATTTATTGTGGAAGTTGCATTCTCTAGAGGATTTTAGTGAGAGGGATCAAGTTAATCATGGATTTGATTAATTTAATGAAGATTAGGTGATGTGACAATTTAGACTTAGATTTATGAATTAATTTAAGTCAAGAATTGAGAGAAAATGATTCATTAAATAAATGATTTACTTTATTTAATCAAGAAGGAATATGTTAGATTAAATCAAATAAGGTTTACTCTATTTAATTTAATAGGAGGACTTTAGAGATTTTAATTAAATAAAATGATTTATTTAATTAAATAGAAATGTAAGGTTAATTAAATTAAATTGATATATTTAATCATTGAAAGAGAAAGACTTAATCCAATAAATACTGACTTACTAAATTAAGAGATACAATGTGATGAAATGCTGAGAATATGATTTAAGAGGAAACATTGTTAGTAATCGGGATCAAGTGTGCCAAAACGATCTTGTACATTTTCCATGTCTACATTTTGCCCCTCTTTGAAGCAATGTACTTGTTGCATTGATTCAAAGAAAAAACTGCTGTGATCAAAGGTCGGGATTTTTTGAAAATTTTCAGATGCCCCACTGTTGCCCCAACAGAAGGATATTGCTGGATATTGCCCCTCGAGAGATTGGATGAAAATTTTGAATTTTTGGATGATTTCACGAAAAAAGATGACAAGGTGCTCGACAGGCCAGAAATGCCCGAGAATGCCAGAAAAATGCATTAAAATGCCAAAAGGGACGCAAAATGACTCGATTGGACGTAAACGGGTTTGGGGGACCAAAACCCCCTCCAGAATGTCAAATTAGGTCAAAAAACCTTAATTTTTGGGCTTAAATAGACCTCAAGGGGTCATTTTCAATTCATTTGCAATCCTAACCTTGAACAAATTGATATTTGAGCTCTGATTTTTAGAGAAAATGGCACAACGAGAGCTTCCCCTGCACGTGTTAGAGTGGGTACAAGTATATTAGTGACCAGTCACCACAGGACCCATGGTATGTACCCCTATCCCACTTTTATTTTTCTCATTTTACGTGCATTTATTAGGGTTTAGGTACAGTCGAGTCGGCGTAGCGCGATATTGCGTTGCGGAAGATTTCCAAACTGGCCCATGCAGTCCCATATAGGGCCGCATGTGCATAGAGCGCCGCATGACGAAGTTTGTTTTTAGGGATTTTTTAGTTTATAAAGTCGATCGCTCGCTCAAACAACGCTGCACGAGCCAATTAGCTGTCTAAGTGCCCCGCGTGGCATAGTTTGGAGACTTACAAACTACGCCACTTTTGTAAATAGTGCCACTTTTGTTGTTTCAAAAACAAAAGGCGATATAGACACCAGATTTTTTCCAAGGAAGCTAACACGATACTTTTCCTTGCACAGGAGACACCCGAGGTTATTCATTCGAGGGAGCATCGATGGCCATTACTTGAGCGCTTAGGTGATATGCACATATTTCTCTAGGAGCAGCTTAGGATGCTTGGTCTATGGTTCATTGCCTACTTTCCTCCTGTGCGAGCACATCGGGTATGATGCATGCTTTGGCCAAGCGGTGGCATAGCGAGACCTCATCTTTTCATCTTCCCACTCGCGAGGCCACTATCACTCTTGAGGATGTCTAGCGCATCCTGCAAGTGATTTATGATTTGGAGGAGGGGAGGGATGCCTGCTTCAGTGTCATGGGTGTGGAAAAGATCATGCTCTATGATAGTCAGATAGATTTGGATTGGTACTGGGGTATAGCCCCTACTTATAGCTTGATTGTGGCTACCATTATTTTTGGCCTTGTAGCTCCTGATCGACATGACCGATATTTCAGTTTAGGTTGGGGACTAGCATGGCAGCAGATGTGTGCTCGCCGAGTGTGTTATGCCTGGGGACCAGTACTGTTGGCCTCCTTATATAGGGATTTGCATGAGTTTGCTTATTTGGAGGGTCGGGCTCTTGGGGCTAGATTGACTCTTCTCCATGTTTGGGCATTTGAGCAGATTCTAGTGCTTCGCCCATTTGTGATACTAGTTGCTTTAGCTATCGATGATTCTTTGGTGTGGTGGTATGGTGAGGTGATGATTTGCTTCACCCACATGGGTATAGACGGCATAGCTCACTAGCAGCGGGTTCTGGATGAGATGACAATATTCATTTGGAGGCCGTATATGGGTATGGGCCCATGGATGGATAGTGTAGAGCAACTCTTCTTTGCTCGCCAGGACATATTTATGCAAGGTCAAGAGCATACTTTGATAGAGAGATACCTTCTTGATCGGGTGGCCAGATAGTTCAGGGAGGTGCAAGATATACTCGATGCTTAGTATACAGCCATCATTGCCCATATGGCAAAGGAGACAGCATTGGGATAGCCCATTCCAGTAGATGAGGTAGTGACCTCATTAGGTAGTTGGTGGCTCGAACGTGAGCATATGATCAGGGGCCAACAGACACAGGGGTGACTCCAGTGTATAGGGCATGGCTCAGGCTGCCAGTGAGATTGACAGTTCCGAAGACAGTGCTTCCACATCGCAGGCCAAGAGGTAGGTCAGCAGGCATGGGTCGAGGAGGTGCACCACCTCCTCAGTAGTCACCTCTGAGGGATCCCACATAGCATGTGGTAGGACAGGATGGGCAACCCCATGTGCTAGCATAGCAGTAGTCGGTAGTATAGCTGACAAGATAGCCAGTGGGATAGCCAACGGGTCAGCCAGATGCCCATGACATATTGATTCAGTAGTTACAGAGGTAGGTATAGGTTCTGACAGCTGAGCGGGATGAGGCCCGACAATAGGTTGCTACAGTTATAGCAGAGAGAGACCTAGCACGATTCGAGAGGGATTAGGAGATGGGCTGACAGAGGCAGTTAGAGAGTGATGCTTTCACATCTTAGGGCCGCTCAGTTGATATCCGAGATTATAGGGATGCTATCAGAGAGGCCGAGTACTATCGACATCATTACCGATAGGTAGTACGATCAGGCAGCAAAGTGCTAGACTTTTCCCAGTAGACAGGGAGGCGACCGGTAGAGGAACATGGTGAGAGACAAGATGGGGAGGGCAGCAGCTAGTAGGGCCAGCCCCCCTTTTGATCACAGGACAATTTGTTTCATTTTTGATATACGGGCTACAATATTTTGGCCTCATTGTATTATGTACTCGATGTACAACTGATCCGATTTGTATCATAACAGTATTTTTTGATGATATGTATGAGATGATTCACCCTTTTATGATATGTATGGTGCACATATATGATATGTAAATGCATGATGCTTATGAGATGTTATGAGATGTTTCTATTCTTATGCTTTATGTTATGCAACGTATGTAATGGATGCATTTCTTTTTGTATATTTTTCATGTTTTATGGATGTAATGCATATTAATGATAGTAATGGATTCAAACAGTAATGGATGCAAATGATAATGAATGTAAATGATAATGTATGATGTAATTTTTTCTTAAGATGCTCAGAATAACAAATTTATATTATTCTTCGTAACTTAAGATAATGATATAGTGCCATGTGTTCTAATGCTAATGATTGTGTGGATGCAGGGTGTATGCATGGGCGATGTTTTGATTACTGTTATGATACCATTTTAGTGTGGAAAGAAGGTAGAAGAAACGTAGAGTTAATGAATTAGTTAGGATTGTGATTTTGATTTGCATTGCTAGGAATTGAGATTTTCAAAGGGTCACTTGCATTATGTTTGATAACACATATAGGTACGATGCAACAAGGTATAAGGGACCAGGATGGCGTTGTACCTAGTGTGATGGACCCTAACTTGACAATTAGATAGGAGTATTCTTGTTCACACTTAACATACATACTTCATTCAGGATGTAGTTCAGACGTTCTAAACATCTTGGACCAAAGCACAGAAAAGCAAGCTTTCTTATGTGGTCAACAAGATACCTAAAATATCCTCCCTACAAACCAAACAAAATATACATGACTAAGTTATTTTACAAGCATATCCCACAAGCACAATAGATAAAAAGATAATGATCATTGCCCCATTTCTTTCTCCCTAAACCTGTTTTGTTTAGGCATCATCGAGAGGTCCTTGAAATGAGTGCAACATAAGATAAGTCAAAAAAGACCAAGATAAAGTAAACAGACAAGCTAATGTTCTTCGTACCGCTAGCCAAGGCTGAACTATTGTGAGGTACCTGACGCTTATGCCCATTGCAGGAAAGCTTCATCCTAGGAAATGTTGTGATCAGGGTTTTGGTGGGACTGGTTTGGTGATAAGCTATTGTTACTCCAAGTTGACCAACTTGCTTGCTTACTGACTTAGACCTTCAAGACTCTGACGATTAGGTGTTCACTTTGGAACCTGCTAAAATTGCTTCTGACTGACTCACCAAAGGGTGACAACAACGATTGACTTATTATGAGTGGTTATTATTGCGGGTGAAATCTAGATGAAACAGATGCACCATTTTGGATTTTTTTGATATTTTGAGGCTGTTTTTGGTATTTTCACATTTTTTAATGTTTTTGGTATTTTCAAGATTTATGACGAACAGACTAACTTAAAGACCTATCCTAGGGGTCTCAGGAGCTGATCCATAGATTAGCCTTGCCTATGTTATACACGCAGAGACCACGTAGTTTGACTGACAACAAACTTGACTCAATGATAAGATGGACAAACATATTGCCATTTTATTGCTTAAAGGACTGACTTAAGATGCAGACTAGATGGGAAAACAGATTGCCAATACGATAGATGCCTAAGGACTGACCCTAACTGTCTTAGGGGATGATCAAAGATCAACCTTTCCTACGTTCAAGCTTAGAGATGATGTAGTTCGACAATGTGAAAGACTGACAGGACTCAATGATGAATTTTTGAAGATTTTATGATATTTCGACATGTTTTTGAGATTTTTGAATGATTCGGATGTTTTTGGATTTTTGATGAATTTGAAGAAGATCATGAGAATATACATGAATCTGATCCGATGCATGTGGGAACCTACCCCTAGCGTGGTGTGATAGACTACTTCGATGAAGGCAGGACAAACTGACCTTAGGAATGCCAAGCAGTACTATGGTGGAACGTGATATGGACACCAACTCAAACTATGGTATGGATGCGAGTGGATGGGTGGATGGATGATTTATTGAGATGTGATGGAACGAGTGAGTCATGCAGATCCTAGTAGATGGGGGGTGCTTTATTTACACTTGGTGCCTGTTTTCCAGGTTTTCACCAAGGTACTTGTCCAAAGTGCCACCGAAGTGGTTTTCACTAGAGGATGAATTTTTTCTCTTTACTATTTTCAATCCTTTTTCTGATTTTTTAAAGGACATTTGCATTTTTTTTATTTTTTTGTTGTCACCAAGACACCTGTTTGCCAGGTTTTCATCAAGGTAACCATTTTTCCAGGATTTTTTCTGATTGTTTTTATATTTTCTGGTTCTATGTCTTGCCGAATTTTAGGCATAAATTTTTTTGAGGTGAGAGCTATTCATGGGCTCCTGTAGGGGCTCGCCTTCTAGTGTCGACAACTGATATGCCCCTGATTTATAACTTGTCATGATGATGAAGGGTCCCAGCCAGTTGGGCTCAAACTTTCCCTTTGTATCCGGATTTGGCACATTCTTTTGGTTTTCTTTCAGCACAAGGTCACCAAATTGGAAAGTGTGTTGCCTGATCTTCTTGTTGTAGATCCATTTTAGGCGATTTTGGTAGACCTATAGATGATTCAATGCATCCATGCACCATTCATCTAGTAATTCTAGCTCATTTAGTCTTGTAACCCTATATTCCTCATCCGTGATGAGGTTTTACAAAGATATTCTCAATGACGGGAGCTCGATCTCAATAGGGAGAATGGGGTGGCACCTATTAGCATGCAGATGCTGGTGCGGTAGGCCCATAAAGCAGGATTTAGCTGTAGATGCCAGTCATGACCAGAGTCATTGACTATTTTCTTGAGGATTTTCAAAATGGTTTTATTGGTAGCTTCTGCCTATCCATTGCCTTGTGGATAGTATGGGGTGGAAAAACGGTGTTGGATTTTGAATTTTTCACATAAATCACGAACATCCTGATTCTTGAAGGGTGTCCCATTATCAGAGATAATGGATTGAGGAACACGGTATCGGCAAATGAGGTAGTTCAGGATGAACTTGGATATTTATTTTCCCATGATGTAGGTCATGGGAATTGCTTCGACCCACTTTGTGAAATATTCAGTGGAAGTGATAATGAACTTGTGGCCATTGGATGAGGTGAGTGATATTTTACCAATGAGATCGAGCCCCAACTGTGAAAAGGGCCAAGGTGTAATGATGGGGTGTATTTCTTGCACTGGTGCATGAATGAGGTCTCCATGCTGTTGGCATTGTAGACACTTTCTGACAAAGTCATGTGCCTCTTTCCATTGTTGGCCAATAGTACTCGGTTCTCAGCAACTTCTTAGCCAAGGTCATACCACTCGAGTGTGAACCACACATGCCATTGTACACCTTAGTTTGAGCAGTCAAGGCTTCCTTAGGTTTTAAACAATGTAGCAAGGTTCCATCGATACTTCTCTGGAAGAGGGTCTCTCCTAGGATGATGAATCGTGAAGACCTTTTGAAAAAGTTTCGCTTTAGGTTTGGGGTGATATCAGTTGGGAGGATTCCTAACCTTAGGTAGGTGTATATGTCATGGTACCAAAGATCACTGGGACCAACAAGTTCACACGCGTATTCTGACTCTGGTACCTTGAAAGTGGGTACGAGAAGTTGTTCTACGAGGAATGTCTAGTAAGGATCCGTTGGTTGCCATTGCATCGGCTGCTTTGTTGTGTGTCCTTGGTATCTGCTCAAAGGTGATGTTGATGAATGATTCCTTGAGGCTTTCTACAAAAATTTTGTATGGTGTGAGCTTATCATCCTTAGTTTGGTATTCACCATTGACTTGGTTGATGATAAGTTGAAAATCCCCATAGACCTTTAATGCCATGATTCGCCACTATGCTGCAATTTTGAGGCCTAAGGTTAAAGCCTCGTATTCTGCAATATTGTTGGTACAGGGGAATTCCAATTTATATGATCTAGGTATACAGTCTCCTTGCAGGGTGATGAAGAACACACCGGCTCCTAATCCATTCTATGTGTGGGAGCCATCGAAGTATAATTTCCAGTGGTCAGCTGCGCCGAGGATGAAAAGGGACTCATCTGGGAATTCTGATATGAGTGGGTTATCTGTGTAGAGAGGAGCGTCTGCTATTTGGTCTACGATAACTTGTCCTTTGATTTCCTTTCTCTCGACATATTCAATGTCATGTTCAGATAGTATCATTACCCATTTAGCCATTCTGCCTATGAGCATTGCTTTCGACAATAGATATTTTAGGGGGTCTATCTTGGCAATCAGCTTGATTTGATGAGCTAGCATGTAATTTCTGAATTTCTAAGTTGCAAATACCAGTGCTAGGCAAGCCTTCTCTATTGATGTGTAATTGAGCTCATTCCCTACCATTTTTCTACTGATATAGTAGATGGCCCGCTCGGTTCCCTTTTCATCATGTTGGGCTAAAAGGGCACCAAGGGCAGCTGTTGTTGCTGAGATGTATAGGATAAATAGCTTCCCGACAATTGGTGGCATCAACACAAGTGGTATAAGTAGATATTATTTTATTTTACTGAATGCTTGTTCACATTTGTCGTCCCACCTGAATGTGACTCCCTTGTGAAGCAGGTGTGAATAAGCGATCTATTTGTCTGTTAGCTGTGCTATGAATCTCTAGATGGACTGGAGTCTACCTTGTGATCCTCTGAGTTGCTTTAACATTCTTGGTACTTCCATTTCAAGGATTTCTTTTACTTTTGTAGGGTCCACCTCTATCCCTCTCATTGAAACTATGTATCCCAACAACTTTCCTGATTGTACCCCAAAGACACACTTCTTTGGGTTGAGTCTAACCTTGTATTGTTCTAGTCTATCAAAGATTGCACTTAGAGTTGCTATATGATCTTGCCTTTTCTTTGATTTAGCCAATATTTCATCCACATAATCTTTGATTATTTTATGGATCATGCCGTGGAAGATTAGTGTCATGGCTCTTTGATATGTAGCTCCTGCATTTTTCAACCCAAACGGCATCACATTCCAATAGTAGGTGCCCCAAGGACATGTGAAGGCTGTTTTATGCTGGTCTTCCTTTGCTATTGTTATCTGATTGTACCTTGAGAAACCATCCATTAGGGATAGCATATCATGTTTGGCCATCATATCCACTATCATGTCAATGTTGGGTAGTGGAAAATCATCCTTAGGACATGCTTTGTTTAGGTCTCTGAAATCTATGCAGATGCGGATTCCCCCTTTCGGTTTTGAGATAGGTACAAGATTTGATACCCATTCTGGATAGTTGATCGGGCATATGAAGCCAACATCCAAAAGTTTATGTAGCTCAATTTTGATGAGCAAGGCTATTTGTGGGTGCCTCTTCCTTAGCTTTTATCTGACTGGTTTTGCTCCGGGGTAAACAACCAAATGATGAACTAGTACTTCAGGATCCAGTTCTGACATGTCGGCATAAGTCCATGCGAAATTTACCTTTCTTTCTTTTAAGAATTTTACCAACAGTTCTTGTTCCTCTGTTAAGAGTGACTCGGCATAGAAAGTGATTTGCGGCTCTGTTTTTGTTCCCAAGTTGACCAGGTTGCACTATTTTGCCAATACTGCTGATTTCTCCTGATGTAGCGTAGTAGGGGTGATATTGAATCCTTCATCCTCTGGCACCTCAGAGAGGTTTTCACCATTGGATGCATCCTTTATTTTTACTATTTTATGGTTAGAGAGTGCCATAGTGTGGTTTTCACTCAATAACCCCGATCTTATTCTCAATATTTTTATTTTGTGACTGAAGGATTCAATCGTCTCCCCATAGTATGCCTAGGTGTCTAATGTGATGTTGAATCCTACCTTGTGATCCCCACATGGGATTGTATCCCTTAGTCCCATAAATTCTGAGAGTGCCTCGTCATTTTCAAACGAGTCTAGAATCGGTGGTCCCTGTTGGTCGTGATCGATGAGTTGGGGGTGTACTAAGGTGATTCGGTGGGTTGGTTGGTTTGACTCGGCTGTGGAGGCACTTATCATTAATAAGGTGGAATCTTCAAAAAGCCTAGGGAGACCTGTTATGGTATCATCATCATCACTATTGGGATAAACATCAGTGATGTCAAAGGTGTAAATATCGAGTGGGATACCTAAGCAAACAGGTGGTCTAGGAGTGGTTGTTGTTACCTGAGGAGAGGACTTGACTGCCCTTCTGGGAGTACCTCTACCACATACAATTATACTCAGAGGAGTATAGCCAAGGCCAAGGTTCCACATTCTTCTTTCTACAATGATGGGCTCCAACCGTCCATCACTATTTCTTCCCAGGCTCTCATTCCTGTTATAGCCCATACCGAACATCATTTGTAACCCTCTGTTAGTTTCGTCCATGGTTAGGTTGGGAGTGGGTCTTTCATCTTGGTATAGTGTGTTTGAGATGTCCTCTTCGTCCACATTCTCCCAACTGAGATCCCCACAATGGTTGAATCTAGAGGGTTCTGCTCTAATAGTGCAGAAAGGTGTTTGAACTGGCTAGGGTTGTCCATGTGACCTAGGAGATTGTGGTAACTCTCCTACAAAAAATTCATTTCTCTTCATTCTATAGTCACCGCATCCATTTTATTCGATCATTCCTTTGATTTCGGATATGTCAGGGATGGTGGGTGTCTCTGTCGTAGATATGGAAGTGGGATTGGCTGGGTCTATGTATGAAGTAGATGGTCCTTCATCATTTTTGGATGAGGGATCTTATAAAACTTGGCTTCTAAGTCTTTTGTAGTTAAGGGTTGGGATCCCATATATAGTGACCTCCTCATTCTGATGTGAGAACTTAATGCACTGGTGATAGGTCGAGGCCACTGCCTTCATTCCATGGATCCATGGTGTCCCAAGAGGATGTTGTATGGTAGGTTGAGGTCGAGGACCTGACAGGTGGTTTCCATGGTTGTCGGCCCCACTTGAATGGGGATTTTGATAGTACCCTTCTTCGCCGTAGGACTCCACAATCATTGTTGGCTCCCTTGATATTTATGACGGTAACCATCTTGTCGACAAATCCGACTATCTCCTCATATACTAGATTAGCACTAGCATACTTTTGATTGCCCTTATTATTCCCTTGGTTATGGTTCGGCATCGGATTCGTGTATATCTTTAGGTCTTGGTTTCTGGTCTGTTGCTCGATGTTGATGACCTTATCCTCAATGAGGTCTTGGATGATGTTTTTGAGTCTCATGCAATTGGCAGTGGTGTGTCCTTTGGCTTTGTGAAAGTCACAAAGGATGTTTTCATTATACCATGGTGGCTTGGTCATGGGCTCCATGTACTGCTCGAAGTTAGAGACTTTGATTAGATTCTCCTTAACCAGCTTTTTGATTATGGACTCAATCGATTCACCAAGAGTTGTAAATTTATGCTTGGGGGGAAACTTGTTGTGGGGAGGTGGTCCTCCTTGATTTCCCAAATTGTTGACTTGATTGGTGGAAGATGGTCGTGGTTGTGCTACTACCGCATTAGTTTGCACATTGTTGTGATTATGATTTTGTAGTTGATGATGGTTTTGGGTATTCTGCTTAGGGGCACTAATGACCACTTTAGCATCAACCATGTTGTCGTTGGTGATATTTTAGTTTCTTGACCATGTCCGATGTTGACCATTGTAGTTGTTAGATAGGAAATTATCTTGCAATGGAGTGAATGTTGGCACGCCTCCTCGTGCAGTAAGTGCTCTTTCGATGTTGACTGCCTTTGGGATCAGTTGATCATATGATGTGATTCACTGCATTTTTAGGTAGAACACCAAGTTTTCATCTATATTGTCTATGATGGTGCAAACTTGTTGTTCCTTTGGCATGGTCCACTTGCTTTGATTGGCCTTGGATCACCATCTTTTCGGGAAGGATGCGAATAGCTCTCCTTTTGCTTGTTTGAGTGCAGACAGTTCTTCCAAACTAACATCCACACCCATATTGAAAGTGTAATTCTTAAGGAAGGCTTCCACGATTTCTTCGAATGTTTTAATGCCCGTGGGTAGGTGAGAAAACCATTCCATAGCTGGACCAGTCAGGCTCTGGGGGAAGAGTCACATTAGGTACGTGTCATCATATGCGACCTCCATGTAGTGCACCTGAAATTCCCTGACGTGGTTTTCAGGGTTGCCCATTCCATTGTATTTGTCAAATTTGGGGATCTCAAATCCCTTTGGGAATGGTACCATGGTGAGAATTCTATCAAATGGATAAGGGCACAAATTTCCATGTGTCCTTGTGGTTTTTTCTGCTTGTAAGTTCAACACTTGCTACGAGAGCAGTTTGATTTGTGTTGCGAAATCCTTGCTTGGATCGGGAGGTGGGATGAATGAGTTGTGAGGTGTTCAAGGTGTTTGATGGGTGGGAAGAGTACTAGTGGGTGTTTGTTGCAAGCTTGGTTGTGCATTCAAAGCCTAATGGTATGCCTGCATTTGCGTCAATAATGCTTGTTGTTGATCTTGCTGCTGTTGTTCCAACAATGCTTGTTGTTGGTCCATCTGCTATTGTTCCCATGAAGCCTGCTATTGATCAATCTGTTGTTGAGGTAGTAAATCTTGTTGTTGGTCTAGTTGCTATTGTGCCAAAAAAGCTTGTTGTTGGTCGAGCTGTTGTTGTGCCAACAAAGCTTGTTGTTTAGCTTGTTGCTGTGCCTGAAAGTCTTGCAGGGTTTGTTGGTAGGCTTGCAGGTGGATTGCTTGTAATTGCGCTTGGTACTGTGCTTGTGCTTGTTGCTGGGCTTGAGCCTACACTTTGGTTTGTGCTTGAGCTTGTGCTTGTGCTTGCACTTGCACTTGGGCTTGAGCTTGGGCTTGTGCTTGTGCTTATGCTTGCACTTGCGCTTGGGCTTGAGCTTGGGCTTGTGCTGGCACTTGAACTTGGGCTTGAGCTTGGGCTTGAGCTTGAGCTTCCTGCTGTTGCTTGAGTATTCTTTGTTGGTTTTCCTTTTGAAGAGTTTGGATTAAGGCAATAAATGAATTTTTCGAGTTGGCTTTTGGTGGGATTGGTGGTGGAACAGGAATCATGCCAACCATTGTGACAAGTGGGGGGATTGTGGTAGTGATTGGGATTTGGGTTGTTGGAGGGGTGGTGGAGATGTTTGGTCCTTGAGAAGGCATGCTTTGGGATACTTGAGGACCAATGGTTGTGTTTGTTACAGTGGCTTGGATAGTCACCACTTGTGGTTGTGATGTTGTGGGCAAAGAGATGGATTTTGAGGTGATGTGCACATTGCCCTATTCTGAGAAGCTATCGGTGTTTAGGGGAGGAAACCCCACTCTAAGTGGTGATGTGGTCACAAATGGAAATGGGGGTAGCGGTGGTAGGCTATCTTGGAAATAAAAAGGATTAGTGACTTCAGTTGCTCTAAATAAATCACCTTCTTCTTGTGGTAAAGAAGTGGGTATATTTAACTAATAGGCTGGCAAGGCATGAAATGAAGATGAACCAACAAGATTATAAAATGTGAGTGGGATGTATGGGTGCAATGGATTTTTTGGCACAGTATTATCCGGCATGGTGGTGATAGCTATCTCTTTATTGGTCACTAGGCGATGTTGTTATAACTCTCAAAACATAGCACTTCCTTTGTTTCCAATTGGTGAGGTCAGAGTGATGGTTGTCATGATGTGGGGTATTTCTTGATTGATGGTTGACGTTGGGGATGCACTTGTAAGAGGCATGTTTATACTAGTGCTTACATCAAGGTTGAAAGGGAATGAGACCCCTCCATCCATTAATGTGTTTAAGTACTTGAACATGGCACTAACAACTTTATGGTTCTCAGGGTTTTGAACCATTTTTATCATTTCGGATTGTGTCATCCCCATGTCTTCGTTTGTGATTCCCTCCTCATGGCTCTCCTCTTGAGGATTTTGTGATGATAAAGGAGAGTTAGTTGGGGGATTGCTTGATCCCACAAGGTTTATTTCAGAGGTTAACCAACTCTTGTCCACAGAAGTTGATATGTCATTGATATTCTCCATGTTCTTCTTGTATTGAGATCTAGTTTGAATCATAAAAATAGGGATCGTTTGATCCTAACTTTTCGGGTTCAAAAGAGAAGAAACTAGGAAAGCCAAAAGATCAAAGATGGTGGTGATGATAATGGGATAAACGGATGAAGTGAATGAATGAAACCTTTTGGAGAACTTTTCAAGGTATATGCTAAACTTGTAAGGGATTTTTAGATTGATTGTGATTGGATTGATAGTTTTGACTAGATGCATTAAGTCAAATAGGATTGTAGTGAAGTTGTATTCCCTAGGAAGTTGCGTTATCCTAGGGGAACTTGCATAGGTGGATGAATTAGCTAAGTGTGTTAAGCCAATGTGATTCATGAACTAGTAGACCTTTAGGAAGTTGTGTTATCCTAAAGGTAAATTCATCCAAGAGTGTTGACTATCTTGGCTAGGTCTGTTAAGCCAAGATAGGGTGATGTTGGTTTAGCTCTCTAAATTTAGCATGAGTGATTTTTCTAGAGTTCTCAAAAGGTTTGATGATGGGATGAGATTTGGTTTTGATGAAAATATGGATGGGGATGACGCTTTGATCCTAGACTTGAACCTAGACCTAACTCTTTCTTACAATATCTCGGTGTTGAAGAACATGCTATACTTCCTATGAGAGAAAAGAAAACCTTTCAAAAAGTTCGGGATTTTGTTGACAATAAAATGCATACAATGCAGGATTACAACTTGAAGCTTTTCTGTAAAAGTTGTATACAAGTCTTTCTCTGAATTCGAAAAGTCTCTGAAGATGCTCCTCACGAGCTTTTAGAATAAGCTTTTTGAACTTTGGCTTTAGGATTTTAATCTTGCGGGAAATCATTGGAAACAACACACATGAAGTTCAAATTGTCTTTTTATCTTGGTTTAATGAATTTCTTTTTATCAAAGACACTTTCTTTCTTAGGTTTCAAACTATATGTCTAGTGTCCCACTTTCTTTCTCATCCACAAGGTCCTTTGTGTGGAAATCGAGGAAAATAGGGCAAAAGTTCCTTATGTTTAACCTTGTTGAAAACAAATTACGATAGAACTTGGGCACTTAGAAACCTCTAGGAATATGATTCCTAGGGAAAGCAAGAGTGTCCAAATTCGTCAAGAGGTATTTGTTTCCCACAAGGTGTTTGAAATTTGAAGGTCTTGTGTATGTTTTTTTCAAGTGTTTTCAAGATCAAGCAATGTATTTCTTCCAAGCACTTCTACACTCCTAGGATGATGAGGCAATAACTTGTTGGGTTCCCACTTGGATAAATCTAGCTGTGCATATCTTGTGCGAATGGCTAAATGCTTGACCACACTGACTCCCCTCCATGACACTCACTTATTCGAGTCAGCCAAGCATTAGTACCCATGAATCTCCCATGACATACTTTCCATTTCCACAACAAGACCGCATGTATAACGTGGGGCGGCTTCAAAGGACATGAGCTTTTGCACCAACAAGATAGACAAGGTTTTGGCCTTTTTCTAAACAAAGGGTTCTAATTCAGGCATTCTATTCGTGGGGGATTATCCAACATCGGCAAGAGTCCATTGTTGTCCATCTCGTCAGAATAATCCTCATGATTCTTGAACTTTCCTCAAGAATCCACACTTATATTCTGGTTGAAAGTCGCTTGGCTTTAGCGTGTTCCCGGTTGGGTCGTTCCCTTGGGTGATTAATTTTTCCCACAAGGCAGGCCCTCTAAGATAAACAAAAGCGAGCTAACATATCCCGTCATTTACATAACCTTTGTTGAAAAACAAAGGAAAAAACCTCTGCAATATGTCGTGCTCACACTCGCATGTTTTGTTCAATTTTAAGTGCCCAAATTGAAATGTGGAGGCAAACTTTTTAACAACCTAATATCATTAAAATGTTTTTGATTCTCAAGATTGCAATGAAGTGCGAGAGAAGCGCATACACATTTTGAATGATATTAACTTGTAAAAAAGATTTCAAAACATGGAAAACATTTGTTCATTTTAAACCTCAAAGCAATGATGACTTCATTTTAAGCACCAAATGAAGTGTGAGTTTGCCTTGTTCAATTGTTACCTTTTAAACAAAATCTAGTGTGTTTGCCTAAAGTTCTTTTTAGCCCCTTAGCAACTTTTGAAAAGAAATTTGATTGTTATTTTTAGAGCCCAATGGAAATTTAGTGTCCTAAGATCAAAGATTTTTAACAAATTTCTTAAAGAGTGTTGAAGAACACTTTAGTGTTTAAAAACACTTTGTACAAAATAAGCATGGTGTCATGAAAAATTTGATTGTTCCTTTTAAACCCAAAGTAAAGTTAGTGTTCCTAAGGTCAAAGATTTCTAACAAAATTTCTTAAAAAATGTTAAAGAACACTATTAGTGTTTAAAAACACTTTGGTTTGGTGCACATGATATCATGATGACTTCTTCCTTTTCTTCAACCTACAAAATGACAGAAAAACAGAGAGCAATAAAGACAGGAAATCAGATTAAAGGTTTTAAAAAAATCCCAAATTTAAAAAGTACATGTCAATTTAAAACTTTATTGTCTTCCTGCGGCTGAGTTTGAAAAAGAAGTGGAGTTTGGAGAAGCGGTGAAGTTTGGAAGAAAGGCGGTGCTATCTAGCGCCACGTGGGTGACTTTGGGCAACGCTCTACAGAGGCAGAGAGCATAAAAGCGGCGCGACAGAGGCCCATGGTGCAGTTTGGAAGCGGCCTGGTTTGAGAATTTGAAATTTTTAGGCGAGAAAGGTGATGTGGTGGAGTTTGGAGAAGAGGCAGCGCAATATAGTGCCGCGGTGATGAATGCGGCGGAATTAGGACCTGCGTGGTGGATTTAGGAATTTAAAAAAAAAAACACAGGTGGGAATCCGCGGCGGTGTTTGGGGGATTCAACTGTGGGTGAATATGGCACCGCGGTGCTGGAGGTGGCAAAGTATTGTGCCATGGATTTGAAAGCGGCGTGATATAGCGCCATGTGGGCTAGTTTTCCTATATCTGCAACAAAATGTTAGAAATCGTGAAATTTTAAAAACGTGATTGAATTTTTTGATTCATGCCCTCCTTCTAGTGCCAAAATGTGAACCCCTAAACCTGCAAATACACAAAGATGACAAACATTGTTAGTGTTAGATCAAAATACATGCAAATATGAAGGATTCCCCCTAAAATCCACCTATTTAATCTAATATTAGGAAATGAAGAACAAATTCAAATAACATGAAAATGAATCCTAATCTAGCCAATAGAATGATGATCTTATGGGGGAATTGGTGCCAATGAGATGTTGCAATTGGCCCTTTCCCAATTCCTATGTTGCAATGTGAGTTGATTGAATCAATGGTCAAATCTCCAAAGAGATTTGAGCATAACCTTGTTATAATTTATAAAAATGATGGATGATTGATTGCAATGGGCAAAATTAGCTCTCAATGTGAAGAGAGTAACTTTGCATATGAATTGTGGATGAAGATTGAGGAGAAGAGGCTCCAATTTATAGATTCAAATCTTGGAAGAGATAGTGAAGATAAGCAATGTGGGATAAAAGATAATCTAATGGCATTGTGCCACTTGTCCACATGTGATTGGAGGAGGAATGAACACATTTTGTCCAAAGTGCCAATAAATGCAATTAGGTGGCATTTCAAATTTGAGAAACGACATGTTGAAGAGGGAAAGGGAATGAAGTTAATGTCACTTGGCTCAAGGTCAAGGACATGTAAGAGGAATTGAATGCCTTGTTGGAAGGACCAAGTCCACTTGGCCTTTTTGAATTCAAATGAGGGAATATTCCCTTTCGATGCTTTGTGAGGGAAAATAGATGAATTAATAAATCAAAGTAATTGATTTATTGTGCAAGTTGCATTCTCTAGAGGATTTTAGTGAGAGGGATTAAGTTAATCATGGATTTGATTAATTTAATGAAGAATTAGGTGATGTGACAATTTAGACTTAGATTTATGAATTAATTTAAGTCAAGAATTGAGAGAAAATGATTGATTAAATAAATGATTTACTTTATTTAATCAAGAAGGAATATGTTAGATTAAATCAAATAAGGTTTAATTTATTTAATTTAATAGGAGGACTTTATAGATTTTAATTAAATAAAATGATTTATTTAATTAAATAGAAATGTAAGGTTAATTAAATTAAATTGATTAATTTAATCATTGAAAGAGAAAGACTTAATCCAATAAATACTGACTTATTAAATTAAGAGATAGAATGTGATGAAATGCTGAGAATATGATTTAAGAGGAAACATTGTTAGTAATCGAGATCAGGTGTGCCAAAATGATCTTGTACATTTTCCATGTCTATAGATACAAGATAATCTTACCATGATTAAGTTCCCCTCCTTCATGCACTTATGTACTACCCTTCATGATTATCAAAACTTGGTTTGTAGTTATGATGAAAAATCCACCTCTAGTCAAACTGAGAAGTTTGTGTCTGCAAAATAGAACAATTATCAACCTTTTAGAAAGAAAATAAAGGATTCCTTCAACTTAATCCCCCTCAACAAATAACTCAAAATTTCGATAAACAATTAGCTAATTTTAAAGCGACAATTCCCTTTAGCTATGGGGACCTGAAAAGGAAATTAACTTCCTTGCTTGATACCCTTCATAACATAATGTCTCAACTCTTAGAACATAAAATGATTACCTTGCCTCCTGTTAAAACCCTCTATCCTAATAAAACTTTACCTCCAATATTTAGATTGAATGCTTATTGCCATTATCACCAAAAAAATGGACACAATACAAAACATTGTAAGCGTCTTAAACATCTTGTGTAAGACCTCATTGATTCTGATTGGATTTTAGTTGGAGGTGTTAATGATCAAGGGAATAATTCCATTGCCCATCCTAACCAAAACTTGTAAATATTTACCAACCCTATGCCTAATAATAATATTTCATTCGTCAAATCTAGTGAAACTAAAAAGAGTGATGTGATTTATGTTGACATAGATGATGACAACAATGATATTATTCAATAAGATCCTATAGATACTAATGAACAGGGTCCTATGGATGATATGGTCAGATTGATCGAGGTTGCACCTCATAAGATCCAAACTAAAAAGCCTCTTGATATTTCTTTCTCCTCACAAGATATACTTAAACATGCACTTGATGGTCCTCTTTACATAGCCGGTCGAATCTATAACTAGCCCACTAATGGGATATTAATAGATCCCATCTATGGAGAGAATGTGATCACTAAATAATTCTTACTTGTGCATGAGCTCTATCAAGAAATATATGATAAATTGAAAGCATGGATCAAGTTGAATAATGTTTTTTGTTGCCCTACAATGGAATCGATCACCCTTCCTTTACAAATAGGACCGAAAATATTAGATGTCTCATTCTCCATCATCTCGACGTCTGATCAATTTTATGTGAAGCTAGGCTATCCATGGCTTCGCTCCATGAAATTTGTCTCATCAGTCATGCATAAATTTCCCTGATCCTATGGAACCTATTAAACCTCAAATTTCCAAATTTCAATGTCAAATTTCAGTCATGCATAAATTTCCCTTTGACAATGAAATTTTCACCATGCATTATAGAGTTCTTTTGGCCTGATCCTATGGAACCTATTAAACCTCAAGAAGACTTCTTTTTCAAATCCTACAAAAATTTCAAGGGAAAATGCATAGAAAAACTATCCCTTCAAAACATATGTCAACCCATGATCGAGCTTACTATACTTGAAAAATCCATGATCAAACCTAAATAAATTCTAAATAAACAATACCAACCTAAGATAGATCCTTTGTTGACCTCCTATAAATGACCAAGAGATAATGAATCCAATCCTATCACGCCTCCTAGGATAAAACAAGTTTATAAGGTTAAAGAGAAAGTGGTTGAACAACCTTCCATGGTTCCTTCCGTTCCTCCCCTTAGGGAAGAAAAGAAACCTATGGTTAATAAACTCACTCTTACACAAATGCAACTTGAAATTTGTAATAAAAAAATAGAAGTGCTAGAGACCATAGGATTAGATGTCATGCCCTTGCTCAAAGGTTAAATGAAGAAACAAACAAATAAAATAAAGATTCAAACTTGATTGAAGTAATGCATGAAGAGTCTCCCCCTTTGCTGAAACCAAATGATCCTATAGCCCAACCGCAACAAGAGTTGAACCCTTCTTTAGACATTATCATTCAACCTCCTATTATGATTAACTTGGGTGATGATTATGAGGTTGCTAAAATTGACGAAGAGGTGCATAATTAATTGAATACATTATTTTCCTCTTCTATGAGATTACATGATAATTCTCCTAGGAAGAGTGTTGAACTTGGCCATGACCCTAGTTCAACACTTGTTATTTTCCCTTTGGCTAGTTGTCCACCTTCTATATATGATGAACACATTTTGGATGTGGATGACCTACTAATAGGTTGACTCACATGTGCCTAACTAGTAGTTTTTATTATTTCTTTTTCTTTCATGTGATTACATTTACATGATGTGATCCCCCATAATGTTTCGTTTGATGTATCTCTCTCTTTGTGACATTCCTCTATTTGTACCTACATTCTTCTTTATGATAGAAATATTTTATCTTTGCATATTATCTTTGTCTTGTGTTTTACTTTTGGGGATGACACAAGGCATCGAGACCTTCATGTCTCTTCTATGTTGACCCAAAGAATTTTTATTTTTCTTCATCTTTTCATTTGTCTTGTGTTTTCCTTTTGGGGATGATGCAAGGCATTGAGACATTCATGTATCTTCCATGTTGACCCAAAAGATTTTTATTTTTATTTATCTTTTCATTTGTCATGTGTGTTCCTTTTGGTGATGACACAAGGCATCAAGACCTTCATGTCTCTTCCATGTTGACCCAAATTTTCATTTCTTTTTCACTCTCTTTGTGTCATTCTTCTAGTTCTATAAGTATTTGGGGAATGATGATAGTTATGAGATCTCTTAAAAACATTGTTGCAAGAACATACTAACCCTAAATCCATGGATCCCTCATGTGTTTAGAGTTTCATTTTTGGGGAAACCCTTGAACTTTTCTTTCATGATGTAGCTTTATTTGGAAACATATGACTTGGAATAGGGATTTCCAAGTAAGATATCATGTATCCTTTATTGTTAGAATTTATCATTTTCTACTTTAAAGTAATTTCTCACAACATGGTGTTTAGCAATTTCTTTAAAGTGGGGGCATACATTGGAATTATTCTTTCTCATTTCATGTTTCATGGTGTAGTACTCCTACTTCATGCGATGTGTCTTTTTCTTTGTGGTGGCATTGGGTGTGATGTCCTTCAAGAGCATGATCTCTCTTAGCATATTATATTCCTCTTGGTGGCTTGATGTGACACATTGTATCCCCTAAGTTGTGAATCTTCTATTCTTTTATTGGTCCTCTCTTGAAGACATTAGGCTTGGAATTACCTAAGTTAAGTCCTCACATGAACTAAACAAGACTCCCTTGAACATTCCCTAATTTGCATTTACAAAATTTTGGTTATATGGCCACCTTGCATAACACACTTTGCATGCCTATGGAGCCATCTTTTTTTTTTATGAGTTCCAAGAATATGAAGCTTTTCTTGCCTCATGAAGCTCAAACTTCATTGTTGTGTGGCCCCTTATAAAATTTATCAGGAGGTATAGCTTTGGTCTGGTTGGATGAGAAGTCAAACCTAAGCATTTCCCATAGCCACTCGCGTGTGTGTTTGAGAGCATACTGACCGCATGTTTATGTGTCTCACCCTTTTGGATTACTCACCCAATGGATAGCCTAAAGTTTTGTTGCCTCAAAGTGAGCATGCATTTTTTAGACAAACAACCTAGATCTGATCCACATTTTGTTAGATAAATGGTCGAAGCTTGATCCACCCCCTTTTTGATTTTTTTTCTTTCTTTTCTCTTTGTCTTTTACAATGTATTATTGTGTCTTTTTATAGCTCCTTATATCATTTTTCACGTGTGTTCTTTTGCGCCTATGTTGGTTTGTCGTAGGACCTTAGTATTGGGTGCTTGCACAACACTCTTGATCATTTTTGTCCTACCTTACTAGTATTGGTACATTTGGACACCTCTTGATGCACATCGGTCTAATTTAGTGTGATTTTGAAGTAAGTTCATCCTCTCACTAAAGTGGTGGCTAGATGTAATGATGGAAAAGTACTCCCCAACATGGCCTTGATTTAGTGTTGTAATGTGTTTGACACATTCACTTCAGGTATTAGGCCCTTGTGAACTAAATGAAATTAATTGTACCTTATTTAATGTCTTCTAAAGTGTTGTACCACACTTTCACACTAATCTAGGGTTTTCATTATTAATTGGCCTTCTTTATGCTTTAATCACAATTCAAGTTTTTTTAGGTTGTATGGGCTTGATTTAGTGATCTAGGACTCATATGCCACCTTGGGTGTATGGGTCCCACCTAAGTCTTAGGTTCCTGATCTTGATTTCACATGAATATAAGAAATTTTGAAAAATATGTCCCATAGTTAAGCTTAATGGGACTCATATGCCACTTCTGGCATATGAGTCCTATGTGGCCCAAAATAAAATTTAAATTGAATTCTTGGAAGGATTTCATTCTCCTAGATCTAATGTCAGCTTGTGGTGTTGTAATTTCATGAAATTTGGCATAAAGAAGTATAAATACAAGGTTATTTCACTCATTTTTCACCTAAAAAGAAATCAAGTGACCTAGCAAGTTGAATGAGCATCCTTATAGAAGATTAAGTTCACAAGAACATTCAAGTTTTTACAAGAGAATTCAGGAGCATTCAAGGGTTGATTATCAAGTGTTTTGGAGTATTATTAAAGTATCAAGCATCATGTTTGTTTTTGAGCTAACATTTGTGATGTAGGGTTTTTTGATTCAAGATAGCATTCTATTCAAGATCTATCACATTCAAGAAAGAGTTAAGATCTACATCCATTGGAACCATTTCATACATGTTTGTGGCCTTTTATTGTTAGGGTTTGGTGAGTTACAACATTGCATTTTGTTCATTCATCATTCCTTTATCTTATTTTATTTCATTACAAGGTTTGATTACCAAAATGGGGTTTGACTAAGGAAAACCCCTTTCCACTAACAAAAAAACATTTTTCCCTCTCGTTAGTGTGTGATTTGTAGATCTAGGTTGAAGATATATTGAAGATAAATTTTGGAGAAAGTTGTCAAAGTTGTCATCTTGCATTGGAGATCATTGAAGACATCTATAGATTGCAAATCAGAGATTCAAGCCTAAAAATCAAGTGGAGAAGACAAAGAAAACATTAAAGAGTAGATTTGGACTTTGAATTTCTAGAAAATCCTAACTAGACTGATACACCACTTTTGGCGTATGACTCCTAGTATAGTGAAGTTTGCATTTTTAGGAGTTCTAGACATATCTTTGCCAGATTTTTGTTCCTACCCAAAAACCCTAACTTGGGACTAAATCACTGAACCTGACATATGAGTCCTAGTCAACATTAAATTCAACATTTTTATCATTTTAGGACTTCATTCAAGCCTCCATAGATTCCCAGGTGCACATATTTGATCTCTCAGTTTTATATTCTAATTTACATGCATTTCTAGGTCATTCAATTAGGTCTTACATATCATTAGGTTTCAAAATTAGGTCTTGCGTTTCATTAGTCTTTCCAAGCTCTAGCTTGGTGGTGAATCCCTCTTTAGTTTCTAATTAGACATAATTACACCCTATTGCAAGATCTCTATCACTACTTCATCTTTATATAGATATCTCTAGGGTTTCCTTGAATGATATTCAGAGAAACTGGGTTTTCTATGTCCTAAACCATAGAGGCATCCATTTTTCACTATATCAATACCATCCATGGAAATATATGCTTGATTACTTCCTCTATAACCTCATAATACATCCACTATCTTCCAAATCCACCTATTCCTATCCTTGTTCATCCTTACTATTCTAAAAAATTCAAAAAAGTGAAAAATAGAAAGAAAAGAAATTTTAAAAGAGAAAAGTAAATTGAAATCATTTGTCCAATGGTGAAAACCATTTCTTGTGGTGCCTTGGGAAAGTACCATGATGAAAACATAGAAAATATGTTTCACATGTAGCCCCTCATCCTCTTGCACTCTAACACTTGGGGCAAGCTTGATCCATGTTATCCTACCTACAACACCATATCCACATTCTCCATTATCCCGCATCCCCTATCCATCATCATATCTAAATGCATCCTCCTTTTCTACCTTTTATCTTAACATGGCTAAGGATATTCATAACATATTGTACCTACCACATCACATCTAATCCCATCCTCTAATATCCTCCATCTCATATCCCTCATCCTATTTCTTTCTTGCTATCCTATCCAAATCCATCCACCCTTTCCCATCTTTGATATTGATAAGGATCCTCCATGTTATCCTTCCTACCATATATTATTCACATAATCCAATATTCACCATCTCATATACCTTATCATATCCCCAGCCCCCCATGCCTTCCAATTCATCCTCTCTTTTCATCATTTATCTTTATAGAGAGAGGTGAAAAATATTCATTCATGATTTAGATAATGCAAGATGAATGAACCCCTGAAATTTTTGTTCCATCTCCAAGGTCTTGGTGAGTTTAGGGAGTTGTGGGTTTCTGTTTCTGCTAATACAAAGGGTTTTAGGTTTACTTTGGTCTTATTTTGAAAAAACCCTTGGATTCTATGTCTTGGTCTTGTTTTATTTCAAAGTTGACTCTTTCTGCCAGTCATCAGTCTTTAAAGTTGTGACTTTCAACGTCAAATCTCGTTGAGTGACCGACCCTCTGGTTGGTTTTACCTGTTAATCATGTTGGATTGTTATTCTGTAGTTGTCCTAAGTCAAGCTAAATATTTCCCACTACTGAAAATCTTAAGTCTTTTATGTTGTGGCCATGGCTTCATTGCCCTAGGTTGGGTTCCTTTTAGGGCTAATGTTTTTGACATGTGCAGGTGTAGGTGCCCCTGGATTCTGTGTGATTGATGAAGATGATCTCAGTTGTTGCCTGCCTACCCATTCTATTTTATCTTGAATTCATTTATTTATTTGGGCTCATAGGTGAGGGACATGTTTCCTTGATGATTGGTGGGCCAAACATCTTTAAGAAAGAGTGTAGATTGTTGCTAAGGATTGATCAATGGTTGTAGATCATTGAGGTGGCTGCATCCAGATTGTTCCCCACTAACCCGTTTTCTTTTATCAGTTATTAAAATAACCACATGGGCTAGCGAGTGATTGACACCTGTCTTCACTATGATTGGTCTAAGGATTCATGTTGCTAAATGACATCGTGGTTGATGGTTGATTGCAGGTGATGTGGAAAAATTTGGATCACTCCCCACCATCCTGTGTGGGCCCCATCCTTCCTACCAATCCCTCAATGGGGAAATGAGTATTTTTCGTGTGGAGTAACTTCAAGGATGTGAGAGGTAATGTGTGCATTACTAAAGTGCATATATTACATGTGCCTAAAGATCTTTTAATTTGGGCCATTAATGTTTTATGAAGGACACAGTTGCTACCAATTAAGAAGTGTGTATGATGAGGAAATGAGATTTAATCTCAACTACTCCCCATCTTCCCATTGATAAAATTTGCATGTGAGTTATGACTCATGAGGGTAAGGGAAGATAGACACATGGATCATGCTTGAACAGGCAAAGAGATGGTGGGGCTCGCATGTTACAAATAAGTGTTTCCATATGGCCTCCTGTCATTTGAAAAAAGTTGTGGCTGTGTACATTCAGATCTTTCATAATAAGATAATAAAATCTAGATTATGGGTGAATCAACTCACTGTGAGAATCAACAGTTGGTATTCAAAAAAAGGTTGATGGCAAGCAAGTTGTTATAGTTCACGCGAGTGAGCCTCAATAACTAAAAGGAGATTGAGCTACCAAATTAAGGAATTGCATGATTATTAATACTTATCTCATAAGCGTAATTCAGTATTAAAAGTACACTCAATAGAATCAGGGAGCTTATGCAATGGTTGCTCAACATCTTCTCACATCAGAACCAGGCTTATCAACCTGTGAGAAAATAGTAAGTCAATTATCGTTTTCTTCTGGAATTATTGATAGGTTGTGTTTTCTCAAAGCTTATGCCTGTTAGCATTTTTTCCTAGTTTCATTGTTAAAGGTTTGGTGTTCTAAAACTAATTTTTTCAATTCTGCATTTGTATAATTCATGCCAAACCATTACAATATCCATAGGCCTTACTCAGTTATACCAAAAACCCTGCCTTGTTGTATTCCTTGAAATATGTCTCCTAAGGTGAAAACAACTTCATCTACGAGGGAGGCTTCCATCCCAAAAAGACCTTTGAATAAAGATCTTATGGATCAATTACCACCCTCCACTAGCAACAAACCTAGAGGTCAATTGATTCCCTAAGGACCACAAATAACAGAAGGCATGTTTGACAAAAGAGGTTCTATCAAAGATGCTAAGTTACCCTATACTGGATGGGAATTGTTCTATGGTTGGTTCAAGAAAAAAAATATGGGTGTCCTAGTAAGAAACCATTGGAATTGTGATTTGGGAAAGCTAATTGTACCAAATATTTATATGGATTCTGACTTGCTAAAATCAATAGCTGCTAACTATGACACAGTCACAAGGACCATTAGAACTTATGATGGAAAAGAAATGGTTAGGATGACTAAGGAAGATCTGGGTCTGGTTTTCAAACTCACTGAATGGAGTGATGAAATGCATAAAATAAATGAGGAAGCTTTTAGGAAGGAATATGAGAAGACCAAGACTTCATTCAGAGTCCACATTTCACCAAGATTTCTAGCAAAAATTGTAGGAAAAAAGATTGTGATAGTGTGAACCCCTAAACCTGCAAATGCACAAAGAAGTCAAACATTGTTAGTGTTAGATCAAATATGCATGTAACAATGAGGGATTCCCCATAAAATCCATCTATCTAAAACTTAAATTAGGAAATGAAGAACACAATGAAATTATAACATGTAAATCCTAATTAAGCAAATAGCATTATGATCCCATGGGGGAATTGGTGCCAATGATATGTTGCAATTGGCCCTTTCCCAATTCCTATGATTGCAAATGTGGATTGATGAAGAAATGGTCAAATATCCAAATATATTTGAGCATAACCTTGATGCAAGTGTGAAAATATGAAGAGTGTTTGGATGAAATGGGCAAAATCAGTTCTCACTTGAAGAGAGTAACTTTGCATATGAGTTGTGGATGGAGATTGAGGAGAAGAGTCTCTAATTTATAGATTCAAATCTTGGAAGAGATAGTGAAAATAAGAAATGTGGGACAAAATATAGTCCAATGGCATTGTGCCACTTGTCCAAATGTGATTGGATGAGGAATGTGCAAGTTTTGGCCAATGTGCCAATAAATGCAATTAGGTGGCATTTCAAACTTGAGAAATGACATGTTGAAGAGGGAAAATGAATGAAGTTAATGTCACTTGGCTCAAGGTCAAGGACATATAAGAGGCTTTTAATGCCTTGTTGGAAGGACCAAGTCCACTTGGACTTTTTGAATTCAAATAAGGAATATTCCCTTTTTGATGCTTTGTGAGGGAAAATAGGAGAATTAATAAATCAAAGTAATTGATTTATTATGCAAGTTGCATTCTCTAGAGAATTTTAATGAGAAGGATTAACTTAATCAAGGATTTGATTAACTTAATGAAGAATTAGATGATGTGACAATTTAGACTTAGATTTATGAATTGATTTAAGTCAGAAATTGAGAGGAAATGATTCATTAAATAAATGATTTGATTTATTTAATAAAGAAGGAATGTGTTAGATTAAATCAAATAAGGTTTAATTTATTTAATTTAATAAGAGGACATTAGAGATTTTAATTAAATAAAATGATTTATTTAATTAAACAACAATATAGGGTTAATTAAATTAAACTGATTAATTTAATCAAAGGAGGTGATAGACTTAATCCAATAACTAGTAATTTATTGAATTAAAGGATAGAAAGTGATGAAATGCTGAGAATTTGATCTAAGATGAAAAGTTGTTAGTAATCAGGATTAGGTGTGCCAAAATAAATTTGTACATTTTCCATGTCTACAGATAGGTTCACGTTATAAGGAACATTTCCCTATCAACCATTTTATTTCACATTTCAAAAGGACTTTCTATTCCATTTCCCAAATAGTTGGTTATGATCCTATACTTGGAATGCCAATGGCCTAGATGTATATGGCTACCCATATCTAGTATCCCCAGTTTTGTACAATATATGATTATGCAAGATTTCTTTATGAAAAAATGCATGAGGGGTTGGTGAGATTAAAGAAAGGAGAATCTGGGATAGGATGCAACTAGTACTCACTATTAATGCATATGTTATTATACAAAGGTGCAATGTATTTTGGATAGAATATTGATTTGGAAAGAAAGGCAAGTATCTGCCTATGCGATGCTAGACCATAGTCTTGGACAAGGATGACAAGACATATGACTATGTTGCTTTCTAGAATTTATTTTCTTCTGAGTTGAAGAGAGCTTTGATTGTTAAGTTGCCCAGACTTCCTATTGGCTTACATGATTTATTGAGACCAAATGAAAGGAGGCTTGAGATAGGAATTGATCATAACTAGGGAGATGTTATCTCACTCTCTGATTTTACTATTTTAAGAGTATATGGTTCTAAAGTAGCACCTCACTTGTTCCCCAGGTTTGTGCCAGAAAGACTTGGTTTCCTTGAAGTTATGTGGCAAATAGGAAACATTGGAAATGAACATCTGCTAAATCAGGGAAAGGGAACTTTCTTTCCTTTATACACTTTTTTTTATGATTTTATGATGAACAAAGTTGGTTGGAATAGTATCATTGAAGTGCTAAAAAAATACCGTATGCAAAGGACAATTGAGAGGGTCATATATGATCATGAAGGTTTTATGGTGTGGTTAAATGAGAGAAATAAAACTTACAAAAATGTCCACATTTTCCATTATCTAGAATATATAATAAGGAATGTGTCATATAGTGTGGAGTAGGAAAAGAGGTTGGCAAGGTGGATTGCATTCAATAAAATGTAGAGGAAGATAAAGCAGGAAGAGCTTGATTTCAAGATTCTCCTTGAGGCTAAGGATATAATTCAAAAGGTGGAGCATATAAAAAGGAATTTTGATTCAATAGTAGGCCACCTTGAGACTAAAGGGGTAGTCAGTAAAGATAAAGGGAAGGATCCAATTTTTGAATAGAGTGGAGAAGGAATATCTGCTACAGGAGAAGAGTCTACATCACAAGCCCCTAAGGAACCAAAAATAAAGTTTTTTATAAGGAGAAAGTGTAAGGCAAAGAAATCTAATGAACCCTGTGCTCCCACTCAGCATGAGCAACATAGATCTCCTTCTCCTGTGCCACAAGTATCACCCCCATCTCCACCTAGGCCGGTAGAGCTTAAAATTGTAAATGTTGATTCTCCACCACCTAGTGAGGTGCCACCTAAGGAGCCACCATTGAAAAGACAAAAAATTGTGACCACTAGTTTAGTGCATTATGAAGATGAGGGCTCTGATGATGATATTTGGGTATCCAAGAAATAAATACAAGAAAGAGTTCCTACTACATCTGTAGTGAGGGATACTAATCAATTGGGAAAATGATTGAATAATTTTGATCTCAGAGGGACGAATGGAAGTGATGACATGAGGATTGAGGCATGTACCAAATTCTTTGATGATGAATCATTTGTGAAAACTTGAGCTTTCTTGGAGTTTGGATATAGGGCTAAAAGAGATGAATATGTAAAGAGTGTGGCTTTAGAAATGAGCCTTCATCTAGAATTACTTGATGCTATCATTCTGAAAAAGGTATTAAATGAAATAAGAGCCAAGTTTCAAAACATGACTACAAAAGAGGGTTGGGAATTGGTGAGAACAAGTATCTTTTTTCTACTAGAGTGGGATTTAGCTTCAGCCATAGCTTTTGACATAATCAATAAATGTGACAGACCACTCTATGATATAGAGGATGCAATTGCATTACAAGGGTCTACTTTCAGTGAAGAGTGGGAGGCCTTCGCTATATGGTCTTTAGTCCCAAGCACAAGAAAGAAAGACATTCTTGAGACAACACCTGATTATAGGGGAGGCCTGATAATAAAGAGAGTGTTAGAAACATCAGCCTTAGAAGCTACAAATTTGTCTATTCATGTTGCACAATTTACCAGGACCACTATGGAATCTGTAACTGCTGAGAAAGATAAATTCATAATATAAATGAACAATTTGTTGGTTAAATATGATGACCTTGAGAGAGATAACATGCAGTTACATAAAAAGATGGCATTGATGGAAGATGTATTGCAAAATTTGGAACTTGGAAAGCTTAAGTAGAATGATATTGATTCCCCCACTATTGCACAAGAGGACATATCCCTTGAGTTTACTACTGATATAAGTACTTCATGGGAAGTTGTGCCATATAATATGGGAAATGCACCTATTTCTACAATAGAACCAAGTATATATCAGAACGGCCACAGGCAGAAGGGGATGTTAAAAGGGAATATTTGCTTAAGGAATTAACTTAATACAAAGAGAAAAAAATTCATGAAGAGGATACTTTTAAGAGCAACATGAAGATTTTAACAGCAATATTAGAGTATCTGAACAAAAAATTAAATAAAAAACTAAATTGTATTCACTACAAATATTCATCCATGGTTGATGCCATTCAAATGTTTGATATTGATAGGGAATGAGTCATTCCACTCATGGAAATCTAGATCCCTAGGAAGCAAGATTTAATATTGATAGGGGTTGGGGTTAAGCAAGATCTCAAACCACCTGAAAGGTTTAAACCTATTGTGCTTCTTGTAAACAAGATTGAAGGATATAGAGGGAATGTTGAGGTATTGAAAAACAAGATAAACGAATTGGTGAAATATTTTCATGAGTCTCATCATGGCCTTCTTCCATCTTTCTTAAGGGATGATGGCAACATTAAAACTTTGTAGCAATGGAGAAGTGAAATAAACAGTGTTATCTTAGATCAAGCTATAAAAATTTGTCAGAAAACTGATATCAATACATTGACAGTGAATATGGATATGTTAGTCCATGCTAAGACTGTGTTGCTAGAATTTGATAAAGAAGCTAACCAGATTGTCACCAAATATGCACCTTCTAGGAAAAGGGTTGATGAAGTAATCAATTTTGATTGGCCTACTGAAGAAGAATTATTGGCATGGTAAGGCGGATATTTGGAGGGAGTGGAAGCTTCGTAATAGGGGTCATGGTTAGTATTTGAAGGTTTAAAGTCTGTAACCATGATGAATAATAGACATATGAGAATGCACTACATAGCCTGGATTTAGTACAGGTTATGCTTATGTTAAAGTATGGAGAAATATAGTGCATCTTCTTCAAATTTGATTTGATGACACAGCTGCGGACGTGTTCTTACCTTTTATCTTTTTTTGTTTTCTTCATGTTCTTCCTTCTTTTCACTTTTTGTGCATGGGCACAAGTTTTGAGGTAACTGTTTAGTTGAACCCATTTTGAAGATTGAACCTGATCTCCTTCAACAAATAAGGACTACATTCATTTCTTCACATGTCTCCCACCTCTTGGGAGTGTGTTGTAATTAAATGGGAGAATCTTTGATTAAGTGGTCCAATAGGGTTTTGACATGTGTACTTTTTTGGTTCGAGGCTTCTTTTTCTCCTTCATTTCTATACGAAGTCATTCAAGTCTAGGAAGTAGTGGTTTGTTGTTTTATGCAATTAACACGATGAATTGTAAGAGGAATATTAAGCATGTTTTTAGAGTTTTTGTCTTAAGATTTAGAGTTCATAATTATGTATGTAGCTTGGATAATAGCAAAGCAAATATATACTGAGAAATAACAATTTCATGGCTATTGTATCTCCTTGTGCTCGTTTTATGAGTTATGAATGAAATTAATCTAGGATGTCTTTTATTTGTCTCCATTGTTCACCAGTGGATGTCTGATTTCATTCTTTCTTTTTGATTCAATGAATTAATTTAAATTCTTGGATGAGATTACTAACTCATAAAAATCAAGTGCTAGGATACTGATAAGTAGTATTAGTCATGAATGTGATAGGGGAATACTGTAATGCAATATCTCTTGAAATTATACATTGCTACTATTGAATTTTTATCCGGTTATATAGGTTTTTTGTGACTTGGTGCTTGGGATGAAGGCACTAGTTCATGTAAAGAGTTCATGATTCAATTTATGTGTTGATTCATCAACTAATCACTTTTAGTCTTTAAATTTTTATGGATACCATTGTAGTTGTTTCTTGTTGATATTCTACCTTGTCATGTTCTAAGTATAAAACATTGATAAATAAGCTACCAACTTATTTCATGTATTAGGAGCTTGAGTAGTCTAATGAGAAGTATCTGTTCTTGGCAATGTATTTTATTATAATTGTATGAATTCAAAAGTATACATTGTGGGATAACCCTCCCGGATTTCACAGAGCACAAAGTGTAGAAGTTTTGCAACTTCCACTCATTCATTGGCCAATCCCTTTGGAGTAAAAATGATTGGAAATGGTAAAGTCCATAGGTATTTATAGAGATAAGTTTGGTTCTTAAAAAATAACCAATAGATTGGTGACTCTGTTGGGGACAACTAAGTCCAAAGTCTCTAGTTCAGATCAGGTATTGTTAGAGTCAAGTGTTGTGTTGAAATAATCTTCACCATGTGAAAAATAATTGGTTTAAATTTTGTTACATCTATCATATCACTCTCAGTCTTATGCATCAAGTCTTGTCTGACTCTATCACCTTGTGTCAGGTTATGTTTAAATTTCTATCTGAAGTTACAAGTACAAAGTTAAGAACCAATCACTTGATATTTCCCAACATCTTGTGTGGCAACTCTAAATTATCTAACACTAGTGTAAAGGAATGTAAGAAAAGGGATTCTGACATATTTGACATCATGAAGAAGACAATAAGTTATGCGAAGAAACATATTGAGCAGAATGCAAAATTTGAACCTGCTAAAGGGAAACAACCCGCTTGAGTAAAGAAGGGTTCTGAGTCAAGTAAGTTTGTTGACTCTCCTACTGAGGCTTCTCCTACATTTAATTTTGAAATAAATAGTGCCAATACCCATGAGAAGGCATGATAAATTGAAGGATCAAACATAGACCAAGGAAGTTTCCCAACTGAGCAAGTGTTTGATACTGAACTAAATATTTCAAGAGAGGAGGATAGGTGGGAGTTCTCGAGAAAGGATAAGGAATTTTTTGAGCCTTTGAACCCTAGAGTTGGTTCTATTTTTAATAAGAAGAATTTTAAGCCAAGAGGTGAATCTCCTGGTGTACAAGTGTACCTCTCTCTTGAGGAAGATCCTATTGACCAGCCTTACTATACTCCTGCCCCTAGTGAACATGGAGATGTCCTAGAAACTAAGGAAGACATAGATAAAGACATGAAAGCTATGGAAGAAGAAGAGTTAAGACTCTGAGAAGAGGAAGAGAATAGAGTGAGAGAGTTAAAGGATAGGGAATATAGGATTAGAGCTAAGAAAGTGGAGAGAGATGCTAGAAAGAAAAAAATGGAGAAAATGAGAGAAGATGTGGCTAGACACAAAACCTTTGAGGAGAATATTTTTAAGTTTACCTCCAAAATAACCAATGACATTCTTGAAGTAATAGTCCCAATGGGATCCTTTTATACTAATACCTTTGCCACATCTGTCTCAACTACTAAAGCCTCAAATCCTCCTATTACCACTAAGAAGATGTCATTTGTGGATCATGGGAAGAAGCCCATTGATCAAGTTAATAAAACTACCTTCAATACCAATACTAGTTCCCATACCTCATCTATTGAAATCCTTACACATAAGGTCAAAATTAATCCAACTCCATCTATTGCACTACCAAATCTAGAGGTATTGAGGATACAATTGGAAATTGGAAAGTTACAAGAAGATTTGAAAAAAGCTGAAATGGAAGCATCAAATGCAGAGATGGCTAGGAAGATTTATTTCCTAAAGATGTCCACACCTACTCCAGAGTCTTCAAGCTCTAGACATACTAGCACTGAGTCAGAAAAGAAGAAGTCTACTCAGCATATTCTTAGTGGAGGAGGTGGTGGTGACAAAGGTGGTGGAGGTGGAGGAAAGGATAAGAATAGTAATTCTTATTTTGAGGATGATGACGAGGGAAGTAAAAAAGAAAAATGGTGATGATGAAAGTGGGAAGGGTAAAAGTAACAACCACTCTAATAATAAGAGAGGGGGTGATCAAAAGGATAGTCATGGGGATTGAAATACTAGGAGGCCACTCCAAGTAGAAAGATACCAACAGTAATGCTTCACTGGAATACTTGGTTACCCTAACCCATTCTCTATGAATTTTAGACTTGCTTTAGTCAAATTCTCTAGTAATAATGCCTTGATTGGTGAAGACCATCTCAAATCATTTGAAAATGTTATAGATGATTTCAAGGTAGAGGAAAAATATGTCATGATGAAGTTGTTCATGCAATCTCTTATTGAAGATGCTCAAGAATGGTATAGGATCTTTCCTGTTGAGAGCATTCGCTCTTGGGAGGAATTGAAAAGAATTTTCAAAGAGAAATATGGTGACAAGACTAATTCAAGTTTCTTATTGAATCAATATAATACTATTACTAAAGGTTCTAATGAATCTATTGTTGAGTTTAATACAAGATTCCAAAAAGATAGAAAGATATTACCTCCTCAATTGCAATTGAATTATCATGTATGTATGGTAAATTAATGAAATTATTTTGATGAAAAAATGAGTTAACACTTGCTAGATAAGAAACCTTAGACATTGAAGGAATATTTCAAGATGGCGAAGCATATTGAGAATATTAGTAGAGAAAATAGTAAATTTGGAAGGATAGATGATCCAAAACTCTTCGGAGGATCAAAAAAGGAAGAAAAAAGTTTAGGTACTAAAGAAGGAACTATTGAGGATAAGCTTGATAGTTTTATAAAAACTATAAATGATAAGATTGGGAAACAGGAAAAGGCGCACCAAAAAACTATCAAAGAAATGATAGACTTCCTCGATTACAAGACCACCCATACAATACCAATTGGTATAATGGAAATCATGTTCCCAATAATCAAAGAAACACTCAAAATAAAGTCCCTCCAGATCCTTTGTAAAATAATTTAGGGAATTTTGTTGAAGATACCCGTTGGTATATGATTTATCAAATACATAATTCTTCTCAACAATTTGCAGTTGCATAGATGGTTGAGGTACACAAAGACATGCTTGGAGATTTTGATCAGTAGAATGAAGAGGATATTAATGTACTTATGGCAATGGGTGACTCCAATGTTGCTAACACTGAATGCTCTTCTAATGAATATTTTTGCGAAATGGATGTGGACAATGAAAGGCTAGTAGCTAGTACATATCATCAACAAGTATTTTATGATGAGGATGCTAACAATCAAGTTGAGGTTTATAATCTAGAAGCAATCGAAGAAGGTATTTCATTAAGAAGACCCTTAGAGGAGGAGATTGCAAGATATACTACTACTTTGGCCACTCAGGCTTGAAGTTCATATCATTTGAGGAACATAACAGGTTGGAGGTGAGTAGGGTAATCATTTTGGTATTTTCATCAAAGAGAAGAATACCAAGAGTAAATAAAATAAGCCTGATGAAAAAATGGAAGTAACTAAAGCTAAAGAGAGTAAGGGAGATAAAATCTATGATAAAAGAGTAGAAAATCCAAAGGCTACTCAAGAATCCAAATTTCCAACTACAAAGGTAAAGACACAAAAGCAAACTCCTGATGAAACAAGAAAGGATCCTAAGCATAGGATTGAAGCAACAAGAAACCAACAGAAGGAGAGCAATAGTGAACAAGGTATGCTCCCAATTGAATTACCTAAATATACTCCTATTGATATATTTCAATTACTTAGCCAAGTAAAATAATTTGTACCTTTTCTTGAAATGATGAGAATAAATGAATGTAAGAACAATGAAGTGGCCCTTATCAGTGGTGCTGCTATAACCTATAATGATTTGGTGGAGTCCAGTTCACCAAAACCAAGTGAAAAAAATAAGAAAGGCAAGGAGGTTGAGGGAGTTATTACTGAAATTCCTCATATCTTTCTAGGAAATTTTGTAAATACTTGTCCTGACAAGATAGATCCATTCTTCCTCACCTTAATGGTTAATGAAAATTTCATAAAAAAATGTATTATTGATTCTGGAGCATCCAACAATATCATGCCAACTAAAATTATGGATGCACTAGGATTGAAACTAGACAACACTCATGGCAAGTGTTATGCTATGGATGCAAGAGAATTCCCTATCATTGGTGTGATAAATGAACTCCCCCACAAACTAGCAGCCTACCTAGACAAAGAATTCAAAATGAGTGTGGTAGTGGTGGATATCCCACCTAATTATGGAATGTTTCTATCTAGAAAATGGAGTGCATCAATGGGAGGTAGTATGCAGTGTTATATTTCTTATACCACTTTTCCCATTGATGGTAAGTATGTTCAAGTGATGAGACAACAAAGGGTGCCACACATGTTGGAGCATGCTCCTGAGGATGACACTATTCTTTTCATAGAAAATGGTATCAGTGATTTTAAAACACAAGAAGCACCAAGAGAAGTTGAGAGGTGTCCTGCACTAATAGAAAATGAAATTTCAAGGTTGTTTGACAAAGATGGACTTTGTAAAATATATTAAGTTGGTGAAATCTCCAAGGAAGAGTCGATTGCAGGAATATTATTGGTAGCACCAAGTGGTAGTACTTACAAGTTTTCTTTCACATTATCTTTTGTCTATACGAATAATGTGGAAGAATATGAAGTTTTGTTACTAGGACTGAGACTAGATGAGAAGCATGAAATAAAAAAATTGGTGATCATTGGTGATTCTGAGCTAATGATTTCCCATGTAAGAGCCAAATATTCCTATAAAAATAACAAGTTGAAGCAATACATAAATGTTGTCTAGGATTTCATTGAGTAGTTTGATGCTTTTGGAATTGACTAGTGGAAAGAGGAAAAAATAGAGTAGTTGACTTACTCACCAACATTTCCTTGAGACCACATGACATAAATTTCACAAGAATTTCTAAGGTTGAGGTATAGGCAAGGCCCTCTATCCCTGATAATGTTTGCAACTGGCAAATATTCAATGATGATGAAGATATTCTCATATTTTTGAATTGTGCAGATAAATATGAAAGTCAGGAGATTGACTTTAATGCATTTGTTGAGAATATTGATGGGAAGGATATGGTGTTTGGAAAAGAGATCATCTAGTTAAAGAAAAATAGAATCCCCAAAGGCATTGTAGCTCTTGCAAGGGTCTTTGATAGTCAAGATAGAAGTAAGGTCAAAGAAGCTATTGCTCACCCAAAGGACCTAGAGGAAATAAATTTGGGGACTAGAAATGCTCCCAAGAAATTTTGCATAGGAAAGAAAATGAAGCCAAATGTTCAAGAAATGTTGATTTCTTTACTCAAAAAATACAAGCATGTCTTTTCTTATTCATATGATGAACTTAAAGCTTACACGGAGGAATTATTTTAGCAGGAGATTCCTCTGAAAGAAGATGCTAAACCTTTTAGGAAAAAGAAAAGACCTATTAATCCTACTGTAGCTCCCAAGATGCAAGAGGAGTTGGTAAAGTTAAGAGATGCAAAAATCATAAAACCCATTAGATATTCTTCATGGGTATCTAATTTGGTGCCAATAAGGAAAAAGAATGGTGACATAAGACTATGTGTTGATTTTAGAAACTTGAATATATCTTCATTAAAGGACAACTATCCACTGCCGAATATGGAAGCCATGTTACAAAAGGTAACTAGTTGTGAGTTACTATCAATGATGGATGTTTTTTTAGGTTACAATCAAGTGAAGGTAAAGGAGTCTAAGTAGTATAAGACTGCATTTACTACTTCTTGGGGCACCTATGTGTATGTTAGAATGCCTTTTGGATTAAAAAATGCAAGTGCCACTTTTCAAAGAGCTACAGATGTAGCTTTTTCAGATTTTATTGATTTATTTATGGTTGTGTATCAAGATGAATTAACTACTTACTCTAAAATGGAAGAAGATCATTGTATGCACTTAAAGAGGATTTTTCTCAAGTCACTTGAGTATGGGATATCTCTAAATCCAAAGAAGTGTGCTTTTGGGGTAACTGAAGGAAAATTACGGGGACATATTGTTTCAAAAGATGGAATGAGGATAGACCCCGAGAGAGTAGCGGCTATAGAAAAAATTCCTCAGCCAAAAAATGTTAAGAGCATTCAGTCATTTTTTGGACAAATAATTTTTTTTTAAATGTTTGTGACTAACTTTGCAGAGATCACAAGACCTATTTCCAAGATGCTCAAGAAGGGAGAGAAGGTGCTCTGGAGTGAGGAGCCTAGTCAAGAATTCAAAAGAATTAAACAAGCTATCAAAGAAGCTCTAGTTTTAAAGTCCCCAAACTTCTCTAAACCGATGCACATTTTCTCTTTTTCTTCTTTTCATACTATTGCTACTTATTGTTATAGAAAAATGAAGGGTTTGAACAACCTATTGCATTTTTTAGTAAGTCTTTGCAAACTATAGAGCTGAAATATGAAATGACTGAGAAACAAGCGTATGCTCTGGTTAAGGTGGTAAAGAACTTCGGGAATTACCTATAGGGAGCTTCTATCATAGCATTTGTACCAAGTGCTGCTATGAAGGATATTTTCACTCAGCAGCAAACTACATGCAAAAGGTGTAGATGGATCAATAGGATCCAAGAATTCAATATTGATGTTAAAATCACCAAATTAGTAAGAGGTCAAGGTCTCGCTAAATTGATAATAGAAGCTAATTTGGATACAAATCAGATCAATGAAACATAAGTAATTGATGTTGCACCTATCTATGATATGCAAACGTGCGGGTGGTACAAAAGAATTGTCCAATACTTACAAACTCTACAATGTCCTGTAGACATGACTGACAATGACAAAAGGACACTAAAGTTACATGCCATTAAGTATGCAATTATTGACAATGAGTTTTGGTGGATGAACTTAGATGGTGTACTTCTCAAGTGTGTGGATGGGAAGCAGGCACTAGAACTCTTGCAAGAAATGCACAATGAGGTGTGTGGGGGTCACTACATGGCAAAGACCACTGCACATAAGGTTTTAAGGGTAGGATTTTGGTGGCCTACTATTTTCAAATATTCTCACAAGTTTGTTAAAACTTGTGATGCTTGCCAAAGATTTGCTGGAAAGTTGAAATTCTTGGGAAATTTACTATTGAGGCCTATGACAATTCAAGCCCCTTTCCAAGAATGGGGGATTGATTTCATTGGAGAAATATAGGAAAAATCAAGTGGAGATCATTCTTGGATCCTTGTTGCCACTGATTATTTCCTGAAATGGGTAGAAGCAATACTCACAAATAAGGAAACAGGCAATGTGGTGGTAGATTTCCTATTGAATAACATTCTTATCAGATTTGGATTTCTTGAGAGGATTGTTTTAGATAATTCTATCTGTCTCAGATCTAATGAATTCAAAGAATTTTGTGACAAACACAGAATACAAGTTTCTTATTCTTTGCCTTACCATCCTCAAGGAAATGGTCAAGCTGAGTCTAGCAACTCAAGCTTAATGAAAATAATCGAGATAGTGATGGAGAAGAATAAGAAAGCTTGGGACTCCAAGTTGAAGTTGGAACTCTAGGTAGATAGAGTGACTGTGCAATAGGCTATGGGTTATTCACCATTTGGCCTAGTTTATGGCTTAGATTCTAGGTTGCCACAGGATAACATGTTGAAGATGTATAAATTAATACAAGAGAATGATGAAGAGATATGTGATGAGATACAACACAAGATAAACAATCTGGTGCAATTGGATGAAACAAGAAGAGAGGCTTAGGGTAAAAATATGAAGATGTAATTGCAAGTTAAGCATCTATATGACAAGAGATATTCTCCTAGAAAGTAAGAGGTGAATAGTATGGTATCGGCTTGGAATGTAAGAGCTCAAGATAAGGGTAAACATGGAAAGATTGAATCATTATGGATGGGTCCTTATCTGATAGCTAGTGCATATGGGGAGGATTCTCATTTCCTCCAGAGCTTGACAAGTGAAATTTTTGAGCTGCCAGTACATGGATAGTTCTTAAAACCATAATTTTCCTAAGTATGTTATTATTCCATGTACACTATATATTTTCTACATTTTATGTATAGGTGTGTTGTCTTTCTATTGTATCCGGTTCAGTTTTGCTGCCTTGTCTAGGTGGTTCCTGGTTTTTTTTATCCCTTGTGTTTTGATTGGTCTGCTTCAACCATAGATTCTAGGATCTCACTATGCCTACAAGATATATATGTCCCCACTTAGAGCCACTGATGGAACCCCTAAATTTTTTGTTCCATCTCCAAGGTCTTGGTCAGTCTAGGGAGTTGTGGGTTTTTGTTCCTGCTGATATAAAGGGTTTTAGGTTTACTTTGGTCTTATTTTGAAAAACCTTGGAGTTTATGTCTTGGCCTTGTTCTATTTTGATGTTGACTCTTTCTGCTAATCATCGATCTTTAAAGTCATGACTTTCGATGTCAAATCCCATTGAATGATCGACCCTCTGGTTAGTTTTACCTGTTAATCATGTTTGATTGTTATTTTGTAGTTGTCCTAAGTTGAGCTAAATATTTCCCACTACTAAAAATCTTAAGTCATTTATGGTGTGGCCGTGGCCTCATCATCCTAGTTTGGGTCCCTTTTAGGGTTAATTTTTTTGACATGTGCAGGTGTAGGCACCCATGGATGTCGTGCGACCAATGAAAATGATCTCATTCGTTGCCCACCTACCCATTCTATTTTATCTTGAATTATTTTATTTATTTGGGCTCATGGGTGAGGGACATGTGTCCTTGATGATTGGTGGGCCAGACATCTTTGAAAAGGAGTGCATATTGTTGCTAAGGATTGATCAACGGTTGGAGATCACTGAGGTGGCTGCATCTGGATCGTTCCCTACTAACCCATTTACTTTTCTCAGTTATTGAAATAGGCACATGGGCTAGCGGGTGATTACCACCTATCTTCATTGTGATTGGTCTAAGGATTTGTGTTGTTGAATGACGTCTTGGTTCACAGTTGATTGTGGGTGACATGGAAATCTAGATCATTCTCCGCCATCCCATGTGGGCCCCATCCTTCCTGCCAATCCCTCAATGGAGAAATGAGTATCTTCCATGTGGAGTAACTTCAAGGACATGAGAGGTAACATGTGCATTACTAAAGTGCATATATTACACGTGCCTAAAGATCTTTTAATATGGGCCATTGATGTTTTATGAAGGACAAAGTTGTTGCCAACTAAGAAGTGTGTATGATGAGGAAATGAGATTTAGTCTCAACTACTCCCCATCTTCCTGTTGATAAAAGTTGGATGTGGGTTATGGACCATGGGGGTAAGGGAAGACATACACGTGGATCATGGTTGAAAAGACAAATAGATGGTGGGGCCTACATGTTACAAACAAGTGTTTCCATATGGCCTCTAATCATTTGACAAAATTTGCGGTTGTGTATAGTCGGATTGTTCATAATACGCTGATCGAATTTGGATCATTGATGAATCAACTCACTGGGAGAATCAACAGTTGGTATTCAAATAAAGGTTGATTGCAAGCAAGCCATTCTGGTTCTTGCGAGTGAGCCTTAATAACTGAAAGGACATTGAGCTACCAAAGTAAGGAATTGCGTGATTATTAATATTTATCTCAGAAGCATAATTTAGTATTACGAGTACACTCAATAGACTCAAGGATCTCATGTTGTGGTTGCTCAAAATCTTCTCACATTAGAACTAGGGTTATCAACCTGTGAGAAAAAAGTAAGTCAATTATCATTTTCTTCTGACATTATTGATAGGTTGTGTTTTCTTAAAGCGTATGCCTATTGGGGTTTTTTCCTAGTTTGACTATTAAATATTTGGCATTCTAAAAATAATTTTGTCAATTCTATAATTTTATAAATCATGCCAAACCCTTGTGAAACCTATAGGCCTTGCTTAGTTAGAGGAAAAACCCTACCTTGTTGTATTCCTTCAAATATGGCTCCTAAGGAAAAAAAAAAAATCATCTACGAGGGAGGCTTCTGTCCCAAAAAGACCTTTGAATAAAGATCTTATGGATCAATTACCACCCTCCACTAGTGACAAACCTAGATCTCAATTGATTTCCAGAGGACCACAAATAGTAGAAGAACTTTTTGACAAAAGAGGTTCTATCAAAGATGCTAAGTTACCCTATATTGGATGGGAATTGTTCTATGGCTGGTTCAAGAACAAAAATACGTGTGTCCCAGTAGGAAATCCTTGGAATTGTGATTTGGGAAAGATAATTGTACCAAATGTTTATATGGATTCCAACTTGCTAGAAGCAATAGCTGCTAACTATGAGCCAGTCACAAGGACCATTAGAACTTATGATGGCAAAGAAATGGTTAGGATCACTAAGGAAGAAATGGGTCTAGTTTTCAAACTCACTGAATGGAGTGATGAAATGCATAAAATAAATGGGGAAGCTCTTAGGAATGAATATGAGAAGACCAAGACTTCATTCAGAGTCCACATTTTACAAAGATTTCTAGTAGAAATTGCAGGAAAAAATATTTTGATAGGTTTATGTGATAAGGAACCTTTCCCTGTCAACTATTTTATTTCATATTTCAAAAGAAATTTCTATTCCATTTTCCAAATAGTTGGTTATGATCCTATGTTTGGAATGCCAATGGCCTGGATGTATATGGATGCCCATATCTGGCATCCGTAGTTTTGTACAGCATATGATTATGTAGGATTTATTTATGAAAAAATGCATGAGGGGTTGGTGGGATTAAAGAAAGGAGAATCTATTGTAGGATGTATCAAGTACTCATTGTTGATGCATATGTTCTTATACAAAGGTGCAATGTATTTTGGATAGAATATTGATTTGGAAAAAAAGGTAGGTGACTTGGATCTACCTGTGTAATGTTGGACAACATTCTTGGACAAGGATGACAGGACATATGACTATGTCACTTTCTAGATTTTTTTTTCTTCTCAGTTGATGAAATCTTTGATTGTGATGTTGCCCAGAGTTCTTGTTGCCTTACATGATTTATTGAGACCAAATGAAATGAGTCCTGAGATAGGCATTGATCATAATTGGGGTGATGTTATCTCACTCCCTGATTTTACTGTTTTAAGAGTATATGGTTCTAAAGTAGCACCTCACTTGTTTCTCAGGTTTGTGCCAGAAAGACTTGGTTTACTTGAAGTTATGTGGCAACTAGGAAACATTGAAAATGAACATTTTTTGAATCAGGGAAAGGGAAATTTCTTTCCTTTATACACTAGTTTTTTTAATTTTATGATGACCAATGGTGGTTGGAATAGTATCATTGAAGTTCTCAAAGCATACCATATGCAAAGGAAAATTGAGAGGGTCAGATATGATCCTTAAGGTTTTATGGTCTGGTTAAATGAGAGAAATAAAAGCTACAAATATGTCCACATTTTCCATTATCTAGAAGATATAATAAGGAATGTGTCAGATAGTGTGGAGTAGGAAAAAAGGTTGGCAAGGTGGATTCCATTAAATAAAATGCAAAAGAAGATAAAGTAGGAAGAGCTTGATTTCAAGATTCTCCCCAAGGCTAAAAATATAATTCAGAAAGTGGAGCATGTAACAAGGAATTCTGATTCAATAGTAGGCCACCTTGAGACTAAAGGCATAGTCAGTAAAGATAAAGGGAAGAATCCAATTTTTGAACATAGTGGAGAAGGAATATCTACTATAGGAGAAGAGTCTACATCACAAGCCCCTAAGGAACCAAAAATAAAGTTTTTTATAAGGAGAAAGAGTAAGGCAAATAAATCTGATGAACCCTATTCTCCCACTCAGCCTGAGGAACATAGATCTCCTTTTGTTGTGCCACAAGTACCACCCCCCTCTCCACCAAGGATGGTAGAGCCTAAAATTGTAAATGTTGATTCTCCACTACCTAGTGAGGTGCCACCTAAGGAGACACCATTGAAAATATAGAAAATTGTGACCACTAGTTTATTCAATTATGATGATGAGGGCTTTGATGATGATATTTGGTTATCGAATCAAGAAATACAAGAAGAAGTGCCTACTACATCTGTAGTGAGGGTTACTAATCAGTTGGGAAAAATATTGAGTAATGTTGATCTCAGAGGGATGAATGGAAGTGATGACATGAGGATTGAGGCATGTACCAAATTATTGGATGATGACTCATTTGTGAAAAATAAAGCTTTTTTGGAGTTTGGATATAGGGCTAAAAGAGATGAATATGTAAAGAGTGTGGCATTAGAAAGGAGACTTCATCCAAAATTAGTTGATGCTATCATTCAGAAAAAGGTATTAAATGAAATGAGAGCCAAGTTTCAAAACATGACTGCAAAAGAAGGTTGAGAATTGGTGAGAAGAAGTGGTATCTAGTTGCTACTTGAGTGGGATTTAGCTTTAGTCATAGCTTTTGACACAATCAATAAATGTGACAAACCACTCTATGATACAAAGGAAGAAGTTGCACGTGCATTGCAGGGGTCTGCTTTCAGTGAAGAGTGGGAGGCCTTGGCTATATGGTATTTAGCCCCAAGCACAAGAAAGCCAGACATTGTTGAGCCTGCACTTTATTACAAGGGAGGCTTGATAATAAAGAGACTGTCAGAAACATCGACCTTAGAAGCTGCAAATTTATCTGTTCATGTTACACAATTTACCAGGGCCACTGTGGAATCTATAACAGCTAAGAAAGATAAACTTGAGACAAAATTGAACAATTTTTTGGTTAAGTATGGTGACCTTGAGAGAGATAAAATGCAATTACATACAAAGATGGCATCGATGGAAGATGTATTGTAAAAGTTACAACTTGGAATGCTTAAGAAAAATGATGTTGATTCCCCCACTATTGCACATGGGGACATATCCCCTAAGTTTTCTACTAATGTAAGTACTTCATGGTCAATTGTGCCATATAATATGGGAAATGAACCTATTTCTATAGTAGAACCCAATATATTAGAAGGGCCACAGGCAGAAGGGGATGTTAAAAGGGAAGATTTGCTTAAGGAATTAAGTGAATACAAAGAGAGATGTAAAAGTCATGAAGAGGATACTTTTAAGAGAAACATGAAGATTGTCATAGTGGTACTAGAGCATCTAAACATTAAAGTAAATAAAAAAATTAATAGTATTCACTACAACTATTCGTACATGTTTGATTTCATTAAAATGTTTGATATTGTTAGGGAAAGAGCCATTCCACTCATGGAAATATGGATCCCTAGGAAGCAACATTTAAAATTGATAGGGATTGGGGTTAAGCAGGATCCCAATCCACCTAGAAGGTTTAAACCTACTATGCTTCTTGTAAACAATATTGAGGGATACAGAGGGAATGTCGAGGCATTAGAAAACAAGATAAAGGAATTGGTGAAATCTTTTCATGAGTCTCATCATGGCCTTCTTCCATCTATCTTAAGGGATGATGATAGCATTAAAACTTTGCAGGAATGGAGAAGTGAAGTTAATAGTGTTATCTCAGATCAAGCTATAAAAATTTGTTAGAAATCTGATATGAATACTTTAATAGTGAATATGGATATGTTAGTCCATATTGAGACTGTGTTTCTAGAATTTGATAAAGAAGCTAACCAGATTGTCACCAAATATGCACCTTATAGGCAAAGGGTTGATGAAGTAATGAATTTGTATTGGCCTATTGAAGAAGAATTCTTGGCATGGAAAGGTACGTATTTGGAGGGAGTGGAAGCTTTGAAATAGGGGTGGTGGTTAGTATTTGAAGGTTTGAAGTCTTCAACGATGATGAATAACAGACAAATGGGAATGGACTACATAGCCTTGATTTAGTACAAATTAGGCTTATGTTAAAGTATGGATAAATATAATGCATCTTCTTCAAAATTGATTTGATGACAGGGCCGTGGACGTGATTTTACATTTTGTTTTTCTTTGTTTTCTTCAAGTTTTTCCTTCTTTTCACTTTTTGTGCATGGGCACAAGTTTTGAGGTAATTGTTTGGTTGAACCCATTTTGAAGATTGGACCTGATCTCTTGCAACAAATAAGGACTACATTCATTTCTTCACATGTCTCCCAACTCTTGGGAGTGTGTTGTAACTGAATGGGAGAATCTTTGATTAAGCAGTGCAATAGGGTTTTGACATGTGTACTTTTCTAGCCTGAGGCTTGTTTTGCTCCTTCGTTTCTATAAGAAGGAATTCAGGGCCAAGAAGTAAGGGTTCTTTGTTTTATGCAATTGACATGGTGAATTTTAAGAGGAATATTAACCATGTTTTAGATTTTTTGTCTTAAGTTTTAGAGTTCATAATTATGTATGTAGCTTGGATAACAACAAAGCAAATATATACTGAGAAATACCAATTTCATGGCTATTGTCTCTCATTGTGCTCATTTTATGAGTTATGAATGAAAGTAATCTAGGATGTATTTTATTTGTCTCCATTGTTCACAAGTGAATGTTTGATTTTGTTCTTGTTGATTGATTCAATGAATTAATGTAAATGCTCGGATGAGATAACTAAATCATAAAAATCTAGTGCTAGGATACTAATGTAGTATTAGTCATGAATGTGATAGGGGAATGTTGTAATGCAGTATCTCTCAAAATTATAGATTGCTACAGTTGAATTGTTATCTGGTTATATAGGTTGGTTGTGACTTCGTGCTTGGGATGAAGGCACTAGTTCATGTAAAGTGTTCATGATTCAGTTTTTGTGTTGATTTGTCAACTAATCACTATTATTCTTTAAACTTTTATGGATACCATTGTAGTTGTTTCTTGTTGATATTCCAACTTCTCATGTTCTAAGTATAACACATTGATAAAGAAGCTACCAACTTATTTATGTATTAGGAGCTTGAGCAGTCTAATGGGAATTATCTATTATTGGTAATGTATTTGATTATAATTTTATGAATTCAGAAGTATACATTGTGGGATAACCCTCCCAGGTTTCACAGAGCCAAAAGTGTAGGAGTAGAATTTTTTCAGCTTCCACTCGTTCGTTGGCCAATCGCTTTGGAGTACTGATTATTGGAAATGGTAAAGTCCATAGGTATTTCTAGAGATAAGTTTGGTTCTTAAAAATTAACCAAGACAAGCCTTACTCTCATTTCCATCCATGTATTTTATGTAGTATCCTTCCATCACATTCATCCTTTATTATCTTTCATTGATGATTTTACACACTTTAGTGTGGGGCATCTTGTTCCTTTGTAACCTAGTCCTTGGAGTTCCCTTCCCCTATTCTCTTATCTCCATATCCCTCAACCATACAAGCAATTCCTCCATCCTTCCATCCTTTACCATGCCTTGATTTTCCCTTATCATTGGCTCCTATATCCTAACCATCATATCCTCCAAAGCATCCTATTATCATATCCTATCCAATTCAAATCATTTATCTTCTATCCTCCATCCACTCTAATTATCCTCTACATCCTTCCAATACAACCATCTCAAATCAATATTTCCAATAAAATCAATCCCAATCCATGCAACTCAATCTAGCCTATGGTCCATAATAAATCCATCATTTTTATCCAAACAACCTGATAATCTATTGATCCACTTTAATCTAATTATCAATATAGGGATGCATCCTTCCCAATCCATGTGCTTTGTTTATTGTTAACAACACAATCCTTGGGGTATGATTTTTCTTATTGTTAAATTTTTATCCTCGTCATCCTCATCATCAATCATCAATCAATCAATCTTTAGCCTGACTAGGGGTGTTATTCTACCTTGTTTTTGGATTTTTGTGTATGCTTTCTTGTTTCTTGTGTGTTTTATCATTGTTTTCAATTATCATGTTCTTTGTATCATTTTACCACAAGGGCTTCATGGTCTTTGATATCATTGTGCTATAAGGCATATGTTTGCATTTGACCCTTTTGGTCATGTACTTGGTACATTGTCATCTTGGTTCCTTATACCTTGGTGCATAACATAACGTACACTATCAAATCTAGGTTATTTATACCATTGAATTATGATGATCATCCATCATCCCTATCCATTCATATCTTCATCATCCTTATCTATTTTCATCTATCCTTTTATCATTTATCCTCTACCCTCCCATCCATTTTGAGAGATAACCTGTGTTCTTTGAACCCACATGTCCTCTCGAGGGGTCATACCTAACTCCCATCCTCACTAGTGACTAGAGCATCATTCCTAAACCTAGTCCTTATCCCTTGTCTACCCACTATGTTTTATTCTTCTTTGAAATGATATTTTCAAGTAATCACAACATCATCTCAAAAAGGGTCAAAATATAGACACCTAAAATCTAACCTTACCCAGCCACACCTAATTTTATCCTATCCTAAGCCATTAATTAAATAAATAATATTTATTTATATAATTAATTTATCCATCACCTTTATCCTACCTTCTCCTAACTAATTAATTAAATAAATATTCATAATTTTTTTAATTAATTTATCAATTACCCTTATCCTCCCCCACTTTAATTAATTTTCATATTTATTTAATTAATTCTAGCCTTATCCTAAAAACCCTCCAACTAGATTAGTTAATTAATTTAGGCTAATTAATCCCCATTATATTTTTCTATAATATTTAATTCCACTTTATTTCTCAATCCTTGTCCATTTAATACTATCCATTGAATATATTCACATGGATCACAATATAAACTTGTCATCATGTGACAAGTGTCCCTCTCACATGACTAACTAAGACCTTGCCTAGATTCATTGAATCTAGACACTTACCAAAAGCTAAACCAACTTTTCATCTTCGCCATTCATTTCATACTACACCTATTAACCCAAGCCATTCACATAAGGATGCTACCCTAATCCATTCCTCTTGTTCCTCATGTGACACTTGTCACATGACTACAAATTTTGATCCAAGCCTTAATCCTCATTCAATCCTATTCATTCATCAACCAATCCATCTTGGTCCTTGATTTCTCTCATAGAAATTCTATAAGTTAGAGGCCTTTCATCCCCATTGCATATAAAATCTTATGCTACTAATATGATTCTCAAATTTCTATTGAATCATCTTGAACATACCATCATGTTTTTGAAATTAGATGAGCAACCACATTGAAGATATCAATCTATCAACATATTGCACTTGATATTTCTAAGGTTTGCATGTATTTGGTTTAAATAGGCTACATTTGAATGCAATACAATGCAAAACAATGAGGAGGAAATGGAGGAAAAATGGGATATACATAGAGGTAGAACATAGAAAGATAATGAAGGAATAAGGAGGAGATAACATAACATAGGATAGCTCGACAAAAATGTGAAGAAAAGTATTTTGTCTTGGGAAAAGAGGTATACAATACTTTCTTAAAAGAGATTTGTAGAGCATGTCTTGCTTGATATAAAAAGAAGAGGAACTCGATTTCCTCTCTATAGTTCTTGGTTATTGTTATCGAATTCTTTGGTATCAAATGATTTTGGGTTTTTTATTTTATGACCTCTAAGGCCATAGTTAATGCTATTATCTCTTTGTATTAGACATTTGGCCAAGTTTTTATATTGGTTCAATTAAGATCTTTAATTTTGTCTAAATTTAGAGTCTTACATGTATTATGGTTAGCCTTTCATCTCTAGATGTAAACAAAAGTATTGATTCTAATGTTTTTTTCCATACATTTGTATGTAAAAAAATGTATTAAATATAATATTATTAGCCTTACATCTCTGTGTCAATAGGAATGAAACATTATAAGCCTTGAATCTCAATGTAAATAGAGGTAGTGCATATTTATGTAAGTAAAGGTATTTCATGTAATGTTATCAGCCTTCATATTGTATTTAACTATAGATAACATCATGAAACCATAGTTTTATTTAATCCTGTAGAAATAGATATTTTATTATATACGAAATGGTCCCTAAAAAAATTAGCAAAAAAGTTACCAAATAACAAAACCTCTCGACCTATGTATAGAGGAAATGATAGACATAATAATAGGATAGTGTTGAGAAAAGAGTAATAAAATTGCTTGGCCTATGCATATAGGAAATGATAGACTTATTATATGATAGTGGTAGGAAATTATTTTCCAGTCTAAACAATTGTATAACTATGTAGGTATCAACCCTTACAATCTTGTGTAAACAATGCCATCACTGTTACTCTTTCCCTAATGTAAACAAGGTTTTAAATTGTTAGTAAATTCTAGGTATAAATAAGAGACCATAGTGAAGAATGATTCAATCTAATATTTATTCCCATCCTTATAAAATTAATAGGGATTAAACCTTTTGATCCATGATATGATAGATTGTAAACCTAATTATATGTTTTAAGCATTCCAAAGTAAAGAGATAGCCCTCTCAACTTTATAAGGGGGTAAGAGTGATGATCATATTATTAATATTGATACATTGTAACTTGGATGAGAAAGCTTATGATGGTCTTCTAAATTTGATTATGATAGTGAAGTGTGAATTTTTATTAGATTTTAAATTTTATAATAGTAATATCTCAGATTATATATATTCATATATGTATATAGATTATTTAGGGTTATGTCTATATGTATATATATACTACTATTGAAGGATTGAAATTTAAAATAATGACATATGAGTTATTTACTAATATGAATACATGAATACTTATGTTTGGAAAAGACATTTAAACTTAAAATAGTGGCATATGAGCCATTTATTAATATGTGTACATGAATACTTGTATGTGGAAAAGAAATCTAAACTTATGAATTCATGATCACTTGAGTGAAGATAAAATTATCAGTACATCTTGACTATAAAAAGAAAACAACATGATAGTGAGAGTTATTATTGTATAGAAAGTTAAATTATGATGTTCTTTTAAATTTGAGATAAAAAGTCAACATGCATTATTTATATTTATATTCAGAAGATCCAAATAGACTACAAATCAAGAATTGAATTTTTATTTAAGGTGACTAAATAACTTTGTCAATTGTGAATATATATGTGCTTGTGGAATCATTGCTAATATCTAGTTTGAGGTAGAGGTGTATATGAGCATACAAAAACATAATTTAATGTGTTTATATATATAAACTATTTGGTAAAAATAATACAAAATCACTTCTTGCATTGTTAGTTCATCATGCCTAAAGTTGCATTATAATCATAAATGTCTTGCATAGCTAGGGAGTATGTAGAAGTTGCTTGATCGATTAAATGCATTAGTACACAACACTAGATTTCATATGGTTTGATGACCTCAAAATTTCCTTAGATCTAGTACTCTCGTGAAGGTTATGGATACTTCCATAAGGAAGGTGTGCAAGGGACCACTGGTTTGTGGATGGAGGAAAAAAACTCAAGTGATACTCTCCCTCTTGTAGTTGATTGCAAAAGGTCCAGATTATCAAAGACATGTTTCATATTTCTATTGTTATTGTATTAATGATTTAATATTTTTTATCTCTAGATGAGATGAATTATGTAATAATCACTATGCACTCTAAAAATAGATGTAAAAATATGTAAATATGATTTTATACTGAAATAATATTTTATAAGTTTTAAAGATTGAGGTGCAAAAAGTTGATCAATATTGTTATTATTTTTTATTAGGTTAAAGTTTGGAAGGACTGGGACTCGTTTACAAAGTAGCCATAGAGGCAAAAGACTAGTGACTCATAGAAAATGAAATAGATGAAAAAGAAAAGCGACACTCACCCGTAGTGAGCCTAGAAGAACAAAAAACTAGTCATGCTTTTGACCAAAGCATGAAACTGGATAACAAAGACCAATTGCAAGAAACAGAGGCATCAACAACAAAGGAAACTGACACCAAAAAAACCACCCTATAAAAACTTGGGAAACTAGTAAAAGCCTTCATCTTAAACACTAAACAAAGGGATACAACCCCTAAGCACACCAACTCCAAAATTTTTAGCACCAAACACAAAATAAACCAAAGGGAAAAAGGAATCCCTTTCCAAAAAATCCCACCTTACCAACAAGCCCAAGCTCCACCTTCATAGGAGAACACTCCACCTCAATAGGAGCTTCCAAAGAGAGAGCCAACAAGAGGAAATAAAGCCTTCTAGTGTGCCCACAAAAAAAATGTACACCTCAATAGAACTAGACATATCGGGTAACAAAGTAGAAAATAAACTAGATGAAGGGATAATAACAACTTCCTTAAGCACTAGAATAACCCAACCAAAAATTAATAAGCACAGAGTTAGGAGAACACCATCATGAATATGATGATCAGCACCACCCTTGGAAAGAGGGAACAAACTCCTCTACACAAAAATCTAAACACAAGCACCATGAGGTTAAGAAACCAAGAGGTGAGAGAGAAGGCACCCCAAAAATTAACAACATTGAGAACCACCAAGGCCAGGTGGACAACAACAAAACTCACTACATCACACCAACAATGATAAATATAGTGGAAGAGGAACACCTCATTCATAGGAAAAAATAGAGATCCACCAAGGAAACAAGGTAGGAGCACTGGTCTTTTATAATGAATGTTAAATGTGGCCCAACTAAAAACAAAATATACAAAACCAGGGAATCCGTTGCACCCTTGAAGACCATCACTAAACAAGCCAACCTCAATACTAGATGGTCTATCCAAACATACAAGATTTTCAAAAAGCATTTAACATAACCCCTAATAGATATTTTTGCAATACATGACTAGCAACCAACAACTTAAATAAACTGGAAAACCAACTCCCCTAAGTATAGAAATAAAAGGCCTCATGAAATATGAGGCCCACAACGAAAATTTTTATAGACAATCACGGACCAAGCTAAAACCATCTTGCAACCTTCAACATAAGCAAGTTCAAAAGAAATAATGAGGTTGCACCAAATACAATGCTCCTAGGGAAAGAACCCACAAAAGAGTTAGGTAAAATACCTCCTCTACATAAGTCAATACCATAGCTATCATCAAGTTGAGAAAATAACCATAGATCCATCAAGGCTCTAGAAGAATCACCTTACAACTACGATCCTCACTTTGAGCTAACCAGGAAGGAAAAGACTCCCTTCATAGAGACAAGAACCACAACCCCCAAGAAAACACATGAAGGGATAGCATCTCCAAAGAAAAGAACATCACCCTCCACAAAAAAGCACTTAGGGAGACACCAAGTTTCTCCAACAAGAACAAAAACCAAAAAAAATTAATGGCACAAGGGCTAAGAGAATAGCTAAAGGAAAGCATCAAACCCTTAGCAAGAATAGAGAGAAAAAATGACTCTGAAGCAGGAAACAACAAAATATTCGACTCAACAAAGTTTCCCATCCATGATAGAACCAACAAAGACCCCATCTGTTCAACCACAAAAGAGGCAGGGGAAAATAAGATAGAAGCATCACTAACATAGTGAAACATCTAGCTTCAATCCACAAAACAACCTTACTCTCAGCCCCAACCAACATGAGAACACAACATAGTTCCAGCAAGGGGCAAGAAAATGACCCCCAAGCCACAAACAAACCATCAACTAGAAACAAAAACCATGAATCAACACCTTGCCATCCAACAAAGGAACACAATAGCCAGGAAGCACAATAGCTACAAACCCATCTTCATCACCATCCTCATCCCCTTGGTCCTCCACACCAGTTTTGAAATCACCTTGCCCCCTTGCACCTTCTCCCATTTGAATCCATCATATATTATTATTGTTATTGTTACTATTACGGAGCAATATTATTATTTTTATTGAATACTTATTATTACATTGTTTAATTATATTACGATTAATGTAATGAATTTGAAATAAAATTAGGCAAGAAATGCATTTAGAAAAAAATTATGATGTTTTATGAATGAACAAGAATGTGTTTGTTACAACATACTACCCTATTAAACCATTGGAACCTATGTTTGTTGGCCTTAAACTAGAACTACCTAGTTGCATCCTCCATTATGAAAGAGGTTTGTCTCTTTCCACTCAAAAGGAGAATTCACTCTTCCATTATATTTCAATTTTGTTTTTGAAATGTATATTTCAACTAGAATTTTCTCAATGTTACGGAGTGGATGTAAAGGAGTATTGTAATTATTTTCTTCATGTAGATTGATGAAGACGTTTTCCTTTTTCCATCCCATTTTCTCTTCTCATAGTGTTCAATTTAGCAAAGCTAATAGTTTGTAAGAAGAGTTCTTATGAAATATTTATTTTATAAAGTTCTCATTATTTTTTGTGTCATGGATTGAATAATCATCTTCTAAGTCTAGGTTTGATTCTTAGTAGATGTATTATTTTTCTAATTTGATTTTGTAGAGTCTACAATGAGATAAGTGTGGTTCTTGTGATCTATGAGTTGAGTGGCTTATTATTCTTTGACATAGGCACAATAGTTGGTATCCATTTGTAAAATTTAAATATTGAATGTGTCTATGAAACATTAAAAAATTTAAAAAGAAACTAATGTTCAGGTGAAAGGCAATTTAAAACACTTTGTGAATTGTTCATACGGAAAGTGAAAGGTGAAGAAATTGTCATATTGTAAGATTTGACATTTCTTTTTGAAGTCAAGTATTTGTAAACAATTTTTTATATTTTTCAAAAAATTATACAAAATCTTTTTTTTCTATTCATCAAAAGAACAACTTCAAGGCACCAAAATATAAGGTTCCATTGTCTATGTTGGTAGAGGATTCATTTCCAAATCCATTTTGTTTGTTTTCTTGAGGTGTTTTTTTTTTAAAATTCATGTTATGGATTTATTTGGAAGCTCTAATATCATGGTTAGTGCAAAACTAGATCATCCTAGCTATACAAATTAGAAACATTAGATGGAATTGATTTGACAAATGGAAGGCTTATGGGAGCTAGAATGCATGAAAAATGAGATAAAATGGATATGAATGTATGTGATACTATTTTATTGAAAATTAATTAACATATTAGGCATCATGTTCAAGATCTAAAAACAACAATGAAAATATGGGAAGATTCGTAAACAATGGATGAAAAAACTAGAAAATTAAAATTTATGGATATTAAAAGGAAATTAACTCATTTAAAAATGAAAGGAGGAAATAGAATGAATGATCAAATTATAAAATTTAAGAACATGGGAAATCAACCCATAATGGTTAAGAATGAATATGAATATTTAGAAACTATAGATTTATTGATTGAAATTATTCTATAAGAGTACCATAACTTCATACAAACATTGGAGCTAACTTAAAAATTTGACAATATAAAACTACAAAAAGTATATGGGGACTTTTTGAATGAAGAGGATAGGATTAATTAGTTCACATGTGAGTCTAGAAAGATTTTTCAAGAATTTAGTGCTAGAGGAAAATATAAGAATTAAAATCAAATAAAATTATATCAAATTCGAGGACAAAATGAAGGGAATTACAACAATAATAATAAAACGAAATAGAATCAAGAAAGGGATAATCAACAAAGGTTTTTTCTTGAAAGGTAGAAAATGAGTGTAGAAATAAAAAAAGATAAATCTAAAAGAAACAAAGCTATCACATGTTATAATTATGGAGAAAAGGGTATAAAATTTTGGAAGAATCAAGAACATCTTGATATGTAGCTTTTGTGTTGTCATTGATGTCACCATATTATATGAGTTAAAATTGCACCACCATAAGTTCAAGATTGATCTAGTATTTTGAACTGGTATGAATAAATATCCTCTGGTATTTTGGTCTAAAATCCCCCTTGATGAATATCTTTCATTGTGGTTTTGGGAGATGGTTCTCTATTGCTAGAATATTGTAAATTCATAATTTCATGTATACAAGTGCTTGTATGGTGAGTTGGCATCATTTTATTGTTGTGTTTTGTTATTGGGTCTATCCCTAGGTGACCTAATAAACAATCGATATTATAATGAATTAATTCTATGTTGTAAATGTATTTGTGACCTATCTTAGGTCCATGCCGAAATATTGTAGCATACTACACACTTGAATTGTTTTTTGGAAAAGTTTTGTACAATATTGAAGCCAACAGTTAATCTTTTTGGTGAATGAAGGTTGCATCTAATTAGGCCGACCTAATTGATGCTTGTAGATGAGTTAGATATATATATTGGATAGTTTTGAGATTGAAAGATATAGACATGCATATGAAGATGAATCAAGGTGAATCTATATTTATTGGTATGTGAGTTTACTAAGCATCAAAGGAACTGAATCAACACTTGTTAGGTGTAACCTTATCAGTTCATGTTCTAGTTGTAAGCCATTTCTACACTATATCTTTGTAGGTAGTGAACCTCTCATTTTTCAAAGTGAGTCTTGGCAGTGAGCCACCCTTTGTAATATCTTATAACTATTTATATCATATTGTGAGCTAATACTCATCGCGGTTTCTCCCATTTTGGGTTTTGCACGTAAAAATCATGGTGTTCATGTGTTGTGTGTTTTTATGTTATTGTAATGATCTTGCTCATTCTTAGTGTTATATGCATTGGAATATTTGGATGGTGTATGTTCAATAAGTTGAAGAAGATATTGATTGACCCCTCCCCTCTTACTATCTTGGGTGTTCAACAATTGGTATCAGATCTTGGTTCCTTTGAAGAAGCCTAACAGCTTGAGGAAGATCTTGAAGATGGGATAAATAGATGATAAAGAACAACTCCGAACAACTCTTGATGATCTTGAAAAAGCTGAAAATGAAAACAGAGATCTGAAAGAAAATCTTGATGAGGCAAATGAATGCATCAAGAAATCGAAAGAGCAATTGAAGAAATTCAAGGAAAGACAAAATGAAGTAAGTGAGAATTTAAAACAATCAAATGAAGAGATCACCAGATTGAAGGTACAAGTGGAGGAAAATAAGAGAATTAAAGATTGTCTGAATAAAGTGGTGCAAAGAAAGTTTGATGAATGCTCAAGGCTTGAACAAGAAGTGGTAAACCTAAGAAAAAATCTAGAAAAAGAAAGAGTCTCTGAAGATAAGTTCAAAACAAGATCCACGAAGCTCGATGAGTTGATTGTAGGATAGAAACCAAATAAATACAAAGGACTAGAAGAAGGTGAAAGATCAAAGGCTATGCAAACCCCAAACACAGTGAACAATCAAAATAATCAAGATAAAGGAAAAAAAACAAGAAATCCAAGAATCTTTTCTAGAAGATCGCCTATCAGATAGCCAAATTCTCAAAGGTATCCATCCTTCAATGGCATTTTTTTTTCCTGCAATAAATTTGGTCACAAGCCAATAGAGTGCAAAAGTAGAATAAACTAGTATGCTAGATCCTTCTCCGAATAATATTTTACATGCAAGAAATTTGTGTTGAATACCCAAGACAGTGAGAGGGGGTTGAATCTGTATCTTCTTAAAATTATTGAACAAATACCATCCAATTACTCCAATGCACTAATAGTAAAGATAAGAAAAAGCAATAATAGAACATAAAAACACACCACACATGAACACCAATATTTTTATGTGGAAAACCCAGAATGGGAAAAACTACTGTGAGGATTAACTCACAATATAGTATAACCAGTTATAAGATATTAAAATGGGTGGCTCACTACCCTAACTCACTATCCAAAAGAGAGGCTCACTGCCTAAAAAAGATATAATAACAAAATGGCTTATAGCCAGAATATGAACTGATGAAGTTACACCTCACAAGTGAAGGTTCAGTTCCTTTGATGCTCAGAGAATTCGTATGCCAGTAGACTAATATTCGCTCTTTTCACATTCACATTCAATCCACCAACCACACATATTTTCAATCTCCAAACTATCCTATATATATATTGGACTTGTCCACAAGCATTAATTAGGTCAGATTTAGGCATATACATAGTCAATTCAAGCGTGTTGCAAGCTACATAATGTCATCCTGGATCTCACATAAATATTCAATACAAAATTTAATCCATTACAAATTCAAATATTTATTAGGTCAGCTAGAGATAGACCTAATGAAAAATGCAATCAACGGAATGGTGCCAACTCACCATACAAGCTCCTATACACATGAGGTTCTAAACTTGCATGCTTCCAATAACCAAAAACCACTTCCAAAAATTGTGAGCAACACTAATCACTGGAGGGGAATTGTGGACCAAAATACTAGAGGACAATTCTACATATCGGTTTAGAATACTAGATCAACTTTGAGTTTGAACTTGCAGTTGTAACTCATATATCATGGTGACATCAATGACAACACAAAACTGCATTAAGAGATATGTTCTTCTTCATTCTTTCAACAATCTCCCCCTTTGTCATTCATGGCAACATGTGCTAAAAGAATTTACAAGACTCCTATATATAGTACTCTCTCCTTTTCTCTCCCCCCCTTTGACATCGAGGACAAAGGGTGACCCAAAAATCTAAATATACATATGTACACAAATGGTCCAAAATAATGTATAGTCAAAAGAATCAAAATTCTGAACTCCCCCTTAGGATTTTGACCCAATTCATGTGTAAACTTAAAAGAACTTTACCTAGAGGAGGGTTAGCTTTGAAGCTCCTAGAGAATACCTTTCTAGGTTGTCTTACCATTCTCCCAACTCTTCTTAGTATATATCAGCATTTTATTCAGAGACTCCAACACAATCAGGCTTTCTTCAACATCATCTAGAATATCCGGGGTCCAATTGATTTTTCCTATTTTTTTTTGCATTGGATACCAGAGTATACTCCATTCTTACACTATCACCAAGTAGACCAAATTTTCTAATAATATCTCCCTTCTTCCTCTGTAACATGCAAAATTTCTCTCTATGAGCAAAAATGGCATTCCAAGCTGACATGTCTCTATCCTTAGATGTGTTGTATGTGATGGAAAGAACTATCAACTGAGACTTAATGGAGTCCATAAGATCTTTAATGCTTTGTGTGGCATTTGGCCACCTTATGCAGTAAGCAAACATAGTGTTTGCTTCAGACTCACAAAACTTTATAGATTCTAGGCTCTTTTCTACATTGGTGTGTGCCAAGGCACACTTGTCATGAAGTGCTAGCAACCTTCTCTCAACCAATTTCTCTTCAACTTCCTGACTTATCTTCTCACCAAGTCCGACTGCATACTCCTTAAAGGAGTCCAATAGAAGTTTTAAGTTTTCTACCAGAGTGAGAGATGTGTCCATTGATGTACCAGGTATGGCCTCCTACAAATATTTGATGGTGTCATCTATAAGATTAGTTCCCTTATGATATGTTTCCAAGATTTATCTTCTACCAGATGTGTGCAATGCATCCCCTAACACCTTTTATGTACAAGAGAAATCTTGTCCATATCCAGATAGCCTTGAGACATGGGAAGTTGTAGAAGCTCTAATGGAATCACCAGCTGGAATCTGATTTTCTTAGATAATAGGTCTTACAAGACATCATCACTAGAGGAGGATTCTCTATAGGACCTTTGTGATTCCATTACCTTCCTTGTTACTTCTTCATTCTTTCCAACATCTCCACCAGATTCCCTATTTCTTTCTCTTTCCTCAACTTTCTCTTCTTCTACCTTCTTTTCTTCTTCTTCAATTTTCTCTTCTTATTTTTTCTTCTTCTTCTTCCATCTCTCTTTCATCCTTGTCCTTTTATTCTTCAGTTTTATCTTTTTCCTCTTCACTATGTACCGGAGGAGCAACATCATGCATTTCTGCTTCAACATTTTCTACATTCTACTTCTCAATCTCTAGAGGCTCATCAGTAGCATTTGTTTTTGGAAGGACATTTGTACTACCTATTTTTAGAGGAATAATTGTATCATTCTTTTCTAGAGGAAATTTTGTATCAATTTTACTAGAAGGAGTGTCTTCATTGACTTCTACTGAGACTTCTTCTCCTTATTTAGGTGTAGAACCAGATGCACCAAGCATGCCATAATTCTCAGTCGTGCTTTTGATGGTGTTTATAGTTTCCTTCTTTATCTTCTTTATCTTCCTCTTATCTCTTTTCATTAAAACATTTACTCATTTCTTCATCTAGAACAATGTAGAATAAACCTTCTTCAAGGTTTTGAGATCACCCAGAGTCAGAGAGGATCCAATTTAATCAAATGCCTTAGACCTTATTTTCTCTTCCATTTCAATCGCCTCTCATCTTATTTTCATCATAGCTTCCCACAATTTCTCAGGAACATTATCCTTAACATGATCCTAGTTAACTTCCAAATTAATGACATACTGAATGATAGCCATTATTAAAGTTTTCCTATCCTCTTTACCTAGTTGATTAAAAATTTATGTTGTGGGTTGTAGCATATTTTCATAGTTTAATAAACTATTTATCAAGGCTTCTAGTCTAAGAGGAGCATTAGGTCTTACCAGAGAACCTTCTTGTTCTCCATGGTGCATAGAAACCTCTTTCTCCTTCTTTTATTCCACCTCATGAGCACTAACATCATATTCTTCATCTTCATCTGAGGATGATAGATAGTGAACACTTTTAGATCCAACACTAGCTTCCTGTGAAACACCTTCATTAGAGGAGATGTTTCCTCTCTTCTTTCTTAACAATTTAGCAATAGGGTCTTCTTCCTCTTCCTCTTGATCTTTAGTGATACTAAGGTTCTTCTCCCTTGTATCTTTTTCTTTCCTTCCTCACTTGATAGGCACTACCAGAGGAATACCTTTTCTCTTACTTGATCTTGTAGTAGGTCGGAAAGGAGCCAGACATTTACCTTTGTCAAAGGTACTGGGTTCGATCTTTACTATAGCAGGGCCAAAAGCTAGTTTTGAAGGAGCAATCCCACCAGATCTCCTTACACTTGAATATTCTCTAGTATTCTTCTCTCCTAGATCCCTACTTTGTGTTATATGTTCATCAGTGAAACTAGATTTTTTAAGTGCCACATCCACGTTCTTTCTCCTTGCAGACTTGTTATGCTCCAAGTGAACTTCTATGGATTTTTCTGCATATGTGCCAATTCTGGGTTCATTGGCATCTTTTGGAATTTTCAATAAAATTTTCACATAGGCTTCAGCTTCAGCCTCTATAACCTCATATCCCAATGGTTGAATCCATATAGTCTGGGGTTCAACCACTTTAATCATGCATTCATCAGAAGAGACATGAAATATGATATCATCTTTTTATTTTTCAACATGTCTCAAAATTCTTTCTCTCTCATTCATGTTGCTTTTAAATACAACAAAGAATGTTGTCAAGACATTATCTCTATTCTTTAAATCACCCAATTTATGAAAATAATCAAAAAATTGATGAGAAACCGGTCGGGATGGGTCCCCAAATACTACATCATCTTTTCTAGGAAGCCTTCTGAGAAAATAGAATAGCAAACAAATAATCAAAGAACTAAACTTAAATGCATATTTCTTCTTCTTAGACATCCTTAGATTCTCAAACAGTTGTTTCTGGAGAAGTTCACATAAATCATAATCAGCACCATTGGCAACCATGTCATATCCAGTATAGATTGTTGTGGAAAACATAGAGTTTTCTTTATTTGTAAAGTAGATTTTATGTCCAATCATTATTGATGCATACTTCACAACAGGATTAGTAATAGGCTTTGTTGTAAGAGCTCTTTCATCATATGTGGCACAGGTGAGTTCCATCACCACTTCATTCTTCATAGATTTCAATACTGGTACCGATCCAGTATCACAAAGTTTGATAACTTCCTTGATTACTTCCTTAGTTATCAGATGAGGTATGCCAGTCTACAAGAATTGATCATGCATTATGCTAAGGATAGTTTTAACATACTTATCATCAATAGTGGAACTAAAATTAGGGAAGGAGTTCCATTGATCTAGTTTCTTCACCACAATATTCGAATACTTGGGTTTTACTGAGAAGTTACACCCTAGTGGTCGCATTCTGCCACATGTCTACCAAATGTTTGTGATCAAATTCCTTAATCTTGAATTTAATGTTCATTCTAGTGTCTTAAGTAGGCATGAAACCATGAGGAATTGATGAGAAGGTGCTCAGAGGGTCGTCTTCAAAAAAACCATGGAATTTTTCTTGTAGGAAGGTCTAGGTCTTTTTGCTACTTTCACGACTATAGGGGATTCCATTTTTCAACGTTTTCAGCTCTAATAATTTCAATAAGAGGATTTTAACAAACTCACAACAACACAACAAGCATAAAATACCTTTTTCTTTCTTGAAAAATTGAAGCTATGGTTTGCACAACTCACACTTCAAATCGCCTCAAGAATTCTCCAAATGGCTCTGCACTTTCTTTGAATGCACAAGTTATTAAAATTACTTTACAATTTCTCTTTATAGATCAATGTGATAGAATTTGAAAAGTTGATAAAAACCTTTCAGTTGCACTGAAAAACCCTAATATGCTTTGTAAACGAACATACTTGCACCTTTTCTTTTGGTTTCTTTTGCATAACCTCTTCCATTCATTCCTTACAACATATTCTCATGCCAAAGACTGGCACGCCTAAAATCCAAGGGGTTTGAACAATTTTCTATTAAAGCTCCCTCTAAGACCATGCTAGGTCTAATTTTCAGAGGAATTTTCTACACTAGATGAGGGCACAAGCACATCTAAAGATTTTGGCTCCTCTTTCTTTCTCCATATATTTTTCATTTCTTACTTAACCTCATCTTTGTCAACCTTCTTTATTGGTTCATTCTTCTTTATTGAAGCAAACCGCTTTCCCTTTTTACTTCTACATACTCTTGAAATATATCCTAGTTTGTTGCATTTATAGTAAACAAAATTTCTCTGATTTGTTTGACTTCCATTAATCCTTGATCTAAACTAATTTGCTTTGTGTCCAAACTTGTTATAGGTATAGTAGTAGCCAAAAAAGGATTGATTCATTCTACCTCTATTATACTAGTTCATCATCTGAGTTCTACATTCACTAGCTCTATGTCCAATCTTATTACATGCATAACATTGTCCAAAGAAGGAACTAGAAAACTAATTCATCTGACTCCTACACTCAATTACCGTATGACCAAATTTATAGCATGTAAAAAAATTTCATTGAAGTATGGATACCTTTGAGTATTGTTCAACAAAAATTGTCAAAGCCTTGGCAGTTTTATATTTACCTTCGTGGTTGTGCCTTATTTTTCAAATGCTCACTGACCTCAGAGCGCTCCACATGGCTTCCTCGTGAAGCTTTTCACTTTTCCTTCACTTTGCTTTTTGGCAATCTCTGTCTGCATTCCACGTGGCTCATTCTAGCTATTTTTCTGAGTTGGGCCTGCCTCGTACTTTATTTTGCTCAGAGTGCTCCACATGGCTCTCTCTTGAGGCTTTCTGTTGGGCATCTTTTTGACTTTCTGCAGGGCTCCGTCTAAGCAACACGTGGCAATTTATTTTGCGCCAGTTACCTTGGAATTGCCACTGGACCTTTTGTACTCGCCTATTGCCGTTTGTCCTCTCCTGCTACTACGTGGTTTTCCATTTTATGTCATGGCCTCACTGGCATACTATTGGCCAGATGATAATCACTGTGGTAGCTCAAGATGATCTGGGCTATCGGTCTCGGTGCCTGGTTTTCTCTTCTCTTGATGCATCTTCAGGCAATGGACTGGCCAATGAATAGGGCCATGTTTTCTTTTATTAGTGTTGATTAAGTTTTGCAAAAAATCCCAAGCACTGGGAAGTAAGCCTTTTTGTAATAGTTTTCTTTCAACTCAAAGACTTCGGACTGTCCCAAATAAATCCAGCCTTTCTATTTTCGAGCATTCGTTAGAACTATTGACTTGTGCTATTATCTTTATTTTTGTATGAATGCATGTTCTTCAGTTTCTATAACCTTTCATAGCTGAATGAATACAGACTATGTTTCTTCGACTCTTCTATGTTTGAAAAAGTTATGCTTGATTATATTATACAAATTAGAGGGTATTTTTACATGATAAATGCTTGTGGGGAAAAATAACTTAATTAACAGCATTTTAGTGGTTCGGGCCTTTGTGTTTTGCATTGTACTCTATTGAAATTCGTCTATGATCTCGACGCATTGCCTGTAGTGTAGTTTTTATAGTCTTGCTATCTTCCTAACCTTTTTCTCCCCACTGAACAAAGAGCCGGCTTCGATAAAATCTTGGAGGTCACTTAGCTAGTGCTTAATGTCCCCCAATAGCTAAGTTTCCCATAAGACTGCTGCTACATGCAAAATTTTGTTTCAATAGTTCTTTTTCTGGCACACCCAATGGGACTGTGAACTAGCACGTTCGCCTAATCTTCATAAGTGTGTATGAGCCCTCGACTTGTAATGAGGTCACAGACTGCAAGATTCCCTGGCCAGCTTGTATCGCCTTTAGTTTATGTGCACCTGAAAGGTAGCCCTTCACCTCCTCCGTCTCCTCCTTCTTTGAAATCACCTAATCCACCCACACCTATGGCTGCTAGAGATTATGTAGCCTGGGACTTTGACAGTCCATTAGTAGTACCTGTGCCTCCTGCAGTATGGGCCCCCATCCCTATTTTTGCTCTAAAAGCTATCCCTAAATATTTCGGGGATGAATCAAAGACACCAACGAAGCATCTACAAGATGTAGTAGACGTATGTATGGTACATGGCGTATCGAACAAAAATGTAGCCCTCAGATTGTTGGCTACCTCCTTCTGAGGAAAGGCATTAAACTGGTACAAGACTTTACAAGCTAGTACTATTGCTACTTGGGATCAGCTTGGAACTCCATTTTATGAGCGTTTTTCAAACGCGACGAAAAATCTTCATTGTACCATCAATTGACAAATATAAAGCGAGCCCCTCATGAAGCTCTGCTTGATTTCAATGTGAGGTTCCATTCGACTTGGTAGAGAGTGCCTGTGGGTAGTCGACCACCTCCGGATCTAGCGTTCATGTTCTATTTAAAGTCAATCAATGTTGATATCTCCATGATGTTACAAGCTCTGGGTGGAGACACTCTTCCTGATACTTATGCCTTGGCTATCACCATAGAAAATAACTTGATCACTGCAGGAAAGTTAGCACTAAGACCCATCATGCCATTGTTCCCTGAGTGCAACTCTTTAGAGGCTGAAGTTCCTTCCACCAGTGTGCCAATGGTTCCTCCCCAATCTATGTACATCTATAACGGAAGTGTTCCAAGCACTGCCCCAATGACAACCCCGATGGTAGCCCTTATACCTAATCCCATGGTTGTCGAGATGAACAAAATGAGGGAACAAATGTGGGCTATGACTAACGAATTGACCACCTTAAAGTGGCAGAAATACAACTATCAAAAGCCTGCATACCAAAATTACCAAGGTGGAAAACCTCCGTACCAATCAAATCAGTGGCAGGATAGGTCACGTGGGAATACCTCAGCTCAGCCAGGTAACCAGATGGTTCTGGTAACCCTACCTATGCAGATTGTTCATCCTGGTTCGAATAAAGAGCTGGTGGCGGGACAGAACAATTTAGCTGAAGATGCCAATTCATGGTGTTTTCCATGCAACGATGCACATATGCCTCAAAACTGTCCGTGGGGAAATTTGCAACAACAAATCGCAGATCAATGTAGCCAAGGTAGTGCATCCATTTTCGAAAACCCACCATTTGCCTCTCAACAAATGGATAATGTAGTCCTCGCTGTGCAAATGCAGGGGATGTCTATCTAGCAAGAATCAGACATTGTTCCGGACTAGGCTCTCTTTTCTTGGATGGAAGGAGAAGAGTCAGCATTTCTGAACGATATCCCTATAGATAAAGTACCTTGAGTGCAATCTAACTATAATACGCGTTCTAAGCGTAGGTTCACCGGAGAGTTTATAGCCTTGCCTACCAATGCTATATCACAACCGATGCCTAGCCCAGCAGCAGGCCTATTGCCAATCCCACCACAGTTAGAAATGGCTATTCCTAGCTTTTTGAATTCACTTCCTCTGAAGGTAAAGGCTCCATTGATCACTTCTTCTATTACTAAACTACTAGATGTACTGACCGCAAAACCAATTCTGACCTCAAAACCTAAAAAATAAGCAATCACGACTCACTAGTTGAAAGCGCAATTCAACGTGGTGGAACAACTAAAGAAGTCATCTACCAACGCTTCTCAGTGGGACATCCTGGCTATTCTGGAGCAAAAGGTGCTGCTACAAAAGGCATTGTCGGATGAAGAGAATGCGAAGATTCCTACTCACTCTAATGAAGAGGATGTATCCAAGCCAGACTTGGATAAAGTGCTAACAATTCAACCAAAAAGGAAAGTAAGCCTAAACCTAAGGCTTTCTTTCTAACACTGATTATTGGTGACAAGCTATTGCATAACTGTATGATCGACTCTAGTGCTAGCACCACTGTCATGCCAAAGCAAGTAGTTGATGCTTTGGGTTTAAGGTATGAGCCTCTGAATAAAGGAGTCATGCAGCTTGATGGAAATAAGGTTGATACCATCAAGATAATCAAGGGGTTACCTATGACTTTGTTTTCCTGCCCTAGTATTACTATAAATCAGGATGCCATACTCATCGATATCCCTCCTCTATTCAGGATCTATTTGTCCCGAGAGTTCACTGCAAATGTAGGAGGATATCTGGCGCTAGGCTAGTTGCACTTCATTCTAAGGACTAAGCATGGGGCTAAGATGAAACTATTGTCAGAAACTCTGCATTCCGAACATGTTGTTGATGAAGCTCTGCTTAATTTTGAAGCAGCACACACTTCAATCTCTCAAGAGGAAATGTTCAATGTGGAATTTCTTGGAGAAGAGGAGGCTACTAGCTCTTGGACAAAAGATGAAGAAAATTTGTTGAATGAATTTATTGATACAAACCCTTTTGGGAATTACCATGCAACTGGCCTCAGAACCTATGTTATACATGAAGAGGGGAAAATCATGCCCAAAGTTACTAAAGAACTTGAAGGTGAAGAATCTTCGGAAAGGACTTTATACTTTGATGGAGCCAGATGTAGAGTAGGAGCTGGGGCAGGGATTTGTTTGATATCCCCGTCTGATGCAAAGACTCTGAGGTCCTACCGCTTCCAGTTTGTGTGTTCAAACAATGAAGTTGAATATGAAGGTCTCGTCCATGGTTTAAGCTTTGCAAAACAGATGGTCGCAAGGCAGATAAGTGTCTTCGGAGATTCAAAGCTAGTGGTGAACCAAATCCATAGAACTTCGGCTGTAAAGAATATCCATATGTGATCCTATCAACATAGGGTCTGGGACCTGATTGAAAAATTTGAGGCATTCCATATTCAGGCTATCCAAGGGAAATGAATTTTGAAGCCGACAGGATGGCGACTATTGGGGCTCAGTTCGAGCCAGCCTCCGAATTATTGAGAAATAAGCATGTGGTGAAGGTAATTGTAAGACCTGTCATCCCGAATAAAAATCAAGACTGGCAAGTGTTCGATAGGGATGCTGATATTGCATCATTCCTCCAATCATCTGGAGAATTCGCTGATTAGCTGCAATCGAAGATCGATGAAGCTTACAGAGATCAAATCATCCAGCTGAAATCCAACAAGCTCTCGAGGGGCCTAGTCACTTTGGAAAGCCTGTTCGATTCTGATGATGCAATGAGAGACAAAAGGAAGCTCGTGGTTGACAAGGGTGATTACACTAATTTGCATATCAGAGATGACAAAAAGCTCAAGGTCAAGAAAGACGTTTCTCAGAAGAACAAAGACAGGCTAAAACATTTTTGTGAAGAATATCCGAGTGTAGTTGCCTGGTTGTATGATGAGCTTAAAGGATATGATCCCAAGATCATTGAGCATACAATTGAGCTGGAAGAAGGAGTAAAGCCAGTTCGTCAAAAATGGAGACCTGTGAACCAAAAGATAGAGTCTCTCATGTCACAGGAGTTAAATAAGTTGAACGCATCCTGAATAGTGTTCCCGATCAAACACAACACTTGGGTGTCAAACTTGGTGCCGGTCCAAAAGAAAAATGGGGATATACGCCTGTGCGTAGACTTATGAGATTTAAGTAGAGCATCCTTAAAGGATCATTACCCCCTGCCTTCAATGGAGGTAATTCTTTAAACTATTGCTGCCTCTGAAATGTTTTCAATGTTGGATGGTTTTTCAGGCTATAATAAGATTTGGGTAAAGGAAGAGGACCAATACAAAACAACGTTCACCACAAAGTGGGGAATGTATGCATATGCTAAAATGCCTTTCGAGCTCTCAAACGTTGGAGCCACCTTTCAGAGAGCTATGGACATTGCTTTTAAAGATTTGATCCATAAGATTATACTCATCTATTTGGATGACTTAACAGTATTCTCAAAATCTATTGATGATCATTTTGATCATTTGGAGCTTGTGTTCCAGAAGTGCCAAGAATTCAGGATTTCTTTAAACTTGAAGAAGTGTGTATTCGGAGTTCCCCAAAGAAAGTTATTAGGGTATGTTGTCTCCAAGGAGGGCATTGCCATTGATCCAGAAAGAGTGGATGCGATCTGGGAACTCTCGTTACCTATCAACAAAAAGGGTGTGCAGTCTTTCCTGGGTAAGGTCAATTTTATTAGCCGATTTATTGCAGATTTTGTAGGTATTGTTCGAACTATTACCTTAATGCTCAAGAAGGATCAGATTTTCAAATGGATGATAGAATCCAAAAAATATTTTGAGCTAATAAAGGAGGTTATTTCTTCCGCCCTTGTGTTGGTTAATCCGGACCTGTCAAAATATTTTATTATGTATGTTTTTGGTGGTGGAAATAGTATTGCCACAGTGCTTATGCAGAAGGATGACGAAAATACAAGGGAGTCTCTCGTTGCCTTTTACTCATGAAATTTAAAAGAATATGAAGTAAAGTATAAATTTGTAGAAAAGTAGGCCTTTGCCATTGTTAAGGGGCTTAAGAAGTTCTGGCATTTCATATCATATAATAAGGTGATTATTTGCGTACTGCATCCTAGTGTGCGATAGTATATCATGGAGGGAGAAATCACTGAGAAGAGAGCTAATTGGATCACCAAGATCCTAGAATACGATATTGAAGTCAGATCTATCAAGACCATCAAGGGAAAAGGATTGTGCAAGTATATCACTGAAAACAGTGAAATAGCAACAGAGCTTGGAGCTCCAGAGCCTGTGTTAATAAACGAAGAGAATTCTCAGAGCAACTGGCTTGACGACAAAATAAATTTTATGTAGACAGGAAGGTATTCGATTGATCTCCCATCCTTTAAAAGACGTTTCTATCACCTACAAAATAGCCATTATGTTCTTTTGGAGGGTGTCCTGTTTAAAAGAAATTTTAATGGCATCCTGCTAAGATGTGTGAATGAGGAGCAAGACAAGAAGATTTTAGATCAATACCATAATAGCCCTATCGGAGGATATTTTTTTGCAAGAAGCACGAAAATTAAAATTGTATGTGCTGGTTATTTTTGGCCAATACTTTTTAATGATACGTTTTCATTGATTAAGTCTTGCAAGGAATGTCAGTTTTATGTCGGAAAGAGATAGAATGTTGTTATGCCTTTAAGGCCTATAGTGGTAGAAGAACCTTTTGCTCAATGGGGTTTAGATTTCATTGGGATGATTAACCCTTTCTCTTCAGCCAGACATAGATGGATACTAACAGCAATTGACTATTTTACTAGGTGGGAAAAAGTAGTGCCTTTAAAAAATGCAACAGAATTGGAGATTGTTAATTTTCTTGAAGAACTGGTGGCCAGATTCAGCCCGCCTAAAACATTCATCTTTGATAATGCCAAGGATTTTCTCGACTCAAAGATGAGCCAGGTTGCACTAAAATATGGAGTGTTCCTGAAGACCTCCTCTAACTACTATCCCCAAGGAAATGGTCTCATGGAGTCTACTAACAAAAACCTCATCAGGTTGATCAAAAGGATAGGCTTAGAACATCAAAAGGAGTGGCATAGGAACCTCTAGACAGTGCTCTAGGTAGATCGAATTACGCCCAAGCAGATACTAAAGACATCTCCTTATGAGATGGTGTATGGAAAGGAGGCATTGTTGCCTATCGCCACAAAAATTCTTGCCCTACAATTGCTCAAGTCCCTGGAAATTGAACAAAACAGAGCGATGGAGGTGCGGTTTTCCGAGTTGCTCGAGGTGCAAGAGAAAAGAGAACACGCCCTAGAAATGATGAATAGCTGGCAACAAGTGGTAAAGAAATGGTTCGACAAAAGGGCTTCTAATCAAGGGTTACAATGCAAAGATTTGGTCCTCAAATTTAATGAGCGTGGAGCAAAGCCTAGACAACACGAAAAATTTGACAGTCTCTGGGAAGGGCCTTTCAAAATTGCTCAGTGTAAACAGTTCAACTCTTTCGAGTTGGAGGATATAGAAGGTAACGCCCTGAGTATTCGAGTCAATGGAATACATCTTAAAAGATTTTATTAATTTTGTCTACGTGAGGTTTTTGTACACTTGTATATATGTAATTACTCTTCCCTGCTTTAAGTTTTGGATTCTCTCAGTGCAAGAAATGAAATGAAATAACAACAATAGTGTAGAAAAATAAAGGAAAATATTGTGAATGGGCTAAGTTCTCTGAAAAGGACATATATTATATTCATAAGAGTCAGAAATTTACAATATATTTGGGTTGGAGACCTTGTATTAATATTTACATAGGCCCGCTATAGAGCGGAGCTTGAAGGATAGAAAATAAAAAATTGGGATCATCTTCATTCTCAAGTCAACCGTGGGAAGGAACAACAATCATCGCAGTAGGCAGCACGAGATCAGGAAACACCATTCTTTCAAAATCTTCATACCACTAAAGATTTTGGAATGGTTCAATGTAGTGCACATGCATGAGGAAGTAGCAGTCTGTGCGGACCTTGGCACAATGCTCCTCGTGAGTCTCCAACTCAAACCCGAATAGGAAGGGTCTGGTTGGAACAATGCCTCCATGCAGTTGCTGTAGGCGAATGTTACGAACCGAGGGAATCCCATGATCAAACTGGTCCACGTGCACAATCTGCTCCAAGCCTCTGAGGTACTGCCGAGGGAAGACCCACTTCATCAGCTTTAGGATTTTGTGTTTGGAAATGCTAATGTCCAGAAGCGAGGTGACGAAGTGGGAGCAAATGCTGGTGTTCACCCGATACTGCTCTTCATACTTCACATAATCTTTCCCAAGGACACACTTGATTTCCTTCACATACAACAGGTTCTTCACGCCTGTCATGTACTTTAGGCACTTGCATCTAATTTTGGCAAGAAAGGAAGCCTAGATCTTTTTGTAGACAAGTCTCACTGGTGTTTCCATATTGTCTGCTTTTCTAGCTAAAATAAAAATTTTCTAAGTCGTAGAGAAAGCTTACTAAACTGGGAGTGCTAGAAAAGTTTGTGATTTTCTATGCTACGAGGGAGCCTTATTTATAGACTGGCTAGGGTTCACCAGCTAAAGAAACCATAATTATTGACTAAGCCCAAGTGTGTCGCATTGCCTCGATTTTCAATGTTGCAGTGTGTAAGGTGATGGGAAGGTGCAGGTACAATTTGCAACTTACTCTGTTGAGTTGCCACATTCATTTGATGATAGTCTAGGTGTTGACACAAAGCACCTCCGTCCCATCTGAATCAAGATGAAATCTTAGAGAAAAGTTCTGTTGGGCGACGTGCCCTATATGGACAAGGAGATCAGTTAATGCAAATAGCTGGTGAAAGGTGTTCGCAAGGTTTCTTTGGTTCATCATTCGAGAAAAATTTGTTTCCGTCACATGCAAAGGACTATCTATTAAATGCTCGAGCAGTTTGGCTGGTTGGTGATCCTTTCACATGAATAAAAACTGGTAACGCATAATAGTAACTTAGTATGAATGGTTGGCACGTACTCTTTTTGGCTACCTTTATCGAGAATCGAAAAGGAAAGCTATGGCATGCAGAGAAACATATTTATTGCAAAAGTTACCAAGGATTGAACAATTAAGGCATTTGCAAGAGGAAAGAAGTTTTTAGAAAAGCTAAGCCGTTTGTTGAAGGTTTGCAGAAAAATTCTTGCAAATATAAAAATGGCCGAAATTGCTGCGAACCCTTCACAGATCCAGGCTCCAGTAAGCCTAAGCGAGTAAATGAAGAATGCACCCCATGTGTAGCTTTACGACGGGGAGTATTATGCCACTCCAAGCATACCTACAAAGCCTAGCTGACCTTTCACTCACCCGGTGAACCAGAAGATATTAAGCACGGTTTCTCATAGAGATCAGGCAATGGTCTTGGAGGATTGGGATAACGTCTTTGATCCTGAGTTATCTTGCAATCCTAAAAGGTTTAGGGAGGCTACATGTGAAAAAATGAAGCATATGACAGACCAATTTCACAAACGGCTATGGTTCAATGGGCTCACACCGTACATGGTTCCTTTGGTACACCCTTGCCCAGAAGTTGTGGCAGCATGCGTGACACATTTTGACCCAAGCACAGGGGTAATCAATGGCAAGGATTTCAGGGTAGTCATTAGCCCTGAGGCTATTCAAGATATGATGTGCGTCTCGCTTCTCTTGACCCGTGAGGTGGATATTTTTGAAGTGGAAAGAATGCAACAAAAGTGGGGAGAACTCTAGTCGGGGCCACACTTTTATCGCTCCGAGATCAATCAGCCAACGAATAGTTCAACACCACCCAAATTCCCTTTCAATTTGAAGGCTCTGAAAGGTGGGTCTTCCTCTATTGCTTCTATGCTGGCACTGGTGTGTGGCTTAGGCTCGAACAAGAGAGTTTTTCAATTTCAAATGTGCCTCAGGTTTATGCTGAAAAGGAATCATGAGGCTCCACTCCTAGACTTTGCAAGAGTTGTTAGTGATGGAATTTGGCAGCAATTACAAGAATTTGGGGTTAGCTCTAAGTTCAGGTATTCGTCTTTCCTGGCTTTCTTGATTTTGCACTAGAACCCGGATTACTTTTCAACATCCATGTTCCTGTCTATTTTTGATGAGGGTGGCTTAAGGAAGCTGGTTTCGACATGGACCCCTCTCATGTCAAAAAAATTTGATTATTATGTATTTTCAGATTCATTCATAGCCCCAGCTATAAGGGCTTTAGATAAGGCTAGCATAAATATGACCGAATGCATATCACCCCGACAGAGATCCTGGTTGGGGAAGCTAACTCCGCCATGTAACTAGTTCTTTGCTATGGATTTCACCATCCTCCGCATGTCAGGTTTCATCCAAGAGCCTTTCTGACTTCCCTATTTTCTTTCCGATAGAGTGTTGGCCCTAGAAGCAATGAAACAGCTATGTACCCTTGATGAAGATTACTAGGAGGAAAACACTTAACCTCCTATTTGCTACTGCTAGTCATGTTTGGTTCCATGTCACTGATTAAAAAGAGAACCTCGAAGATTGATACCTCATTGATTCTACTTTCCAAGTTGGGTCACCTCAGGTTGGTATTAATAGACAATTCCTAGAGTTACAACCCTGGTGATAATTTATTGGGAGTCGACATCAAGATCCCGCATTCGCCTTGGCCATTCAGAGACCTTCAGAGGAATGTCGATGAGAGAGATTTAAGTAGATATGTTGGCCTTGAGTATTTTCCTATAGTGGATGGTTGAATTCCATGGCTGAATTTTTATCAAATCGTGGGGAAGGTCAACCCACAGCTGAAGATCAACCCCTCCCTGGTCACCCAATTGAGTAAGCTCAGTTGGGCGCCCGAGAAAATGCAAGCCTTCTGGGTATATTGGTAGGAGAATCTGGAAGTTGGCAAGCTTTATGACGAAGTAGCCCTTGATGAAAGATTTGATGACATCTAGGAAATTGAACATCCGGATGTTGAGAGGTCTCCGAACCACTCAACATCCGTGCAGTAATATAGAAGAGAGGAGGCTACTGCAGAATCTGAGGAGGAAGTAAATCAGAATCCCCCTATCGTTGCCGGGAGACCAATGCCTAAGAAGGATACCAGTAAGTGGCCTATGCAAGAGGAAGAGGCGCACGCACAAAAAACAGAGCCAGCTGCCTCCTCTAAATCAACACAGAGGCGGGCAAGGACTACCACTGGTGAGAGATAGGTCATTCTTGACCTTGATAATTTTCTGGAGGAGAAGCGACAATGAACCACATAATCTAGTGTAGAGGAGGAGTAGTTGATGAAGGAAGCAATCGACACTACAACTCCACTTGAGCCTCAGGTAACTTTTCCTCCCTCTTCTCTCTCATCTATGTCTCTGGTCTCTCCTTCGTCTGCCCCTATTTTTTCATCTGCACCTGTTCTCTCGGCCACTGGATTTTCTAAGCATTCCAGTCTCGCCCCTCCTAGTTTCCCACCTTTATCTTCTGCTTTCCATATCTTTCCCTGAACGCAATTTGGTGTAGGTACTAGGCTCGTGGGACAACAATTTTTATCTCCAAGGCCCAGCCTTGCAGTTGGTGCATCTCCAGTCTTCCCCTACACCTCACTATCATCCCCTCTAAACAACCAATTCATCTCGCCATTCTCCCCAGCTATTATAACATGACTCAACAAGACTTCTGATGTGTCGGATATACTTTCTTTCTTGTTGGCCATCCCTCAAGAGTATCCTTTTGCTAGCGGACAGGGTATTCTGGCCCAAGAATATTTCTCATAGGTTGATGCAAATAAAAGTGCCCGCACCAACCAAATCAACAAAAAAAGATAGAAAGACGCAACCAAGTAGGCAGAGCCCCACTTGCAAACCGTATTCAATAAAAGTCAGAATTCCTTGATGTTTGCGAAGATCACTCCTAATGTGATCAATGCGGTAGGCGAGATGCTATCGGGTGATTATTCTGTGAATATTGTCGGTTTGGACTTGTAGTAGGCCTAACTGTGGGATAAAGTTGAGTTGATGAAGGAGACCCAAAAAATAGTAACCACTGATTTTCTAAAGCTCAACCGGCAGGCGAAGAAAAATGATGATCAAATAGCGGAGCTCAAAAGTAAATTCAACATTTAGGTAAACAAGTTTAAAGCCCAAGAGAATGAAATAAGTCGACTGGAGAAGAAGAGGGGTACCTTCGAAATTAAAACCAAGGAATTACGGGAGTTGAGCGAAGAGGTCATTCTGACTCTTGAGCAAAAGATCAAACAGAGCCGAGCAAACAAGGAGAAACTTCGCGCTAAGTTTGATCTGCTAACTGAGGGAATGAAAGAGCTCCAGCAGAACACCACTACCGAAAAGACTGAAGTGAATGCCAACCTAGAGTTGGAAATTCAAAAGACTAAGCAGGCCAAATTGGCCCTGGCAAAAAAGGAAAAAGAAGTTCTCACTCTGAAGAACCAGCTGGAAGCGCTGGACATAAGCTTGTCCCAGGTATAGGCGAGTTTGAGCAGCAGAGAGGTAGAATTGGCTACCCTAAGGACACAACCCCTTGCGCCCCAAATGAGCTCATTGGAAATTTCCAAAGAGTTGCACGCATCATACTAGGACAAGGTGAAGGCTTTGTGCCTTACACTTCAGCCCACCTTAAAGTTTATGGCGCAAGTGGCTAGCCTATGTGGGACAGTGAGTGAATCGATATAACAGGTTCAGGAGTTAACTTCTGACAAGGTTCTAGAGGCTAGAATTTTATTGGGTAGGTTGTATACTGCTTTAGATGAAGCATTGAGTGGTGTGGGCATCAATGACCGAATGATAGCAGCTTTGGGTGCGAGTAGCCTCATCTCCATGCATACGGCCATTCAACAAGTAGCGGATTGCAGAGCTCGATTAAACCAAGTTACCAGCGACATGCGGGCGAAGTTTTCCCGCTTGACTCAGAGAGGCCTCCCTTCACCTTTCATTGCGAACTAGGTGATAGCGGGTGTGGAGCATATTGTCGCAATGATCGAAGAGAAGAAGCAAGACCTTTCTGTCTTCTAGACTTTTGATCAATCTCTGACTGTCAAAGAAATCGAGGAATCGTGCATCAACTGGCACAACTTTTCTTCCAATTGGAATTGGAAACAAAAGTATCAGGCGGATTGCCTTTCAAATCAATTATTGATCTTAGGCTAGCTCATGAGCATCTGCGTACTCTCTCTACACCGTCGAATGAAGTATGGACCAATTTGTAGGCTGCCCTCTCGAGATTGTGAACATTTTTGATGTTGAACCAAAGTTTCTGGGGTTCTCCATTGTACGAGCGAAAAGCCCCTATGAGTCGCCAAACTGTTCAATAAAAACTGTCGAAGCCTTGGCAGTTTTATATTTACCTTCGCGGCTATGCCTTATTTTTGAAATGCTCACTGACCTCGGAGCACTCCACATGGCTTTCTCGTGAAGCTTTTCACTTTTCCTTCACTTTGCTTTTTGGCACTCTCCATCTGCATGTCACATGGCTCATTCTGGTTGTTTTTCCAAGTTGGGCCCGCCTCGTACTTTATTTTGCTCAAAGCGCTCCACGTGGCTCTCTCTCGAGGCTTTTTGCTAGGCATCTTTTTGACTTTCTGCAAGGCTCTATCTAAGTGACACATGGCGATTTCTTCTGTGCCAATTACCTTGGAATTGTTGTTGAACCTTTTGTACTTGCCTATTGCCGTTTGTCCTCTCCTGCTGTTGCATGGTTTTCCATTTTATGTTGTGGCCTTACTGGCATACTACTAGCCAGATGATAATCATTGTGGCGGGTCGAGATGATCTGGGCTGTCAGTCTCAGCACGTGGTTTTCTCTTCTCTTGATGCATCTTCAGGCGATGGACCGGCTAATAAATAGGGCCATGTTTTCTTTTATTAGTGTTGATTAAGTTTTGCAAAAACTCCCAAGCACTGGGAAGTAAGCCTTTTGTAATAATTTTCTTTCAATTCAAAGACTTCAGATTGTGCCAAATAAATTCGGCCTTTCTGTTTTCGAGCATTCACTAGAACTATTGATCTGTGTTGTTATCTTTATTTTGTATGAATGCTTTTTCTTTAGTTTTCGTAACCTTTCATAGCTGAATGAATGCAGACCATGTTTCTTCGACTCTTTTGTGTTAGACAAAGTTATGCTTGATTATATTATACAAATTAGAGGGTATTTTTATATGATAAATGCTTGTGGGGAAAAATAACTTAATTAACATCATTTTAATGGTTTGGGCCTTTGCATTTTGCATTGTGCTCTGTTGAAATTTGTCTATGATCTCAGCACATCACCTGTAGTGTAGTTTTTACAGTTTCGCTATCTACCTAACCTTTTTCTCCCCATTGAATGAAGAGTCAGCTTCGATAAAATCCTAGAGGTCACTTAGCTAGTGCATAATGTCCCCCAATAGCTAAGCTTCCCATAAGACTACTGCTACATGCAAAATTCTGCGTCAACAAGTATTTGGCTATCTGATAGGTAGTTTTCTTCTTGGATTTCTTGTCTATTTTCTTTTACCTTGAGGTTTTTGATTGTCCAAATATTTTGAGCTTTCACCTACTTCTAATCCCAATCAAACTTTTTATTTAGATGGTTTTTGTCCTATAATAAATTCATCAAGCCTAGTGGATCTTGTCTTAAAACTATCTTCACATAATTTTTCTCTTTCTAGATCTTCTCTCAGGTTTACCACTTCTTGTTCAATCCTAGAGCATTCATCATACTCTCTTTGCACTACTGCATTCAAACACTCTTCAATTCTCTTCTTTTCCTCCACTTGTACTTCAATCTAGTAATCTCTTCATTTTCATGTTTTAATTGCTCACTAACTTCTCTGTCTTTCTTTGAATTTCTTCAATTGCTCTTTTAATTTCTGAATGCATTCATTTGCCTTATCAAGATTTTCTTTCAAACCTTTGTTTTCATTTTTTTCTTTTTCAAGATCATCAAGGTTTGTTTGAATTTCTTCTTTATCATCCATTTGTTCAATCTTGAAGATCTCCCTCAAACTGGTAGGCTTCTTCAGAGGAACCAAGCTTTGATACCAATTATTGAATACCCAAGATACTGAGAGGGGGGGTGAATCAATATCTTCTTAAACTTATTGAATAGATACCATCCAATTACTCCAATTAAAATAATAGTAAAGATAAGCAAAAACATTAACATAACATAAAAACACACCAAACATGAACATCGAGATTTTTACGTGGAAAACCAAGAATGGGAAAAACCACAGTGAAGACTAACTCACAATATAGTATAACTAATTATAATATATTACAAGGGGTGGCTCACTTCCAGGACTTAGTGTCCAAAAGAGAGGCTCACTTCCTACAGAAGATACAATAATAAATGGCTTATACCCAAAATATGAATTAATGAAGTTACACCTCACAAGTGTAGATTCATATCCTTTGATGCTCAGAGAATTCACATGCCAGCAAACTAATATTCTCTCTTTTTGCATTCAGATTCAATCCACCAACCACATATATTTTCAATCTCCAAACTATGTTATATATATATATATATATATCTTGCTTAGCCACAAGCATCAATTCGGTCGGCTTCAGGCATATACATAGTTAATTCAAGTGTGTAGCAAGCTACATCATGTTAGCTTGGATCTCACATACATCTTCAATATAAAATTTAATCCATTACAACTTTAAATATTTATTAGGTTAGATAGAGATAGACCTAATGAAAAAATGAAATTAATAGAATTGTGCCAACTCACCATGTGAGCTCCTGTACACATGAGGTTCTAAAATTGCATGCTTCCAACAACCAAAAACCACTTCCAAAAACTATGAGAAACAATGATCACTAGAGGGGAATTATAGACCAAAATATTGGAGGACATTTTTGCATACCAGTTCAAAATACTAGATCAACTTTGAGTTTGAACTTGCAGTTACAACTCACATATCATGGTGACATCAATGACAAGAGCTAGTGAATGTGGAACTGAGGTGATGAATTGGTTTCAAGGAGGTATAATGAACCAATCTTTTGTTGAGTACTACTATGCATGTAATAAGCTTGGACACAAAGAAAATTAGTGCATGTCAAAGGTTAATGGAGGAAAAAAAATCATAAAAATGGTTTTCTCTACAATTGCAGCAAGCCCAAACACATTTCAAAAGTATGCAAAAGCAAAGGAGGAAAGAAATCTAATCCAGTAAAGAAGAATGAACCAGTGGAGAAAATTGACAAGAATGAGGTTAAGAAAGAAATGAAGAAGATATGGAAGAAGAAAGAAGAGCCAATAACATCAAGTGAGTTTGTGCCCTCATCTAGTGCAGACAATCCCTCTGGCAATTAGACCCAGCACAATCTTAGGGGGAACATTAATAGAAAATTATTTGACCCCCTGGATATCTGGTGTGTCAGATGTTGGTACGAAGATATGTTGTAAGGAATGAATAAGTAGAGATTATGTAAAAGTAATCAAAAGAAAAGTTGTAGGCATGATCTTTTGTAGAAGAAATTAGGGTTTTTCAGTGCAATGAAGAAAGGTTTTTATCATATTTTTGAATTCTACCACATTTAATGTGAATTAGGATAGCTCGTTGATCTATAAAGAAAATTTGTAAGATTTTTTGATCATTTGTGCTTTTGAAGAAAGTGGAGAGCGATTTGGAGCAATTTTGAGGTGACCTAAAGAGTAAATCAAGCAAAACCCTAGTTTTGGTCCTTATGAAGGAAAAAGGTATTTTACTCTTTTGAGCTATTATGAGTTTGTGTGAATCTTCTTTCTAAAATCATTAGAGCTCGGTGTGTGAAAATATAGAAACACATGTAGTTGTAAAAGTGTTAGAAAAACCTAGACCTTCCTATAAGAAGTATTCCATGAAGGTATTCAAGGATGACCCTTTGGGCACCTTCTCGTTGATTCCTTATGGTGTCATTCCCATTGAAGACACTAGAATGCACATTTTTGTTAAGATTGATGAGTATAATCATAGAAAATTGATAGATATGTGGTGCAATGAGCTCACCAGGGATTATTTCTTGATAAAACCAGAGTATGCAAATATTGTTGCGAAGAATTGGGACCGGTGGAATTATTTTCTGATCTTTAGCTCCACTCTTTATGACAAGTATGTTAAACCTACTCTTAGCATAATTCATGACAAGTTTTTGTGGACTGACAGACCTCCCCTTATAACCAAAGAAGTGATCAAGGTTTTTACTAGACTATGTGATACCAGAACCATACTTGGGTTGAATTCTATTAAAGATGATGTGGTGATGGAACTCACCAGAGCAACATCTAATAGAGGAGCTCTTGCAACAAAACCTATTACCAATCGTATTGTGAAGTATGCAACCATAATGATTAGTCACAAGATCTACTTCACAAATAGGGAAAACTCTATGTCTGCTATAGCTATATACACCAAATATGACATGGCAACAAATGAAGCATAATATGATTTTTGTGAACTTCTCTGGTAGCAATTGTTTGAAAATTTGAAGATGACAAAGGAGAAGAAATATGCATTTAATTTTGGTTCCCTGATTGTTTGTTTGTTTTTCTACTTTCTTAGATGACTTCTTGGAAGAGATGATGTGGTAATATGGGACACATTAAGACCCGTCGAACATCAAATTTTTGATTACATGCACAACTTGGGTGACCTGAAGAATCGAGACAATGATTTGACAACATTCTTTGATGTATTCAAAAGAAACATGAATGAATGAGAAAGGATCCCAAGGAAAGTTAAAAATACAAGGATGAAATCATATTTCATTTCTCCTCAAATGAGTGCATGATTGAAGCAGTTGAACCCCAGACTGTTTGGATCCAACCGTTGGGTTATGAAGTTATAGAGGATGAAGTAGAAGGCTTTGTGCAAGTTTTATTGAAAATCCCAAAATATTCTAGTGAGCAAAGAATGCACACATATACAAAAAAAATCTATGGAAATTCACAAGAAACATAGGATGCCTATGATAAGCAATAATGTAGATAAAATTATTAAAAAGGATGGCTTCACTGATGAATAGATTACATAGGGGAGAGCCTTGGGAGAATAAATGACTGGAGAATCATTAGGTCTAAGGAGATCTGGCATGACAACTCCTTCAAAACTAGCTTTTGCTCTTACATCAGTAAAAGTAGAGTGCAATGCTCTTGGTAAAGGCAAAGGCCCAACTCCTTTTGGACCTGCTACAAGATCAATAAAAAGGAAAGAGTCTCCTCTGGTGGCACCATTCAAAAGAGGTATAAAAGAAAAGGCAACAAGGTAGAAAAACCTTAGCATCACCGAAGAACAAGAAGAAGAGGAGGAATACCTTGCAACCAAATTGGTAAGAAAGAAGAGAGGGAACATGTACTCTGGTGAAATTTCTTCATAGGAAGCAAGTGTTGGGACTAAGTGATATCATTATGTGTCATCCTTTGAAGAGGAAGAAGAATAGGATTTTGGTGTTCATGTGCACACCAAACTGGACTTAAAGAAGGCAATGAAGTCAGAAGAAGTATCTTCAGACTAGGAAGAACAAAAATCCTTACCAGTAAGACCTAGTTCCCCTATTAGATTAGAGGCATTGGTTAATAACTTAGTACATTTTGAAGATATGCTACAACCTATAGTAGAAATTTATACTTGAGTAGGTAGAGAGGATGGGAAAACATTGATGTTGGCTATTATTCAATATGCCATTACTTTGGAAGTTAACTAGGACTATGTTAAGTCTAATGTACCTAAGAAATTGTGGGATGCCCTGATGAAAAGAAGATCAGAGGCTGTTGAGATGGAAGAAAAGATAAGAAATGAGGCATTTGAGGAAATTAGGTCTTCTTTGACCACAAATGATATGGAAAAAATTGAAGAAGGTATGCTCAAAGACATTTTAAATGAAGAAAAGGATAAATAAACTGTAAAAGACATCAGGGTATGGCTGAGAAATATGGTATGTTTGGTGCACTCCCATCCGGTTCTACACCAAAATCAGGAGACCATAATTCTGCAAAGGTAAAGGAAGACATTCCTTTAGAAATAGGTGTTACAAATGATCCTCCAGAGACAAAGAAATAGAATGAGGAAGAAGCATGCTTCAAAACAACCTTGTATATATATATATATATATATTCATATTTTTGGACTGCCCTTTTGTCCTTGATGACAATGGGGGAGAGAATGCCATGAAGAGAAAAGAGGAGTGTGTGTTGCACATAGGAGGTTTGTGCATTCTTTTGGCACATGTTGCCATCAATGACAAAGGGGGAGATTGTTGGAAGAATGAAGAAGAAAATATCAATATGAAGATTTTGTGTTGTCATTGATGTCACCATATTACATGAGTTAAAATTGAACCACCATAAGTTCAAGTTTGATTTGGTATTCTAAACCGGTATGCAGAAATATCCTCCAATATTTTGTTCCATAATCCTCCACTGATGAATATCATTCATTGTAGTTTTAAGAGATGGTTCTTGGTTGCTAGAATATTTTAAATTCAGAATTTCATGTATACAGGTGCTCGTATGGCTAGTTGGCATCATTCTGTTGTTGTATTTTGTTATTAGGTCTATCCATGGCCAACCTAATAAATAGTTGATGTTATATTGAATTAATTTTGTGTTGCAGATGTATTTGTGACCTATCTTAGGTCCATGTTGACATATTGTGGCATACTACACACTTGAATTTTTTTTTGGAAAATTTTTGTACAATCTTGAAGCTGACAGTTAATCCTTTTGGTGAATGAAGGTTGCATCTAATTAGGCCAACCTAATTGTTGCTTTTGGATGAGTCAAATATATATATTGGATAGTTTTGAGATTGAAATATATAGACATGTATGCGAAGATGGATCAAGGTGAATCTATATTTGCTAGCATGCAAGTTTATTGAGCCTCAAAGGAACTGAATCAACACTTGTCAGGTGTAACCTTATCAGTTCATGTTTTGTCTGTAAGCCATTTCTACATTGTATCTTTGTAGGTAGTGAGCCTCTCATTTTTGATAGTGAGTCCTAGAAGTGAGCCACCCTTTGTAATATCTTATAGCTGGTTATATCATATTGTGAGCTAATCCTCACCGTGGTTTTTCCATGTAAAAATCCTGGTGTTTATGTGGTGTGTTTTTATGTTTTGGGTGCTACCACAATAGTCATTTACACTTTCTAGGAGATCCTAATTTTTAGAAAATATAATGATTTAAGCCTTGAAAATTTCCATTTAAAAGATCCCAATTGAAGAGGGTTTGATCAAACCACCTTATACCCCCCTTGGATAGAACCCCGCTAGTTTTAAACCATACCTATAATGCAGTCTCCTTTACACCTATCAAAATGCTGATAAAAAATAACTTTTGATTTACCTTTTGGGGGATCAAATGAATTCATTTAAAATTTATTTTTTATAAGTATGTAGTCCTTATTATAAGCTTCCAAAAAAGTATAATTTTAATTAAATTTAATTTTATTATTATATTTATTTTTTATTTCTTGTGAATGTAGGTTTTTCACTGAAAATCAAGCTCTTTGTTCTGCAGATGTGGGAAAATAGTAGATTATCAAAAGAAAATTTTGAAAAATATTTTTAGGCTGGGTATTGATGTCTTTGATCCATTAAAAAATAAATTGAATTTTGATACATACAAATTTTTTTATGTTGTATACAGTCTACCTATGTCTGAATTGTAATTGGTTTGACTTCAAAACTTGATTAAGGAAAAAATATTTAATAAAACACTATGAAACTAAATGAACTGGTTATATATTGTAGTTATAAATCTAAATTTGAAAAACTTAGAATTTTATCCTTCATACAAAAAAAAAAGTGTTGTATATGGTGAGCATCACTCCTTAGAAATAAACATTGTTTATTGATAAAAACTAGTTTTCGAAGGAGATGAAAAAAAAATGCAATCTGATTTGAATTTTTTTGAAAAAAAAAATATATATAATCTATAAACAAAAATTCACAAACCACTAGTTTTCATCATCTTCAAATTCCTCATGGTTTAGCCGCTATAGGAGCCCAAAAGTGAAGATTTAGTTAAAAAAAATCAGTTCAGTGTCTAGTTTGCCCAAAAATTATAAACCAGTATTGTGGGATCACCCTTCTACTAATGCTCTTTCTTATTCTTGCTATTATATTATGCATTGGAGTATTTATATGGTGCATGTTCAATAAGTTTAAGAAGATATTGATTCACCCCCCGCTCTCAGTATCTTGGGTGTTCAACATAAAATTAATCAATATCCTAGGAAATCACATGTAGGAGGGAAAATAAAATTTCATCAAATAATAAATCAAATTTTCACTAAAAAGGGGGTAATCATATTATATTAATATTCTTTTCAAGTGGTCAAGGAAATTCATTTAACATGGTATATTGATTCAAGAGAAATCCAATAGAATAATCTAAAGGAGTAAGGATATTTATTGGGGATGATAGTTAACATGAAATTGAAGGAATAGATTTAATTCCAATTAAAGGACCTAATGGTAAGAAGATAGAAATAATAAGTTTGAATCTTGTACCTAAGTTAATAAAAAAACTTCTCTAAGTTACAAATCAAATAAATTGAAATGCTTATAATGTGGATTTATATTCATATAAGTGTCGAACAAAGAATATTAATGGTGGATTCAAGTTTGTGACTACAAGAGTTGAGAGTGATGACATCTATAAATTTTTAGCCTTTGTTGATAAGATAACATACATTAATATGTTTTTTCCCACAAGTGAGTTGTGGCATCAAAGATATGGTCAAATAAACTATCAAAGTTTGTCTATGCATTCAATGATGAATATGGTTGATGAAATACCTTTGATAGTGCTAAACTCAAATGTGTATATAGGATATATGGCTAGGAAATAACATAGAGATAATATTCAAAGGTCTACATGGAGGGTAAGTAAGCCTCTCAAAAAAATTCATAGTGATTTATGTGGGTCCATGAATCCCCCATATATAGGAGAATTTTAGTATATCTTAACATTCATTGATGAGTTTTCAAGGAAGTTTGGGTTTACTTCTTTATGTAAAAAGAAGAATTATTTAGAAAATTTAAAATGTTTAAGAAATTTATGGACAATGATAGGACTCTTGAAAACAAAATTTGGTTCTGGTATGCATTTCAATTTTTTTAGCATTTCAAGTGGATTTTGTAGGCTAGGGTTTCTTGTTTGATGCATTAGGGTTCACCAAAGGGCTAAAACCCTCTTTAACCCTAACAATGTTAAATCCTTAGCCTTTTATTATGTTTGATCATTGACTTGTCATTACCCTTAAGTAACCACTTATGGCATTGGCATCATATGTCAATCAACCCATTAGTTCTAGTCTCATAGGGCATGCCCTTTTTAAATGTTTGATTAAGTCCTAAGGTCTCGTGGGTCATTAAAATTATTTTTTGTTATGTCTAAAGTCCTCAACCTTAGGTTTAAAAATTAATTTGAAGTCTAAAGTCATAAGTCATAAGCTGGCCTAAGGGATGGCCCTGATATAAGTAATAACTTGGAGCACATGCATTAAAATATTTTAAGTAAATCTTGGCCTGGTCCCACATAACAAAAGTTTTCTATTCATTAGCCCTTGCTAGCCTACATCGAATAAAATATTCACTAAGTTTTCAGTGCGGGGAAGCGAGAGGGCTCCATGTGTGCTATGGATTTTGTTAGTTTTTGTAAATGCAATTGGTGGGCCCGTAAGCTAAAGGTACTTATTGGTCAATGTGGCACTATCCTAACCATTCCCCACAATCTTGTGGGGGCTATATTTGAAAATCTTGGATGTTTGCAAGGGTGTGTGGTGATACCCAGTGGCATGATCTTAACTATCAAAGAGATTAATAAAAAAAATATTTCATCAAATATTAAGGTGATATTTAAGGGAGAATAAAAGATGTGTATCTAAATACATGTGGTGTTTTTCTAATAATTCTTTGATCAAATGATATAATCTTGTCTATCCAAATTGTAGAAGGTTAAAAAATGTGAGAAAATTCCCCTAAGTGTGGGTGAATGCATTGGAAGTTAAATAATGCACAAGTTAAACACATGACAACATCTTGTTAACTTCCTCACTATCACGTGACCCTTGATCTATTTTCTAGCATATGAGTGTGGGGGTGTAGGGAGTTGACATGTCATCTCTTTTGATGTTCCCCAAAGGAAATAGGGCCCATGGTGACATCAGATGAGTTTTTCCACATGGAAAAATCTTATAGGCTTGATGTTGCAGTCAAGCAAAGTCAAGTTTTTAAACTTGATTGACTCCATTTGAGCCATCTAGGGACCCATATCACCATGAGATCAACCACTCAAATTCAAAATTGAAAAATAGGTAGTTGCAATCATTCTAGTTCTTGTGAGAAAATAGTGATGATAGAAAAAAGAAGAGAAAGCCTAAATTTATTACAATTTTCCATAAAAGAAGACTCCAAAGCATAATTCAAATTCACCAAAGTGTTCAAAATCTATTCAATATTGAATCCCATGAAGAATGATCTCTCTACAATAGGAATTAGGGTTTGCATTGCTAGAAAACCTATAAGTTGAATTTCACCTCTACTTTACTCAATTTCATATGAAATCTTATGCTCTTGCTAGGTATACCGATAAAACTATGTTCTAGGATAGAAATATTTTCAAAATTTCTTGAATATGAATTGCTTGTTTTCATTTCCACCGTAATTTTCCCTAGTTTTTTATGGCACCCAAATTAAAAACTAGTTACATGTTAGAAAACCCTAGTCTGCATAATTTGCTACCAAAATGTCACCCCCAAAAGCTCAAGCCACTGGTTCAACCCCTAAAATATCCCTACATGAAGACCTATTCACCTAATTACTTGGCTCAACCAATGAAAAAAATGTGGGTAAACTAAAATTCCACAGGCTAGGGACATATAAGGGTATTTTCGACAAGCGTTACACTATTAGGGATGCTAAAATGAAGGTATCTAGATGGGAACTATTCATATACTACTTTGGAAGATGGAATACCAAGGTACCAAGCTGCAATGGTTGGAACTTGGACATGGGAAAGTTGGTAGTTCCAAATGTGTACTTTGATGTCGACTTGGTAAAAGCTATTATTGATAATTATGACCCAAACATTCGGGTTGTGAGATCACATGTTGGGGTTGAGGTGGTAAGGTTGTCATGGGAAGGGATTATTGGTTTTTCCAAACTCAACCTTAATGCCACTAAATAGATTGATTTAGAAGCATTGAAAAGGGAGTATTAACATAATAAGAGCACATATAGAGTGAAAAATGTTCCAAGATTCATGATGAAAGGGAAGGGAAAAAGTACAATGAAGGTGACATTTGAAAATAAGGATCCCTTAAGAGCTGATAGTTTTGGGTTCTACTTTGTTAAAACATACCAAACTCTATGCCAGATCATAGGGTTAAACTCTCCTCCTTAAAAAATTCTTGTAGCCCTCCTGTTTATGGAAACAAATATACATAACATGTTAGTCAATGGTGAATATGAATTTCCTACTTTTCAGACTCTATCCATAAAGAATTTATAGCTATCAAGGCTGGGGAAAGCAATGTAAGATTTTTGTGGAATTCCTTAATGTGCCACATCTTCTTAGCAAATGGAATTGATGAATTTAGCCTAGGGCTTCCACTTATATTGAGAGATGAGAAACATGAACACATTCTTGTCCAAATGTGGACCCACTTATTGGACATACAATGTCAAACATCAAGTTTTGTAACATTCACAAATTTTTTCTTTGTGAAGTTGAAAGGATATTTCAGAGGGGATGTACCAAGGATCCCAAGGGAATTACATTATTTTCTAAGGACAAGGGAAAGGAGGCTTGATTTAGGAATTGACCATAATTGGTGAGATATCATCCCACATGATAATTATACTATTCTCAAGGTCTATGGAACTAATGTGACCCCCCATGTGCTTCCAAGATGTGTTCTGCTTAGGATTGATTTCCTTGAGGTTATGTGAAAATTAGGAAAGGTTGAGGACATAAATTTGGAAAATCGGAAGAAGGGAAATCTTTTCCCTCAATATATAGTGTTCTCTAATTTTATTATGGTCAAGGATGGGTGGAAAAACACCCTTGAAATGATTACTCCATGAAAATGAAAATTTATAGAGCCATAAACCATGATTCTAAGGGTTACATTATTATGCTAAGAGTGAGAATAAACAAAGAAAAATTCTATCATTTTTTTAATTATCTAGAATATATAATTAGAAATGAGTTTCATTTAAACAAAGCTGAAGATAGGAAAATAAAGTGGTTTGCCTTTGACAATTTGGAAAAGGAAAAATAGAAAAAGGAACCTAAGTTCAAGGATACATGCATGGATTTATTGATGATGAAATGTTAATAATTGAAACATTTTGGTAAAAACTTGACAAGCTTGTTGGGAAAATCAAGGAGCAAAGAGAAGAACAAGATAAGCGGAAAGCCCCTATGATCAAGGAAAGGCCCACCAACCAACTACCAAGAGAGAATATTTCTTCTCAAGAAGACCAGAGGAGATTGTTAGGAAATACCAAACAAAGTCTACTCTTACTTAGTCCAAGGAGTCAAGAGCCTCATCCCCTAGACCATAAATTCCACCATCTCCTCCACACTAGGTAATTGATATAGATTCACCTCCTAGAAGTCTTCTCCAAAGAGGAGTGAACCACCAAAAATGTGGCTCTAGGACCTAGGGAAAAATGATTCCCTTTACTAGGCCCTTAAGGATTTTCACCCTAGGAGCTTTTGGTGTGTGAGAATGACATTCTTTCCTCTAGGTGGCCACAGGGGTTTTTGGTGGTTGCATTGAAAGGGGGAAGCCTAATTGATGGAGTTTGTGATAGGTGTGTGTATTGTGTGGCTTAAATTGAAATAAAATGATGCTAAGCTAATGTATGCAATGTAAACAAATTAAAACCAAACTAATGTAAAGCTACTCTAAAATGACCTAAATGTGTATATTCTAGAAAATAACAGAGGGGGACAAAAGATGTGTACTTGGAAAAGTGATGTTGCAGATGAATGCTCCTATAATCTTCTAGAAAATGTCTGAAAATAGCAGGACACTTACACCAAGTGGGGCGACCTAGTCCTCCAACCGGGAAACTTTTCCAGAATAGGTTTTGGGGAAATGGGTGCCCAAAAATAGAGAAACCCCCTTTTCGGGCCTAGCACAGGGACAAGGTCGCCAATAGGGGTGACCTAGTCCTCTTATGGATTTTTGAGGAATTAGGGCTTGATTCTGTGGGTCCCAATTGATGTTTCCATTTTCTATAGCAATCCATGACAAAAACTCCCGAAAGTGACATGTAGCTTGTCTTCTTGCTCCTTCTAGGGTTTGAGACTTGTATATGTCTTAAGGAGAATATTTTTACTTTCTTAAACTCTTTGTACTTCACGAAATCTGCATAAAAACCTACAAACACATGCAAAGACTAAGAGAATGTTGGGGTTAGGAAATAGGGGTTTTCCTAAGTCAAACCCCTTTGTAGGTGATTAAACCCAAATGAGATGAAAGCAAAGGAATGCAAGTTTGAATGATGAACTTAATGGAAATTCTTACCAAACCTTTATTGTTGATGGTCTGCAACATGCAAGAGTAGCTCCAATGGAGATAGATTGTGAAACCCTGATTCTTGAATGCTTTCTTGTGAAGTCTTGGATGCTAGAGTGCTTGTGAAGAGAGATGTAAAAATGAGCTTGGGAGAGAGAAAAATGAAGGTGAAAACCCTTATTTGTACATGTGAAACCCTAATTTTCCTAAAATGCAACATGATAGGCTGACCCTAGGGTTTAGGTGGCAAGATTGCTATTAAATTTTATTTCAAATTTGAAATTTATGCCTAAAGGGACTGGGTCACCCAAAGTGGCGACCTAGTCCACTTGGGAAAATTTAAGTGGTGGTCGAGAATTAATTTATGTTTATTGAATTTAATCAGCTTTTCCTCTTGAAACACACTTAGGTTGGGACTAAAAGTACATAAAGGGGACAAAATAGGATAGGAAAAGGGTTAATTTAGGGGTGATAACCCTAGATAAGTGTGACAATTCATTACAACACTTTATAACACTTTGACATAGGGCTTAGGAAGATGTAAGAAGGTTTTTTTTAGGTGAACTAATTGAAAGGGTCTTAGAAAAGTGAGGAAATGTGTCACAACACTTCACAACACCTTAGTAAAACACTGCTAGATTATTGTTGAATTGAAAGCTTATAGGACTAAATCAAGGTAAACAAGGCCATAATCCAATGGAAAAGGCTAAAATAGGTGAAAGAGTGCCAAGGTATACACTTTTTGGTGACACATTTAGCCCCCACTTTCGTGAGAGTATGAACTTACTTCAAACTCACACTAAAGAAGATGAATCATGCTTGTCGAGTAGGATCTAATGCACTCATGCTAGTAAGGTGAGACAACTCATGATCAAGAGGGATGATCAAGCCCCTGAGATCAAGATCTTGTGGCCAACTAAGCATAAGTCTAACAGATAACTGAAGGAGTGATGTGAAAAAGTTAGATCAAGCTTCAACCGTTTTTCCATCTAGTTGTGGATTAGATCTAGGCTATTTGTATGAAAGGAAAGAATGTTCTCACTTTGGGCCGACAAGACTTTCATTTGTCCACTAGGTGAGAATTCCAAAAGGTGGTGAGATACATACATGCAGTTGGTATGCACTCACACACAAAAAGGTGGCTATGGGGAAAGTTGTGTCACTAGTTGGGCTTCCTGCTCAACCATACCAAAGTTATACCTCTTGATAACTTTGATAAGGTGCCATAAAAGATAGGGGTGCAGTTCATGAGAGAAGCAAAGCCTTGGATGCTTAGAACCCATGAATAAGTGTAAGATGGCACCACAACCATGCAATTTATGTTATGCAAGGTGAGCATGTATGCACAAGTACAAAAGTGGAACATGCGAAATACAAAAGTGAAAAGTGCAAAAATGAAAGATGAAAGTGTTCGAAGGAGTCTTGTTTAATTCATATGAGGTCTTTGAATTAGGGAAAATTGAGTTTAATGTCTCCAAGATAGGACCAATCAAAGGATAGAAGATTCAAAACTTAGGGGATGTAGTGTATCACATCAGGCCACTACGAGGAATATAATATGCTAAGATAAGTCACGCTTATGAAGGACATTACACCAAACGTCACCCACAAAGTGAGAAACACATCATGTGAAGTGACAAGGATACACTAGGAAGCACATACAAAGAGAAAGAAAATGAAAATTCAAGAAGTAAAATAGTGCCAATATATGTCCCCACATTAAATGGATTGCTACACACCATTATGTGAGAAATTGCTTTAAAGTAGACTAAAGGAAAAATGAAAAAGGGACATGAGAGCCTACTGGAAAAGCCTAATGCCAAGTGATAGGTATCTAAGAAAGGTTGTGTCATGCGAAAAAGAATAAAGAAAGAGAGGAGGGGGATATGCCCCCAAAATGAAAAACACTAAACACATAAGGGATCTATGGATTTGGGTTTAGCATGTTCGTTGTTGCAATGTTTATTTTAGAGAGCATGAAACTATCATCATTCCCCCAAATACATAGAACTGGAAGGACACAAAGAGAGTGAAAACAAATGAAAAAGAAAGAGTCATTTTGGGTCAACATGGAAGATACATAAGGTGCCTCAACGCTTTTCATCATCCCCAAAAAGAACCATAGAAAATAAAAGAAAAAGACAAATGCAAAAGACCCTTGATTTTGAGTCAACATGAAGGAGATATTGCGCTCTCAATGCCTTGCATCATCCTCAAATGAAAGGAAAAAGAAAAAAGAAAAGAGCATCATTTGGGTCAACATGAAGGAGAGATTGCAGTCTCAATGCCTTGCATCATCCCCAAATGAAAGGAAAAAAGGAAAAAAAGAAAGAAAAAGAGGGTCATTTGGGTCAACATGAAGGAGACATTGTGGTCTCAATGCCTTGCATCATCCCCAAATGAAGGTGAAAGAAAATTGAAAAGAAAAAGGGGTTCATTTGGGTCAACATGAAGGAGACATTATGGTCTCAATTCCTTGCATCATCCCCAAAAAAATGTGAAAGAAAAAGGAAAAGAAAAAAGGGTTCATTTAGGTCAACATGGAGACATTGTAGTCTAAATGCCTTGCATCATCCCCAAATGAAAGAAAAAAAGGAGAAAAGGAAAAGGAAAAAGTGAGAAGCGAAAAGGCATGCCCAACACATAGAAGAAATGAGACATATATAGGAATGTCACAAGAAGTAAGAAAAAAACAAACAAGATGAGGAATACACGACATACAAATGAAAATAAAAGAAAAGGGAAAAAGAAGGACTAGTAAGGTTCATGTGCATTAATCTATGAGCAAGTCATCTACCTCCTAATCTTGTTCATTATAAAACTTAGGAGGGCACCTAGCGAGAGGAATGAAAACAATTTCTGAACTAGTGTCAACATCAACGCTTGTCCTAGGAGAATTCTCATGAATGCTCATGCAAGATGAGAATAGTGAATTCAAGGTTTGGTGGACCTCTTCATCGATCCAAGCATTCTCATCATCATCATCATCATCTAAGTTGATGAAAATGGTGGGTCATATGACAATATTAGTGGTGGCTTGTAAAAGGGGTGGTGAGAGAGGTATAGGATCTAGCTGCAAGGGTGGAGGAGGAGGGTCAATAGGCATGGCCTCAGGCATAGGTGGGTTGGGCTCTTTAGCTTGGTCTTCCCCATGAGATTGGCGGGTGCGATCATGATGGCAACATCTATGCTTTCTAGCCTCTTTATTACTTTTTGATTTTCGATCAAGGTGTGTGGGGGAAGGGGTAGGACAATCCACCATAGGTTGTTTATCATCTCAAAGAGGAGGGACAGGAGGAACTACGGGTGGCTCATCCACCTTCTCTTTAGCTTTATAGACTTGTTTAGTGTGGGGAGGGAGGATGGAGTTACTTTCATGATCCCTAGGCCTCTTGGATGATGTAGAGGAGGTTTCGGGAGTAGGTTGGCTAGGCATATTAGATTCGGCTGGCAACATGGCTTCGTCAAGGATGGGTGAGTCTGAAGTAGAAGGAGGTATTTTGTGTAAAGAAAGTTTGGAGATCTTCTTGGCTATTAACTTTTGATAGGAAATGAAGAAGAAGTCCTGTCTAGGAGTGATGGGCTCCATAGGTTCAGGCAAAAAGATATCCAAGGAAAAGTTACCCTTAGAGGATAACAGGTTAAAACCACTATGGTGGATAGTAAATATGTCAATGTCAATATGAAACTTCACACACTTGTGAATGATGGAAGGGACCTCTTTCATAGAACGAAGCCATGGATGACCAAGTTGTAAATGAAATTGGTCCAGCTGAGGGATAATTGAAAAGGTAACGTCCAATGTTTTTGGACCTATTTGTAACAGGAGGGAAATCGATCCAATCGTCGGGCACACAAAACCATTATGTGTTTTGACCAACACAGTAGGTCTATTATAGATATCTCGATCAATGTTATGCAATACTAGAAACTCTTCTATGATAACATTCTCACCACATGTGGAATCTATGAGTATCCCATTGGTGGGCTTATCATAAATGCAACCAGCTATGTAGAGAGGGTCATCATGAAGGTTTCGTAGTATATCTTGTGCATAAAAGGATATCTCAAGAGGTCCTTTGGTTGGTCCCTTATGATGGATAACGTCTATTTCTCCTACCATTTCATTAATAGGCATGACATGGGTTACCGAGGAAAGAGAAACAAAATGTAAATCTTGTGAATCCACATTCATGAAATTAGGTGGGGAAGTTTCACTTGGTTTGAAAAATGACTCATTATGATTGGGCATGGGGTTGGTAAAGATTTGCAAGTTTTGGTTAGGGGGTTCCATAGATTTATTGCTTTCAACATTAATGCTTACAATAGATAGACAACCTGAATCAATTAGGTATTGCACTAGGTGCTTTAGATGCTTGCATTCTTCACTGTCATGTCTATTTTGGCGATGAAAGTAACAATAAGAAGTGGCATTATAAGAAGGGGGTAATGGTTTATTAGGATTAGGTGTATGGATGAGAGGTAAATAAATAATTTTCTACTAAAGTAATTAGATCATGGTGTTATGAAGGGTGTTGCGCAAAGGTGTGAAAGTACGCTTGGGATCTCCTTAATTAAAGGGCACTGCGGACTTAATAGTGGCCACTTGGTTATTAATGGGTGGAGGATTTTGGGATGAAGGGATAAATTGGAGAAATCCTTTGTTCAGTTTATAGAAAGGTTAGGGATTGGATTGGGAAGATTTATCAAACTTCTCATCATGACTAGTAGTAGACCATGAGTCACGACTGCTAGTAGAATTATGGTAGTCGGAGAGTGCTTGACATAGGTACATAAAGGAGGGGAACTTCATGAGAGTAAGTTTATCTTGAAGAGATGTTACAAGGTTTTCAGTAAACATCTTCTGCAAATGGGTATCTAGTATCTTAACATCAATCAAGGAATAAAGAGCTTGGTAACGAGAGATAAAATCAATTATCTTCTCAGTATTAGCTTGTTTACATCTCATGAGGTCTGCTAAAGTTTTCTTTGGAGCCATGTGAACTTGAAAGTGATTAATGAAGGCATCCACTAATTCATTTAATGAACTAATGGAATTATTAGGCAGGGAGGAGAACTAGTCTAAGGTTGCATCTTTAAGAGTTCTTTGAAATAACTTAGCGAGCAGCTTGTCGCCAAGAGCAAAGTCACTAGAGAGGGCAGTATAGGTATTGACATGGTTAGAAGGGTCACCCTTCCCACCATACTTCTTGAATCTAGTGATCTCTATTCCTTGTGGCAACAAAGTGTAGATGATGTCAAGGGACAATGGATTACTATGAATGTAGTGGGAGGGCGAGCCATATTGGATTTGGTTAATGGTGGATATTTGTTGTTGCATAGAAGTTATAGTGTAAAAAATTTGTGTAATGAGAGGGTCATTGTAAGTGCTATGAGTTGGAAGGGAGAGAGGTGAAGGGGTGAAAGTGGTGGAAGGGGAAGTGGTAGGAATAGTGAGGGTAGGGACAATGGAAGATATGAGGGGATCGGATGCCACAAGAGAAGTAGGGATGCTAGTGGTGATGGTGAGGGGAGGTACCACATTACTAACTTGTTGCATAGTGGTTGTTACACTAGGAGGTGTATAGGTAGGAATAGAAGCAACGATTGAGGGCGGAGGAGTAGGTGGGAATAGGATTGGGTGAGTGAGATGTCTTAGGTGCATGTTTTTCATAGATTTCTACAATCCTCTTCATGACACGTAGCTATCATCACGATCAAGTAAGCGGTGTAGATTCTCAATGGCAGGGATATCGGTTCCAGATAGGGGTTCAAAGTTGATTTCATGTTGATAATCAACGAGAGTAGCATGTATATGGAAGATCTTATCATGGGGTGATCCCACAATACTGGTTTACAATTTTTGGGCAAATTGGACACCGAACTAATTTTTTTTAACTAAATCTTCACTTTCGAGCTCGTATAGCGGCTAAACTATGAGCAATTTGAAGATGATGAAAATAGTGATTTGTGACATTTTGTCTATAGATTCTAAATACATTTTTTTCAATTTTTTGGAATCAGATTGCACTTATTTTTCCATCTCCTTTGAAAACTAGTTTTGGGTATGTGCAGGATCATCATGGAAAAAACAGGCCCTTAAGTGGCAAAATATTCAAAAAAATCAGAGTTAGGAAACTTGACATAAAATTTTGAATAAGTTATCTATATTATTTCAAAAGCATGTAAGAATAGAATTTGTAGAAAATTGAATGTAGTTTCTAAATTACTAGGTTTATTTACAAAAAAATAAAATCTATTTGGTGAAAATTTGAAATTTCAATACAATAGTACTTAAATTTTAGGGAAAAAATAAGAAGTAGGTGTCTGTCTGACCACCCTAACCACATTAAAATGATAATATCTTTTTATAATATTTTAGATATAAGTATATGACTCATGTCCTGAAGTGATGCATATTTTTTTGTAATTTTTTTCCAAGTAAATAATTAATTATAATTTTTTTATACAACTTTTAAAAAATATAAAGACTCGTATGTTTGAACACCTTAACTTGATCAAAACTTCATGAAATTCAATTTTTCATTTTTTAATCTTATAGCATGCGAAGCATAAAATGTGACGCATCTTTTGGATTCAAAAAATATGATACCGTTTGAAAGCTATATATGTTTTTCAATCAGCCTAAAAATCGGGACTTTAGTCATAATTCAATAGAAAATGAATAATAATTATTTATTAAATTCAAAGTAAAGCATAATTTATATTGGTGGAAACCTGATAATCTGCTTTAAAAACCCTTTTTGTTTCATCAATTTTGGGTAAAAAATAAGTTGTCAGCCACATACCCATCATATTGCCACTTTTTGGCCCATCATGATCCTACACATACCCTTTTTAAAAAAACAACTTTTTTAAGGAGTGATGCTCACCATATAAAAAATAACTTTTTTTTTGTATGAAGGATAAAATTTTAAATTTTTTGAATTTAGATTTGTAACTACGATATATAGCACTTTCATTTGGTTTTATAGTGTTTTATTGAATATTTTTTCTTTAATCAAGTTTTGAAGTCAAACCAATTACAATTCAGACATAAGCGGACCATATACAATATAACTTTTTTCTATATGTATCGAAATTCAATTTTTTTTTTATTGGATCAAGGACATCAATATCTTGCTTGAACATATTTTTTAGAATTTTATTTTGATAATCTGCTATTTTTCCACATGTGCAAAATAAAGAGCTTGATTTTCCATGAAAAACCTATGTTTAATCAAACTAAAAAAAAAAAATACATAATAAAACCAAAACATATTAAAATTATATTCATTGGATAGCTCGTTCCGAGGACTACCATCATCTAGTTGGGTATGTGAAGTCTCCTCCATTTTCATCCTCAACTTGAGCTTTGAAGGGAAAAAAATTGGAGTTTTTTGGTGCTAGGAGGGAAGAATGGGGGAAAAGGGGGGTTCTAGTGAACCCCTAGGGGTTCGCTCGAACCAGGGTTCATTCAAACCCCCTTTCCACAAGAATTTTTTTTTCTTATTTTTTCAGGAAATGTGAGACCCGACATTAAATGGGTTCGCTCGAAGGGGGGTTCTATCGAACCCCATTTGAGTTCATTCAAACCAGAAGTTTGTTCGAACACACAAAAACCAATTTTTTTTGCATGGGGTAATTTTTTGCAACTTTTCCTTCCTCACTCAAATTGTAAACCACTTTTGTGGGTTCACCCCATGTGGGAGGTCTTTGTTATTACTAGTTGTGTCATCTAGGTGCAAGGAATTACTAAGGATGGTTTCTAAGCCTAATGCACCATTGTCAATACTAGGAGTTGAAGTTGCGGGGATCCCAAGATCTACAATAAGGGTGTTGTTGGTAGATGCCATGGTCCTAGAACTTCATCTCATAGCTGTATCGGCAAAGGAACAGTAAACACTCAGACACGGTTCCTTGAGGTAGTGTAAGCAAAGGTGACAAAAGGGCTTGTAACCAAAATTTAGAACAAAACATAGAAAGACAAAACCAGGAAGCTGTAAGACAGAAAATACTGACAATTTTTTGGGAATTTGATAGAAAATAGTGCCAAAGGACTAGGTTGCCCAGTGTGGCAACTTAGTCCTAGTAGTGTTGTTTTTCAAAAATTCCTGAATTTTTAGCTAAGTTTTATGCTTTTTCTGATTTGCTAATACAAACAGAAACTAGAAATGCAATTTTTTTTGTATTTTCTTGCTAAAAAATGTAATGCAATGTTTAATTCTATCATGAATTTTCACTAAATGCACTTATTTCACTAACCCTAGGATGCAAACAATGCAAAATTTCAATGCAATGCAAACTATCTCTAAGATGAAATGCAAAACTCAGAAAGCTTGCTAATGGTATACGGTCTAGTTCACCAAAATGAACCACCAAAAATGTGGCTCTAAGACCTAGGGCAAAAGGATTCCCTTTACTAGGCCCTTATGGTTTTTTACCTTAGGAGCACTTGGTGTGTGAGAATGACACTCTTGCCTCTAGGTGGCCACAGGGGTTTTTGGTAGTTGCATTCAAAGGGGGAAGGCTGATTGATGAAGTTTGTGATAGGTGTGTGTATTGTGTGGCTTAAATTGAAATAAAATGATGCTAACCTAATGTATGCAATGTAAACAAATTAAAACTAAACTAATGCAAAGCTACTCTAAAATGACCTAAATGTGTATATTCTAGAAAATAACAGAGGGGGATAGAAGATGTGTACCTAGAAAAGTGATGTTGCAGATGAATTCTCCCAAAATCTTCTAGAAAATGTCTGAAAATAGCAGAAGGACACTTACACCAAGTGGGGTGACCTAGTCCTCCAACCGAGAAACTTTTCCAGAATAGGTTTCAGGGAAATGGATGCCCAAAAATAGAGAAACCCCTTTTTCAGGCCTAGCACAGGGACAAGGTCGCCAATAGGGGTGACCTAGTCCTCTTATGGATTTTTGAGGAATTAGGGCTTGATTCTATGGGTCCCAATAGATGTTTCCCTTTTCTATAGAAATATGTGACATAAACTCTCGAAAGTGACGTGTAGCTTGTCTTCTTGCTCCTTTTAGGGTTTGAGGCTTGGATGTGACTTAAGGAGAATGTTTGTACTTTCTTCAACTCTTTGTACTTCACCAAATTTGCATAAAAACTTGCAAACACATGCAAAGACCAAGAGAATGTTGGGGTTAGGAAATAGGGGTTTTCCTAAGTCAAACCCCTTTGTAGGTGATTAAACCCAAATGAGATGAAAGCGAAGGAATGTAAGTTTGAATGATGAACTTAATGGAAATGCCTACCAAACCTTTATTGTTGATGGTCTGCAACATGCAAGAGAAACTCGAATGGAGATAGCTTGTGAAACCCTAATGCTTGAATTCTTTCTTGTGAAGTCTTGGATGCTAGAGTTCCTATGAAGAGAGATGTAAAAAATGAGCTTGGGAGAGAGCAAAAGGGTATGTGTAGGATCATGATGGGCCAAAAAGTGGCAATATGACGAGTATGTGGCTGACGACTTTTTTTTTACCCAAAATTAGTGAAACGAAAAGGGTTTTTAAGAGAGTTTCTCAGCTTTCCACCAAATAAATTATGATTTACTTTAAATTTAATAAATAATTATTACTCATTTTCTATTGAATTACGACTAAAGTGTTGATTTTTAGGCTGATTGAAAAACATCTATAGCTTTCAAATGGTATCATTTTTTTTGAATCCAAAACATGTGTCACATTCTATACTTCACATACTATAAGATTAAAAAAGAAAAAAATGAATTTCATGAAGTTTTGACCAAGTTAAAGTGGTTAGACATACAAGTCTTTATATTTTTTAAAAGTTGTCATAAAACAATTATAATTAATTATTTACTTGGAAAAAAATTACAAAAAAATATGCATCACATCAGGAAATGAGTTCTCTAATTTTATCTAAAATATTATAAAAAAATATTATAATTTTAATGTGGTTATGGTGGTCAGACAGACACCTACTTCTTATTTTTTCCCTAAAATTTAAGTACTACTGTATTGAAATTTCAAATTTTCACCAAATAGATTTTATTTTTTTGTAAATAAACCTAGTAATTTAGAAACTACATTCAATTTGATACAAATTCTATTCTTACATATGTTTGAAATAATATAGATAATTTATTCAAATTTTATGTCAAGATGCCTAACTCTATTTTTTCTGAATTTTTTGCCACTTAAGGCCCTATTTTTTCCATGATGATCATGCACATACCCAAAATGAAGGTGAAAACCCTTATTTGTACATGTGAAAACCTAATTTTCATGAAATGCAACATGATAGGCCAGCCCTAGGGTTTGGGAGGCAAGATTCCCATTAAATTTTATTTCAAATTTGAAATTTATGCCTAAAGGGACTAGGTCGCCAAAAGTGGTGACCTAGTCCACTTGGGAAAATTTAAGTGGTCGTCGGGAACTAATTTGTTTTTAATGAAGTTAATCAAATTTGCCTCCTAAAACACACTTAGGTCGGGACTAAAAGTACATAAAGGGGATAAATTAGCATAGAAAAAGGGTTAATTTAGGGGTGATAAACCTAGATAACTGTGAAAATGTAATACAACACTTTTTCATATGGCTTAGGAAGATGTAAGAAGATGTTGTTTAGGTGAATTAAGTTGAAAGGGTCTTGGACAACTGAGGAAATGTGTCACAACACTTCACAACACCTTAGTAAAATGTCATTAGATTATTGTTGAATAGCAAGCTTACAAGATTGAACCAAGGTAAACAAGGCCAGAATCAAATGGAAAAGGCCAAAATGAGTGAAAAAGTGCCAAGGTATGCACTTTTTGGCGACACGAGGAGAAAGGTTGAGGCACTAGGGCTTTTTGAATAGCCATTGGATTAAGATGATGAGGTTATTGTAACATCTGATGATATTATTAACAATATGCCATCACCCCAAAGGGAGATTGAAGCTCTAGCCTCTTAGAAATGGGTGACCAAAGTAGTTCTGATTTGTTTAGATAATGTAGATGACATAAGGGATAAGGCCTACACATAATTCATGTCAGATGATGCATTTTTCAAAACTAATGTTTTTAAGAAATTTGTTTGGAGAACTAAAATGGATGAGTTTGTGAACCACCAAAAAGAGAAATACAAGAAGGGAAAGAGGATTCCCCCAAGTAGGCCCTAGGGTTTTTCACCTAGGAGCAATGGTTTGGGAGAATGACACTCTTTCACACTAATGATGTTCTTTTTGGAAAATTCATTCAAAAGGGTATGGATTGAATAGGGTTGTGTTGTGTGTGATAAAGTGTGTCTAAATGTTGAAATGTAATGAAACTATTAAACTAACTATGAAATGTAAACAAAAGCAAATGTAAACTATATGCAAACTAAACTAAATGACCTAAATGTATGCAAATTGGAAATAAACTGGAAGATATAGAAATGGTGCACCTGGAAATTGGAATTTTTAGAAGAGGAGCTCTAGAATATTCTAGAATCTGCTAGAAATCTTCATAGGGACAGTTATGCCAGAATGGGTGACCTAGTCCTCTTCTTGAGAAACTTTTCCAGAATGGGTTTTTGGTAAAAGGGTATCTAAAAACACAAAACCCACTTTTCAGGCCTGGTATAGGGACAAAGTCACCAATGATGGTGACCTAGTCCTCCTGTAGCTTTGAAGAGTTTTGAGGTTGGAATCTGTAGGTGCCCACTTGTACTTCCTTTTTTGATGGAGACCTGTGTGCGAATCTTTAGAAAACAACCTGAAAGTTGTCTTTTAGGTGCTCCTAGGGTTTGATGATGTGGGTTAATGTAGATGGAGTGATGGCACCCTTTTCAACACTTTACTCCTTGCCAAATCAGCATATAACCTACAAAGAACACATGCAATGAGAAGGAAAGGGTTAGGGTTAGAGATTAGGGGTTTTCCTTAGTCAAACTCCATGATGGTAATCAAACCCAAATGAAATAGAAATGAAAGGGAAAGATGATGGAATAGCATACAAATGTAAACACTCACCAAGCCCTTGTTGAACAAGTCTAAAGATGTGCAACAACCAACTCCAATGGAGGTTGCCTAAGGTGCTTAGTGCTTGAATACTTGTTGCTTGCTTGAGAAGATTGAGTGCTTGAGTGCTTGTAAAGATAAAATGATGTTAGGGGGCTCAAAATGAGGATGAAAACCCTTATTTATACAAGCTATGCCCTGATTTCCCCAAATTAACACATGATAAGCCGACCTTAGGGTTTTGGAGGCAAATTCCCATTATAAATTTATTTTTATTTTGAATTTTATGCCAAAAGGGACTAGGTCACCCAAGGTGATGACCTAGTCCACTTGGAAAAAATCAAGTGGTGGTCGGGAATTAAGTGGTGTTTAATGATGATTATTGGGCTTGCCTCCCAAAACACACTTAAGTCAGGACTAAAAGTACATTAAGGGGAAAATTTATCATGAAAAAGGGTTGAATTAGTGATGAAAAGCCTAGAAAAGTATAAAATTTTATTACAACACCTTACAACACTTTAGACTAAGGCTTGGAAAGGGGTTATTTAGGTGAATTATTGTAGAAAAGTCCTAGAAAAGTGAGGAAATGTTTTGCAACACTTCACAACACCCTTGTAAAGATTTATTAGGTTGTTGTTGATTTGAAAGCGTTCAAGCCTAATGTGAATGTGTTGGAAACATTACAAAATTAGATCTAAGCAAAACAAGGCCAAAATCCAAGGGAAAAGGCCCAAATGAGTGAAATGTGTCAAGGCTACACTTTTTGGCAACATAGTTTGAAAGTAGAGTGTAGGAAGAAATGGCGAAGTCTCTAGAGCTTCCTAAGGAAGTTATATCTACAAGGATAGTTGTAGATATGAAGGCCAAACAACAAGAATTGACCCTTGAGGAAGGGAGGAGACTGGTAAGAGAAAGTGGCTTGCTTTTAATGCCAAAATAGGATATGGCATTAGCTATTACCTTTGACATTGTGATAAAACATGACTCATATGTTTTTTTCTATTAATAATGATGCTTTATGTGCACTACAAGGATCTACTTTCAGTTTATAGTGGGACACACTTTCCATTTGGTATTTATCCCCTAACACCAATAAGCCTTATGTAGCAGAGCTGGTAGGAGACTTAAGAGGAGGGTTCATCATCAAAAGAGTTTTAAAACCTTAACAATAGAGGCAAGCACATTGGGTGTCAAAATTGTACATTTCACTAAGGAAACTATTGAATCATTGCAAGAAAAGTGTGATGAAAAAAAATATTATAATTATTTTTTGATAGAGTATAATAAGGACAAAAAATGGCTTGCATAACTAGAATTAACAATAGAGATTCCTAAATCAACAAATAGTGCAACAAGTTTTTCCATCTCCTTCTTCTCCACCTCCTCCTCTAGTTCAGTCACCTCCCCTACCATCTTTGGAAATGGTTGTATACAAGGAAAGGCCACTTGTAGAACTCATGCCCAACATATCATCCATACTTCCTCCAAGAGCAAGCATTAGCACAAGATATCTAATCAAGCAGTTGAAGGCATATGAAGAAATATTTGAGCTTTATGAGGAGAATAATGTGTTCATTGTCTCTAATGTACTTGAACACTATATGTGAAAAGAAATAAAGAGGGCGAAAAGTGATCACTCCAACTATTATTTACTTTTTGATGCAATTAGCATGTTTTAAAGGAATACGTTAGTGGCAACCCCATTGACGCAGTTATGGGTGCCCAGACTCAATACGTTTGGTAGAATGATCAAATGATCTACTCATGAACTGAATAAGGTAGCACAGATTGTCATTTCTTATAAAATGGTAAAGGGAATCATTAATTATAATGGGATGGTGGATCCCATGGAGAAGGAAGTTAGGGAGCTTCTCTAGAAATTTGATCACAGTGATATTAGTTTCTTTCAAGACATGTTGGACAACAATGGAGTTGTTAGAACATATGAGCAATGGAGATCAAAAATTGATAATGCCATCGCTACATAGGCCCACTTAGTTTTTGATGGTGGGTATGTTGATATTGATATGTTAAAGAATAGTATGTACAAGTTGTCACCCACTAGTAATTTTTCAGAGGATTTTGATAAAGAGGCCAACCAAGTAGCAAAAAAGTATGGCCTAGATATAGAAATAATTTGGATGAGTTCATGGCTTTTAGATGGCCTTCAAAAGAAGATTATGAAACATAGGATAAGAAATATAATGATATTCCTAACTTGTAGAGATTACTCTTGATGAAATGGGAATACTTTTATCTTTATGCACATTCAACACCTTCTAATAGTTTCAATAGCACCGACAATAGGAAATTTTGTCTTTGACACAACAAGGTTGTCTTCACTTGCTAGCTCAACATTCTTGAGTTCATATCAATAAGGATTAAGAAAAGTATTGGCAAAGAATCCGATATCAATATCATACACCATTTGGAAAGGATAAATATTACAAAGAGTAAATGTAACCATATTTGTCCTTAGATTATTCTATCCACGAGTTCCAAATGTAAGAATATTTTGAAATGTAACTGAATGAAAAATTAAAAGTGACACATGTAATTCACATGAAGCTTGTTGCTCCCTTGTCTTATAAAAGGGAATTCAAGGCTATTTTCATGGGATGATTGATCTCCTGGGGAATTTTTTAATGTAAAACATAGAGAATAGAAATTGAGTTTTCTCTTAGTTTATTGAGTCTACATCTTTTTCATTTTCATTTATTGTATAATAGTAATAGCATTTAAATGAACAAAATTACACAATTCTGAAGCCAATTATCTCTTATTGTACTCTTTGCACAAATTATAAATGAAATTGATCAATGATCATTCGATTTGTCTCTATTGTTGTTTGAGTGGATGTATTCTTTCATGGATGCTCTTATTCAAAGGATAGGTGAAACGTTTCAATGGAAGTATGGGTTTGTGTAAAATTGTGTGGTGATTGGATAAGTATAATTGGTTAAGGATTTTGGATATAAAATTTTAATACAACATTATATAGCTATGTAATTCTTAGATGAAATGTTGTTATACCTCATAGTCTGCATTTAATTGTGATTCCATTCCCTAGGTTAAGGCACTGATCTAAAATTTGTGTCTAAAGTTGCAACTCTAAGATCTCTTCAATTTAAAAGAAAAATCACAAAACCTTTAATTTTAGTTGGGTTTATTTCTAGAAGTTTCATGAAATTTTATATTATCCTACTTTAGATAGTTCAATTCGTTAAAGTATTTTCTAGATCTTCTAAATTGTTCATTTATTAAGAAAATTACATGAGAATATATCTGTTATCTACAATGTATGAGGTAAATTGACATAGGATATCTTAATTACATTGTAAGGGATCACCCTCTCGAGTTTTGCAGAGCTAAAAGTGTAGACAAATTTTTTTCTTTCAACTTTTAATTGTTCATCGGCCAATCCGTCCAAATAACTAACAATTTGAAATGGAAAAACAATAACTTATTTATGAGATCTGGCTGGGAATTAAAAACCACCAACAGACAATAAAAGTATGAAAAAGTTCAAGAAAATAAGAATAAATAATGGTGGAGAACATTCCAATAACAAGTTAAAATATTTTTGTGAATATGATAGGATGAAGAGAGAAATGTCTAACAAGTATACTCCTGAACAAAATGGTGTTTTTAAAAGGAAAAATAGGACCTTAGTGGAAATAAAATAGTACATGCTACAATCCAAGGATCTTCCATTATTTCTTTGGGATAAGGTTTCTAATACTACATCTCATGACTTGAATAGAACTCCTACAGCTTATTTGTATAAAATTACTCTAAAGAAAGGATGGAGTGGTAAGAAATCAAATGTTAAGTATTTTAGAGTATTTAGATGTGGAGCATTCACTCACATACTTGATAAGATTAGAGAAAATAAATTTGAAAGAATAGTGTTATGTTAATCTTTGTTCTTTATGATAATTAAAGTAAATAATATAGGTTGCATGATCATCATGTGGAGGATGTGTTCACAATAACAAATGTCGGGTTTCCATAAGTGGACATAGATAATAATGAATCCTACAATTTACTTTGAAACTAGATAAATTCCTAAGACAATTTCCAATACCATTGAAGAATCTAGTCCTCAAAAGACTAAAAGTCTTTAAAAATTTATCAAAATAATCAACAAATTAATTGTGCTCATATGACCATAACATTTAAAACCAATGATCCTCAAACCTATAATGAGGATAAGGGAAACCATGAATAGGAAGAAGCTATACATAATGAATATGACTCTTTGATAATGAATAAAACTTGGAACTAGTGGACTTGACAATGGGAAGGAAAGTGGTCAATAATAAGTTGTTGTATAAGGCTAAGTTTAAGTTTGATAAAGGCTTTATAAATATAAGTAGAGACTAGTGGCCAAAGGGTACTCACACAAGGAGGGAATTGACTAAATACAAAAATAATGTCTAGTTGAAAGGATCACTATATTGTTAGGAATATTATAGCATTAGTAGATAAGTTCAATTGGTCTCCTCACCAAATGGATGTTAATAATATATTTTTAATGGTGAAATTTATGAAGAGATCTATATGACTGAACCATAGTGTTTGAAAGTTCAAGAATAGAATACTAAGATTTTATGTTAAGGAAGTCTCTCTAAGGCTTGAAGCAAGCTCCAATGTTTTGGTATGTGAAGATTGATGAATATTTTAAAATTCAAGGCTTCTATAATAGCCCTCCTAATCCAATATTTTATGTGAGCAATTTGATGAAGGTGGAATAATTATTATTATGCTAAATAACATGAAAATATATTAGTTACATAAAGTTAAATTTAAAAGATAGATTTGATATGAAAGATCTTGGTTTCTTGCACTAATTTATTAGCATCTAGGTATGACAAAAAGATGATGGAATTTTTCTCTCTTAAACCAAGTATGATTTAGAATTGTTGAGAAATTTTAGAATGAAATATTGTAAGAGCATTGCTACTCCATTTACTCTAGGATTGAAGTTTACTAAGGATATGGAAGGTGAGGATGTTGATCCCACCTTATCAAAGAAACTTGTTGGTAGCCTTGTATACTTGACTCATACTCAACTAGATATTTACTTTGTAGTAGGTGTGGTTTCAAGGTTCTTGAATTCTCCAAAGGTTCCACATAGGATACTAGAAAAGAGAATATTGAGATATGTATGCAGGAATTTCACTATGGGTGTGTATTATTCTTCTCTTGGATACCCAATAGTAGTAATATATTATACTTTAGATTGGGTAGGTTGTGTAGATGATTAAAAATATACTAGAGGTTATGTTCTCTCATTTGGATTTTCCCCCCATTTCATGGTGTAGTAAGAAGAAATATATTATTTCTTTATCAACTATAGAGGTTGAATAGACAACAATGAATGAGGCAACTAGATAAATAACTTGACTATGGGCTATTCTTTTAGTAATGAAACAATATCAGGAATGGATTTCTTTACTTCATTGTGACTATAGACATCTAAATTTTACCACTTATATTTGGTCAAATTTACCCTTTTCATCTAAATATCCACATTAGTTAAATAATGTTACTATTATTTAATTAATACCCCTAAAGTATTCTAAATCCCTAAGGTATTCAGTCAAATAATTAATACCTTACCCCTTTATCCCCTTCTTCCAAAGAATTAAATAAATAACCCACTTATTTAATTCCCTTTATGTCCCATCAACACTTAATCCTAATTCATCTCATAATTCCATCATTAGGGATGTGACACATCCCTAATCCATGATTAGGATGTGTCACATCCTCCAAATTTTGCAAGTTGGCTCCTAATCATCATTAGTCACCTAACTCTCTTTTGATCCTTCATCAACTAGTCTAATCTGCCCCCTTTAGTCAACTCTTCCCACATCCCAATGGAATTTTTAATTCCATTTTATTCTTCCAAGACCCTTAATGGAATTTTTAATTCAATTTAAAATCCCCATGTCCTTTCCAATGGAATTTTAAATTCCATTTATTCACCCAAGGTTTCTCAAGGAATATCTTATTCCTTTTGTCTTCCCCATGCATATTAAAAAGGAATTTTTTAATTCCTTTTGGTCAAACTTTGATCTCCATCCTTGATCTCTTACCCTTGGCCAAGAATGAATCTGGGCCCTTCATTCATCTCTCCTTGGCTAAATGGATAACACTTAGCCATTTTCACAACCATAACCAGAGATACATTCAAGAAATCTATCACATTCAACCCATCTATCACATTCAACCCATCTCAATATCTCAAGCCTTCAATCTCCAGCCATCATCTTGTACTCAATCCACCATATTTATCATCCAAATCAAGCATTATGCTGCTAAAGATGATCTAGGAGCACAAAATTCAAACAATCTACAAGGCCAATCAACCGATCAACTTGGAAAAGGTAATATAACTCATTTTCTTGTATTTTGTTCAAGTTCAACTAGGCCAATCTTGAGGTGTTGTTGTGTTTCCTTTGTCTTGCATTTCATTTTCATTTTGCACTTTAGGCTAGGGGATTTTTACTACACACAGTGACAATGAAAGTGTCATATCATTGTCCAAGAATCCAATATTTCATGCTAGAAAAAAGTAGATAGAGGTCTATCACCATTACATCAAGCATCTCAACAAAAAACAAGTGACTCATTTTCAATATTGTAGGACAAAAGACTAGATAGCTAATATTTTCACCAAAGATTTATGTGAGGTGAAGTTTGTATGTCTTACAATTAGTTTAGGATTATGAGAAGTAATATGAATATTTGATGGCTATCATTTAGGAGGGATTATTATGAATTTTTATAATTGTATAAGTGAATAAGGGATTGCAAATGGGTACCTAACAAGACTTTATCATAGGATCTGCCATTTCTATATTATGGAGAAATATTTAAAAGTGATTCGTACAATTAATTTATGGAAAGATGTTAATATAAATTAATTGATAATCTTTTGACACAAACCATTGCTAACACAACTTCCTACCATGACTCACCTCAGTCCTCTCACTTCTCTAAGTCTAAAGAAAATACAAATTTGGTTGAAAGGAAAACTTAGACATATGAATCTATTGAGAAGAATAATCAAAGAATTCTACCTATATAGTCTCCAAAAAGGCCTCTATTTAAAGCTTCTTCATTTGTTTCACATGGTTAGTCTCAAATTTTATTTTTTTGGATACAATTAATTATGATTTTTATCATTTTTTTATGAGAGAAATTATTAAGTTTTCTAATGTGAGTTATTATGGAATATAAATTTGTTTATGTTCTATATTACTAAAAATATGATGACAAAGTTCTATTTCCTACTTTAATAGGTAAGAGGCTCTTTTTGTCAATACAAAAGAAGACCATTTCTATACATGTCCTAATGTTTTTTCCTATTGCCATGTCTTCACTTAAGAGTGATCCTCTCGATTTTTAACATTTAACATTTTTGGTATAAAAATCTCCCTTCAACCTACATTTTCCCTTTAGAAAAGCAAAAGAAAAGCCATGCTGGAAAATCATTTTCAATAAGTAGTTTTTGTGTAAATAAAATCACTTTTTATTTTATTTTTGAACTTCATATTTTTTTAAAAAATTTATTTGAAATTGTAAAATATAGTTTAATTAAATATTTTTATTATTTATAAAATTAGAATTTTTTTGAAAGTTAAAATATATGATTAGTTTTAATATTTTTCTTAATTTAATTTGAATTTTTAAAATTTAATTATTTTTTAATAATTACAGTTTTTAAAAAATTATAAGAGAAAATTGATTAAAATAAATTGATAAAAAGACTAGGAGGAAGATCAATAAATTTTTACTCTATTTCCTTTTTCTATGCAATCAAAGTGAAAGACTCATAAACTAACCCATCGTGTAATGCCATTGATTGATACCCATGCAATTTTTTACGCCATTCACTCGCCTATAAAAATCTTTTCTCTCCTCTGATTTCATTTCTTCCGAGAAAAATTACGTTCATCGAAGTCCTGCAAACTCTTGATTTCTGATTATCATATTAGAGACACAGGATTCTACATATTTATCAAATATTATCCTAATTTGAAAAGGTCCGTTACCCTTCAAATATTTAAATATTAAGATTTTCATACGATACTAGTTAGGCTCCTCCAATCATTGGATTGAGTACTTTCTCATATAAATTTCTCTTTGATTATTCTCTGAAGCACACAATAGAATTACATTTACACTAAAGATCAATAACACACTAGACAAACCAAAAATAGGTTCTTATACAAAGTACTTAATTGCCACTGCAAAATGTTGTTGCAGAAAAAATAAGCATCCCATAAAACCTGTGTTTTGGAAAAAAATTGCTTTATATATTTTGGTGTTGGTTAAGATGTCAAATAGTTTCTTTTTATCAAAGTGCTGAGTCTAAGCCTGGAAATAGAGATATCCTCGTCCACCTTTTCCTCAAAGTTCGTTATGTTCTCTTCATGTTTGGCCCGGCAAAAACTAGTTTCTGCTCTTGCTATTAGATTGTAACAAATTACAATATGCAGAGACTTATTTCAAACGTTCTGTAGTGGATGAAAAGTCAGTATTTTGTTATAATATCGTAGGAATCTGCCACCTGAATACCTGTTCTAGTCCTCTACAAGTATGATATTCACTACAACGAGTATATAATACAAACTCATTCAAGAGATTTGGATATATGGATTTGAACTGCCCAAGTGGCTCATTTTGTCTCTATTTCATTTTGTCTTAGTAGTGGTATTCTCAAGCCTAATGTAAATGTTGATGGTGTCTTTGTGATTTTTTTAAAATTTGAACTCTCGGTCTTATTTCAATTATGTATTTTTTGATTATATTTTTTAAATTAAATTTGTGGATGTTTTGATTAGATTAAAATTGAAAAGGGCTCACTGATATATCATATATGTTGGTCACTCATAAATTACAGTATTAATTTTAACAAGTCTATTATTGTGACTTATTTGAATGTTCAATTCATGGATATGAACTGTGTATTTGTCTATAATTACTTCTATTGGAATTTATTATAGTTGTTTCTTGTTATGTTAACTGTGGGATCTACCCTTAGAGTACTCGGTACGATGAAAATGTTCACTATATCAAGCATATCATGTCAAACTACTCTATTCATGTGATTTTTTTTGGTCTTAATTTGTAGTGTGTTGACAACAAAGCTAACTCATTTTAGATTTAACAATTCTAAACTTGTAAAGTAGACATCAAAATATATTATATTCCATCAAGTTTCTAGGATGGGGATGATAAAGGATTGGTGAATGTGTTTCTACAATGAGTTATTAGTTTTTTTGGGGGGAATTACAAAGCATAGTTTTAAAAAAACAAAAAAAAATCAATATTCATATGATGATATCGATAAAGTATTAATTCTATATTAAATAAAATTTTATTGTATAATATTAGAGTTTAATTGAGATTTCATATGAAAATCAATAAATAGATTAATAAAATAAAATTATTTTCATTGTGAATATGCATGTATATTATATAAAACTTACAACAAGATGTCTAAAATCTATAAGTTACAACTACAAAATGAAAAAATGAGTATGCATAATCACTAGTTTCTCCAATCATCAAGATGTAAGGCTACTCCTATTGATTGAATAGATGAAATTATATGTAGAAAACTTATGAAAGGAGATGAGTGGTAAGTATTCTCAACACTAAGTCATCCTTGCCTTGCTATCTCCAACATCTTGTATGATCAATTTGACATAATGTAGCTCTATATACCTTTATCACTAGTTTGCTAAATTTTGTACTATGAAGATTGGCAAAGGCTAGACAATTTCTAATTAAGGCATAGTTTCAATAGTATGAATTTTTTTGAAAGGCCTAAATGAGCCCTTCTTTCACCTCTTCATCACCAACTAGAGGCACTCTCTGAGGTATTCTTGATATGTGAAGGAAAATGTTGATAGTGTTCAACCACTATGTCACTATAGGCTTAACATGCTCCTCATTAAATCCCAAATTAGGGACCTTACTATGAATTACTTGTTTCATCTATTTAGGTATGTTTTCAGTTTTCTCCCAAGTCTCTTCAAGAGGATGAGAGTCTATATAAACATATCTTATGGCTTGCACAACAATTGAGATAAAGGAACATAAATATTTACAAAGAATGAAAATAATTTACAAGGTCAAAACTTCAAAACAATAAAATTAAAAAATTAAGAGAAAAATAAAAATTAATAATAAAACTAGTATTTAATTAAAAAATCTATAATTTCTCTCATCTCATTTTGGACCATAATCATTTTCGATGATTTTTATTTCATATTTTTTCTTTTAGTACTTCACTCTAAGTTCACCATCATTAACTATAAAGGCTTCTACACCTTAAGAATTCTCTCTAAAAAATTGAAGTATTTGGCAGATCTAGTAGCCATGTGTTTGAGGAATTCTTATTTGAAAATGTCCTAAACAAATCAAGTGAGATGTGATTTTTGAAAAGAAATATAGATATCCTTCTAGGTTTTTCCATCATTGGATCTAGCCAATTATTCTCAATGTCTTTCAATGTGTTGTTCAATGCATGAATACAACATGGGGTCTATAAAATTTTCTTGTAAGAACTCTCCACCATCAATCCATATAACTTACATACATAGGCTAAACTAGTCACTATTTATGCAATAGTAGTTGGCCTTATCACTTTTATGACATTATTTAAAATTTAAAATTGGATTTTTACATCCTTCCTCTTTCTCAAACAATTAATAGCTCTAAAAAATGAGTCTTCTTGATATCTAGAAAAGAAATTAATAAGTAGTTTATATGTAACATTGGTCCATCCATCCATGATTATAAAGGTTTTAGGACTAAGATACAATTCCCTTATAATACTATGTATATTTAATGTATCTCTAATATTATTGAAAAGTGTCCTGGTGTAATTGAAAAATAAACTATAATTAATATTCCCCAAGAATCTTGGCATTGGTTGTCATATACATTGATGAAGGAGATGGAGCACAATAGAACCCACATGAGATGGCCACTCAAAAATGGAGAATCACACTTGAAGATACAAGTTTTTTTGGAGTTATAACTCAAGGATACGTGTGTGGTTAAATTTACTATATTAGTGGATACTTTTATCGTGTCCATGTGATGCCTAAATGAAGTCATTTTCCTTTTTACTAGTAACAAAAAACATTTCAAGATGGGTGTGGGGTTTTTGTATGATATGATGGTTTTGGAATCTATTATTTTGTAAACTATTTTTAGTTTTGTACTCTCCACTCACTTATATTGAGATTATAGGATAGTGGTTTCATTTAATGTTTTTATAGATATAAAAGTGGTGCTAAAGTATTGTCAAAGTGAACATATTGTTAGTGTGTTCAATTGTATCTCATTCTTGAAAATTAATGCATAGTTGTCCACTTTCTCTAATGGAATTTTTTTATCAAATGAATATATCCACATAAATAATTTATTCATATATTTTCTTATGTTATTCTTGTTGTTAAATTTATGCAATCATATAATTTTAATATATGGTAATCCTTGAATAAAATATTAAATTTTAAATTTTCACACTTGGAAAAGATTTTACTATACTAGTTTCACCTTATTTCTCAACAAGATTAGCCATGCCTTATTGAAACTTGTATTATTTCTTTCATCCCTATACTTAAAATACTCTTTATTAAGAGAGGAGATTTGTAACTTATGTTACACGAGGAAACAAATGAATAATTGGCAATAAATGAATCTTAGAACATTTGTTAAAATATAGAGACCATGTCACATTAAATTATATGACATTAATATAGAAAATTTGGCAATAATAGAGTTTGTCTCTTATCATTATTACATATTAAACATACCTACAACACTAATGAATCTCTTCTTTCTTTTTTTGTCTTTCAACATCCATGGATTGGATAGGTAATGATACATTAGGTTGATTAGACTTTATTATCATTTCCTTTCTTTTTTCATAACCCTCTATATGCAATCTAGTCACCTCAAACTTCTTAGGTAAGATTTTTTCAAACCTTTTTATCCCATATCTCGTTATGTCTTAAAGATGAGAGTAAACTAACATGTCATTGTTTTTATTGTTAGAGTAGTCAGTAATTAGATAATAATTAATTAATCATTAGAATTATTTCATTTTATTGACTTAAGCTACACTGAGGTGTGTTTACTTATTTTATTAGATCATTATGTCTCATTATATAGGATGATAATACTTTTCATGATCTAATACTTTTCTCATCTAGGTTTTTCTCATATAAGCATTTTTCTTCGTTGTATTTATTCATTTTGTAGGTTTTTCTTTTTGAGTAAATAACAAATATTTTCTTACAAATCTCATGTGAGGAAGTTGTTCATGTTATTTATTTGATCTTGCTTCTATCTATATTTGACAATTTAAACATGGTATTAGAGTGTGAATTTAGTAAACCTTGCTCAAATTTTAAGGGTTTTTTTCATCTAAGGTTATAAAAGCATCAAATATGGAATCTTCATATTTTTTCCAGGTTTTAGACTTGGAAATTATTTTGGTATGTGTTGGATCAAAAAAAACCTCCCCATTATATTCAAGAGGTTGAACAAAAAAATTGACTATAAATTTTTCCATATTTCTATCGGGATCTCTTGAGGAATTCTTTTTACACAAAGGTTGTATAGCCCATATGCAGTTTTATTGTAAACCTCTATCAAAATAAAAAATATGTTAGTTCTCATAAGCACTACCATAAGTGCACATATAGTGTTTTAGCACAAGGGCTAATGTCCCATAGATTTAAGTTGCTTGGTAAATTAACATGGCCTACACACCACAACAACAACAACTAAGGTGTTAGCCACTAGCTCCATGACTCAACCCACCACTCACTTCGTGCTCTATTGATGGCGGGGGTGGGGATTTCTTTAAATCACCAACAATCCTTGTTGTCACATGGGCGACTAGTGCCTAGCCCCAAGGGGCAATTGTTTTTTGCCCATAATGCCCTAATAGAGCATTTTTTTTCAAGGGCATTAACTTTTCACTTGGGTATCAAAATTTTGCAAATGGTATTTTGACACAAATATGGTTTTGAGCACTATCCAATGGTGTAGGATTTTTTCTCAAATTTTCTTGCAAGTCCATTTTATCACCTATCAAATTTAGATGTGTTGTTTTCAATATGACCTCACAAATTTTGGCCAATTTCTCCATTTTTTATTATTTTTTCTATGTTGAAAAGGTCATTTGAAGTTCTTTTATGTTATTTGTGTGCTTTTTTAATACTTTTTCCATAGGAATATCTTATTTATTTCTATTTGTTTTCACATTTTGGTGAATACACTGATGTTTAGGCTATTGGAAAATTTCTAAGCCCTCAAAATGAAATGGGTAAATAAACTTTGAAAAATTAAATATAAAAAAATTTAAAAACCTACACTATAGGGAATGACAATTCAAAGTAGAAGACCTACAAGTTAAGAGAAAACTTGTACTTATGAAATTATTGAAATTTTAAAGATTATTAATTTCATAAAATCGTAATTAGATATAACTTTTAAAATTAATATTTGAATGAAAAAATACATGAAAAATATTAACCATATTTTAATCCTTATAAAATATGCTTAAAGTTGTGTTTAATTCTTAGGTAATTTTGATGAAATAGATTCTCCCTTAATTCTTTGAAATGAAAAGGTATAGAAACTTTTGAAAATAAAAAAATAAAAAATAAAAAATCCATAATATGCAGATGGACTATTTGAGGATAGTACATAATAGATAAGATTTAATACTTGTAAAATTATTTAAAAATTATAGAATTTTTCTTTCTTCCAATATTTTTATTTAAAAAAAATAATAATTCAATAATTTTTAACCTCTGGTTACAGAAACAATTCAAAACTTTAATGACTCTATAACAACACCGTCTACAACCAAAACTTTTGAGTTCATCCCCAGTAGAGTCGCCATTTTGTTAGTGACTCGGATGGGAAAATAATTCAATAATTTTTAACCTCTGGTTACAGAAACAATTCAAAACTTTAATGACTCTATAACAGCACCGTCTGCAACCAAAACTTCTGAGTTCATCCCCAACAGAGTCACCATTTTTTTGGTGTCTAAAGTAACAACCCAACTAGACTTGGAAATTCTCTAAGAGGTAGCCAACCTCTATATTTAAGAACAACAAAGGCTAGTGGCCAACTAACAAGATTCAGTCAAAGACTGACATCTCCTACACTTCTAGCTCTGTAGGACCAAGGTGGGTAAACCTAAACAATGCTCAAAACTTAATTCACTCATACACTGACATTGTTTTTTTTATAACAGATAATTCCCAATGAGACAACACTAAGGGAAGCATTGGCAACTGTAAATTTGGCTAAATTCTCAGCAACTCAACCCTCTCTCAGCCATTGTAAAGTAGGACACACAATAACACAGTAAGATTAGAATGATTTTGCATTTAAAATTGTTTCTGAGATGCACAAACTGAAACATAGATCAGTGCCAGTTCTGGGCCATGGAGTCAAACACATAAAACTAATTCTCCAGCAAACAGTCTTCAACCAGTGGATTTAACTTTCTAATGCTTTGCATTAACTGTTAGTGCCTTGCACCAACAATCCATCTCTTGATATCAATCAGATTCTTCTTATCAAATCCTATTTGCACACCTAAAATCACAATCACTTGCTCAAAGCATTTAAACCATTTATTTGAAACAGAACAGTGAACAAGCAAAACAATCTCATGAAATTTGAGATGATAAATTCAAAGACACTTTGTATTATTGAATTTACATGACTGAAAGTGTACAAATGTGGAGACAATCTGATGACATTCATGAAATTGGAAGCACTTCATGATATTAAATGCATAAACTGGCTGTATTTACTCTTGAATTCATACAATTATAGCTTATAGACTCAAACAATGAATCAAAAACTACAAATCTCTATCTACCCAGCCCAATACCAAAACTCAGAACCTTTCACAATGAGAGAATAATAGAAGATATAGAAGAATGGAGGAAATAGAAGAAGCCCTAAATTCAATCTGTTGCAGACACATGGTAGCTCCATTCCCGTTGATCAATCGAAAAGAATATATTCTCCTCTTCCTCTGCAGCAACAAAAAACATTCTATCCAAACTACTTCAGCTCATCATTTCTCAGCAACAGAAAACATGCCCATGTGGAGATTCTCCAAATTTTATCTAGCTGCTCAAAATATCTCTTCTCATGCACAACTGTTTCTGTTTTTGCTCTTTATTTGCTACAATTTATATTTCTAGCACATATCTTCCTTTATAAAATGACTAAAATCACTTTATAAAACACCACTAGTGAATATTTAATTCACTCTCCATTTTAAACAATTTTTAACTCGTGGATAAAAATACTCTTCCTCCCTTATCATAAAATGTTCCCCATTTTAACATCCATCAGTAAAATTTAAATTGCACCTATATTTGTCTTTTATTTTACACATAGCTGGGGAAATTAAAATTTGATCTGTACCCATGAAAATAATATAACTTGTTTCCATGATATTCATTTTACCGAGCAAAATAAAGTTTTTACCCCTATCTCCACGGGAAAAATATTTAACCTCTAAATATTATGCCATTTAAAAATTTCAACAGGCCCACCCCTGATTTTTTTAAAAATCTAAGCAACCTTTCTAAATTTTTTAATAAAACTCCCCCCATGTGCATTCTTGCACACCTCGCGGGGTTTTTTCCTTCGTCATCAACATTCTCACGAGGTCCGCGAGAATGCCCTAAATCCTCCTTTTCTTGGTGTTGGTTTTCCCCTTCATGGTGGTCGTGGGCATTTCTTCTACAATGCACATAGGCTCCATCCTCCCTCTCTGGCTATTCGCAGGTCTCCACTGGCATGTGTGGTGCGCACCTCACTTGGTTGTGCCTTCATATTTGGCACAGGCTATCTCTTGGGACCTGGCTGCACCCCACATATGTTTGGAGTTCCTTCCCCTGGTCTCCTCCTTACCTATGCACTGCTCCACCTTGCTCATGTTTGGTGCCCAAATCTCTCTTGCATTCGCTTGAAAGTTACCAAGGACTATTCAACAGTCTGATTTAATTGAGTGTGTGTTGCACCATGGCTATCCAAATTTATCTCCTTGCATCCTCCATTCACTGGCGAGTTTGATTTACCTCCTGGATTTGTTTGGTGCCCTAATTTTCCTTGTCATTTTGTGTCCGTCTGCACATACTCCTCCACTGTGCATGGCATTTCATTCAATTTCTTTATTGGATTTCAAAACCTCGCTTCATCGTGCCTCCTGTTGCATTTGCCTGAAAGCTTCTAAAGCTTCATCAAGAAATACATATCGTGCCTATCTGCTCCTGTGGCCAGCGCCCTTTTGTTTGCATTTTCTTGACTTGGCGCAGGTTCTTCACCATTATGCTTTGATTGCATATGGCATTCCATGGAAATACATTTATTGTGGGGTTCATAATCTACCAGTTGCATTTGCTTATAATTTTCTAAAGTCTTCTCAACAAATCTGATGTGTAGCCCCCAAACAATGACATCCTCTCTGTCAATTTCATTGGCTTGAAATCTTCTGGAGTGTTCTCCATAGATACATTTTGTACATCAGTTGTATTTGGTGTTCCAATTTAAAACCCAACAAGATTAAGTAGAGGTGTGACCTTATCACATGGTAAGCTCAAGTGGAGCACTATTTTCATTTGCAATTGTTAGATATTCCTTCCTCTTATTGAATAGGAAATGGACCCTGCTCTGTACTCAAACCTTTGAAGGAAACAATACTTACCGGCTCATTCAAAACAGTTTACTTGATGGGATTACAACATTGGAACCATTATAGGTTCGTGACCATGCAAAGCACGTCGGGCCCCAAGTGGCCTGGCTTAAAAAAAAAATTGTTTTCAAACAATTTTTACCCTCAAATGGTCTGATACTGCATTTTGAATACTTTTGAAGTTGAAAAACGAACTGGGTCTTCATCAGAAACTGTTTTTTGTCCCTTTTCGAAAAATGGTCAAAACAGGCTAGGTTGACTCAAGAATCCATCTTGAAAATTGGGCAAATGACCTCGTGAAACCATAAAAACTTGCAAGCACATAGTCATTTGATCCATCAGTACAGTGCAAAAGATGGCTCAGAGAAACAGATCCCGAGGAACCAGATATTAATCAGCAAAAGTGCCCGATTAAACTTTTCTAAAACAGCAACTGTTCTGCACCAATTAAAACTAATCCAACTACCCATTTGTTAAAAAAACAAATCAACTCCCGGCGAGTTGCCATCATACATAGTAAATCATTAAGGTAACCTAAGTACATATGCAAAAATAATTTCTTTGAAACATCATTGATCAAAAGTTATTGACAATTGAAGTTGGCCATTCAGAAAGGCTATCAGGAATGTAGCTGCAAAACAAAACAAACTACATTTGGTTTCAATCTGCTAAAATAGCAAATCAGATCATAAGGTTTTGCAAACTAACACCTGAGATCATTTAGGTATGGAGAATATGGAACAACACTCGTTTTGTCATGAAAGTGAACTGGTTGCGAAAACCAAGCTCAAACAAGAAGCTGTTTTGCAAACTGACAATCTGCAAACAGTAGAACAGTGCAAAAACCTTCTAGCTTCACTTTTCGAAACTCTATCAAAACTTATCGTGGGAAGCTAAAATTTGACATGCCTGCTCACATATGCCTACTGAGTATGTCTACAAATCGGTTTTGGACGACAATCAACAGATCTTAAATTATAAGCCTCCAAAGCGGGTCAGTCAGGATTGATTCTTCAGGTGCACTTCTGAAAGTGCAAAAGCAAATTTTTTGAAATAGGCATCTCAAATTTGCAAAATTTGAGAGTGCCATCACATTTCTTGGGAAATTTCATACTTTCCTAAAGATTTAGTTGGAATTGGGATCATAAATGTGTATAGGTAGTTTTTTTATCCTCTAGCAAAAGAATTTGTAGTGTTTAGAATGGAAATAAAGCCTAGAGATTTTCGTTATCTCAAGAGTCTATAAGGCCATGGGAACATTAGAATGGATATGGGTTACATAATTACTTATCCATGAACTAATTATCTATATAGTGATCTCTAATAATTCTTTTAAAACATATAGTTCTTGTAGCTTTTCCATGGGTTCACTCTCATAAAATTTATGAGGGGAATTTAGGAGGTAGTGAATTAAGTATCTCTAAGATTTTTCTTTGAAGATTAATTCAACATTGACCTCTTGAAAAATGTCATGCAAAATAATTAAATCTATGTCAAAGTGATTTTTAGGCTTATCATTTGACATTTGAATCTATCTCCTCTCAATTGATGAAAAAAATTCTATTAGCAGAGTTTTAGGCCATGTTCTAACTATTGGAAATTTTATTTTAATACTCCCTTTGCCAATTACACTTTGACGAAAGGTTAAAATTATTTATAATCTCATATTCTTGTGATTGAAAAATTAATTGCAGATGCCATTTTTAGCCGCTGAGTTTCCTTTGGGGAAAAATATCTAATGTTATCTAGAGAACATTGTGGACTCTAAAATTTCTCAATTCTATTGGTATCATATTTTATTGATAGAGAAAATGAATTTTAAGTGCTAGATGATCTCTACAAGCATGAACCTAATATAATATATCTAAAATTGATGTAGATGGTTGTGGGAATGATTTGGCACTTCATAGACTATTAAATCTCTCTTGCTCTAATTTACTGATATATTAATGCTCGTAAAATTTGGTTATGTTCATAAACACCTTTAAGGAATCTAGTAAATTATGAAGGATATGTTATCCATAATTAGAACTATAGAAAACAAGAATTGTGATCTAAAGAAAAAGATTGAAGGTAAAAGGAAAGATTTTAAATGGACCTAGGATGATGTCAAAAGTAGGAAAATATAAAATAGAATCTCCTTTAACCTCTCAATTCTAGATTTTCTCTTCACATTTTAATATGACAATCTTTATTCCTCTTAGTTTTAAAAGAAATAAATGAACTCCTTTCAATGGAACAACTAAGCCCATAAATCAATAAAGAAAATCACTACATTAGTTAAAAATGGCTAGTGAATGGTTGACCATGTAAATAAATTCAATTTCACATTTTTAAATATTGAGCATCAAACTTCTCAACTTTTTTGGTGCTTATTGTACCAATTTTTTCCTATTGGAATCTATATTATACATTTTGTTGGATCTCATCCAAAATGTCCATTTTTGTGGAAAACCTTAAATTCCTTTCCATATTTTTTTATTATTGTGCTCATGCACAAGATGCTTGGTGATGGATACATGATTTTTCTATCCTTCAAGGATAAAATTATTTACTTGACATAATGTCATCCTAAGAGATGACACAAATTATTTAGTTAGGTTCTTTTGAATATGGTATTCTTTTAGATTATAGATTCATGAAAATATATAAACTCTATTATTTTTCTTAACACTTACATATATGTGTTTTGCAATATACTCCAAGGTGACTTCGTTTTCTCCAATGCTCAATTACAAGTTTAGGTTCAAGATCCTAATGTTGTACTAGAGTTTCATCATCTTAGGACCTTATTGACCATTTGGGAATGCTCCCTACAATGTGGAAAGGGTGCCACTCTTCCTAGGTAGGATTGGATCCCCTATGAATGCAAAATATTTATCCATATGAAATTGTCACGTATAGATTTCATTTGATTATTTAAATGCAATTAGTAATCATGATGTCACTACTTAAATTGAAGTTAAATGAATATTTTAATGAAAGTTAAATTGAAATGAAATTGAAATGCAAATTATCATGTTTTGAAATCCATTTATATTTAATTTTGGGGTTTGTCATTGCTAATGTAAAATCGAGTGCAAGTGAACGCAGGAATAGGTGAACGTGATTGAAGGCGAAAAAAACGATCAGGTAGAGTCATTTAGCCAATTGATGTTTATGAGTAGATGGAATCACACACACTCACTTCGTTAATATTTTAATTTATTTGGTGATTACTGTGTTTGCAAATTTAAAATATGGTTTTATTGATTTTACCAAAATGTGAAAAAATATATGTTGTTTTAAATGATCATTTCATTAGATTGTGAGAAAATGGATCTTATTTAGATAACTGAATTATATATGTTGATATTTTATCATTGTATGAAATATTGATGCATGCATTTTAAAATGTAATGAAATAGACTTTTATTTCGAAATTTATTAAAATGAAATCAATAAGGTGTTATAAAATTAATAGTTTTTAATTTTCATTTGAAAATCATGAAAGGAGAAAAGATTTAGAATTTGAAATTGAACAAAATCCTAAAATAGAGTTATTGGAAACAATTAGAAAACAAACTCATGTACACATTAAACTTGGAATTGAAATCAAACTTCAGTTGAACAAGATGAAGAAAAATATCTTCAAGCAATTGAAGCAATAAAAAATTGGAGACTTTGAGTTTGAGTTTTGAACTGGAGATCAATCAACATTTAGTGGGTCTTATTTCTTGTTAAAATGAATGCATGAGAAGGGAGAAGGATCAGATACTGGAGATTTTTGAAATTGTGAAACACAGAGAAATCTGTTTTTAAGTTCTCGAGTAAAAAATAAAAATTGAGAGAGTATTATCGAAGAGGGAGATTTCATGTTTTATCTGGAAAATAGTTTGGATCTCACTGCACGTGCAGGAAGAGAGAGATTTTATGTTTAAAAACACTATTTAACATTCCTCACATCCTATCTAGCTGGTGAGAGGGAGGAGTGGCAGGTAGGAGGCAGCAGGGAGAGAGCTTAGGAGAGGTGCGACTAGAGTCTCCCTTCACCTGCTCACACCCCACATTGTGGGAAAACAGAGAGGTGTGACCGGTCTTCATACACCATATATTCCACACAGCAGGGGGAAGGATTCCCCAACCCGTGTGGCCTAAGGGACTGGGTTCCCTTTCACATGCTCACTGATCCGGTGGATAATTTTTAGTGAAATTTGAAGTTTCACATCTCTCTCCAGAATTTGAACCATCAGAAAAAGCTCGATGTCCTGATTCCAACGCAACTTGAATGGAGCGAAAAGACGTTCGTTTGTACAAGTTACGAACAGTCAAAATTTGAAGTTGACTAGTCAAAGGTTGACCAAATCCAATTGACTTTGCATTTTAGTTCAAAATGTGATGGGAGGATTTGAACTCTCAACCTACCCACTCCAAAACCCTTCAACTTACCACTACACCATATGCATGTTCAAGTACCTAAATGGCTCTAGCGGTATTTGATCGCATTTTTCCGCCACCTATAAATTAAAAAACAAAGAAACGTGGGTGGAATGGGAATGGAACCCATGATCTCCACCAAGACCACAAGTGTTAGAACCTTTTTGAATAACCAAGTTGTCGCCCACAACCTTTAGAATTTAATTGGAGTTTATTTAATTTAAACATTATTGGCGGCTATTACCCATAAATGGTGGGCCGGTGGTTGGAACCATCGACCCATCCTTGCCAAAAATTTTGGGATTCCCAATAGATCACGGATTTGGTGGGGTTCAAGTTGGATGAAATTTATTTTATCATATATATCCGACAGCCATAACGTTTTAAAATTAACCACAAAATATTCTAAGGGGTTATTTTTGTGGGATTTTTAAGATGCATGTTATTTTGAGGGGATTTGTTGTTAAAAATGGAGATTAAGGATATTTTGTAAATAATATGGTTATGAACCATATTTGGTAAATTTATTGTATAAAAAGGGTAGAATGGGGGGTGTGAGATTAAGCAATTCTGAAGAAGATATTTTTTTGGCTAAATGCTGGAAGTGAATTTTTGAGAGAGTTGTGAGAATATTTCCAAGTGATAGTGAATTTGATCCTTATGCATTTGAAGCTTAGTTAAGCTTGTTGCATTTGTTGAAGGATTTATTTGTAATTCATTATCGTCCAAGGAGATAGAAATCTTGTAATAGGTGGAAGACCTTTTGTAATCCTTTTCTAGAGATTAATCGGATCAGTCTCACTCCATTGGAGTGGACTCGGAAATGTAGTCACAATTGTGGTGAACTCCATTATCAGATTGTTTGCATTTTCTCTCTCCTTCTCTCTCACATTCTATTTTCTTCACTTTATTATTTCCGCTTAATTAACCATGTTAATGTGTTAATTTTGTTTATGTAATTTGGATTTTAAAGATTGTAAACATTAAGCATTCAATTATGCAATTAGTCTAGATCCTAATCAGATCACTCACCTTCCACGCGACCTGTTTGGAAAGCAAGTAGAGACTGCTAAGGCATGCGCAGGGAGAGATCTTTATTCTCCTTCGTAGTCAATAAGACTCCACACAGAAGGAGCAGAGGAAAGCAAGGAGCAAGGCGCGACATGTTCTCAAGGAGATCACACTCTCCACACACGCGCCCAAGCAGCAAGGAGAGACCAACAGGAAGATAAAAGCCAATTGGAAATAAGGTATAACACAGAGACTAAACAACATTCGAACATAGGAGAAATTTACAGAAAAAGCAGAGGAGTTTCACAAAAAATCATTTCCAGAATCAGAGAATTTTATCAAGTGGGATTTGAAAAATAATTCATAAAGCTTACAATAAGTTTTACAATTGTTTTGTTTAAATTTTAGTATTTAGTTTTTAAATTGAAAAGAGAACTTTTGTTCTTAGCAAATTTTAAGAAAAGAATAATCTTCAGATTGAAATGGTAAATAAATTAGAAAAATTATGTTTTAATTCATTTTGTAGAAACTATCAAACGAATTGAACTATAATTTTTCTAGAACATTAAACAATTCAAAAACAAAAGATTTTTAGGAAGATTTTAATTGAAATCACAAATAAAACAGTTGATTATATTTAGGAAGAATTGCAAAAACCAGAAAAAAAATCTTTTAGATTTAGATTCAAAACATCTTAAACAGAAAACGAATGTTTTTATTCCGATTTAAATAGCACTTTAAAAGAATGTTCCAGGCAAAAACTTAGCAAAAATGGCAAACAACACCGTCAAAACATAAACAAAAAAGGAGTTATTTCAAATCTGTTTGAAAGATTATTTATTTGGTTTATGAAAATATGTAAAAAAGAAAATAAACCAATTAAATTTAAATATGATTTACTAAGAGACAACAAAAAAAACTTGAACAATATTGAATAGATGAGTATAAGAACAAAAGAACGTGTGCTCTTTTTTTACTGTTTTTATATGTATTTAAATTGCATACTGGAGATACACCTTCTTATTTTTGATTAATTAATTTATTTGATTTTTAAAATGTGAATTTAATACCTATGGTCAAAATGATGAAAGAACAATATTTTAAACTGTTTTTGATTGAATCATGACTTTCGATAAATTATTCGTGAAATATTGTATTTGACTGTTTAGACCATGCATGATTGATAGATGACTCTGCATGTTATGTTTTTGGGAAAGTTACCTTGCGGGATGAGTGTCGAATATGGGTTAATAGAGAGTGTAGTTTTGCTTTTCCAAAACTACTTTATTTGTCGTGCATGACATTTTACTTGGCCAAGTAACTTAAGGACCATTGAAATAGATGGAATTATTGAACTCTCTACTATATACTAGTATCTAACTCTTTTGTTTCTTAAATGATTTAGAAAAATAAAAATTCTTGTGGTTTTACTAGTTATACTAGGCATGCACTAGATTCCATCTTGCTCGTAGACTACTTCTTGCTAAGTGATTCGTGCGGGGTCGGATATTTCTCGATCGACTAAGGAATTTCGAGGAAGTGTAAGCTTCGAGGTTGGATGAAAAAAATGCCTGATCCTTGTTCTCGTCTTCTTTGTTGAAGATTTTCTTATGGATGGAAGATCAACGAATGACATCTTCTTTTATGTTTTATTTATTCTTAAAATATGTAATGAAGAGCTTAAGGTGACTGAATGCCTAAGTCTTAAATTGTAACTGATATTATTATTATCTTTTGTATTTTAACCGAAATTGTGTAATATGACACATGAATGTATTTAGATTTAAATTGAATATGAATTTATCTTATCGACTTTATGTCGTTGTTTTGGAATCGATTAGTTCTTTGATGTCTAAATGAATGAGATGACGAATTTATTTTGAATATAAAAGATTTTATTTAAAGTATTTGTCGAAGTTTGAATCTTAGATTTTCGTACTTTACAGAAATCCACTAATTATCACTAGATATACACAAACCTACTATCACCATTTCCTACAAGACACCAATCTTGTTGGACCTCTCCTCTACTCTAACTACCATGAAGGATGGTCTCCACCACTACACTCATCCATATTTTCTCATTGACATGGATGAGCCCTTCCTGATGAAGGTAAATTTTCTCATCTTCAACTAGTGATTTCTTTGACTAGGAAATATCAAATTCCTACACATGAAGTCAAAGAATCTAATGGTGATTTGAAGCTTTTGGATGGTGGCTATGAACCTCAAACTGACAATAATATTCTTGAGGATCAAAATCCCCTCCTACTTTTGAAATTGCTTTGATAACTTAATTTTTTATTTTATAATCATTTGAATTTATAACTATAAACCTTATAAGACAATAATTGCTTCATTTGTAACTTTACCACATTTACATTTTGTAATTATTAGCTCTACTCATTTAACTTAATATAAAAACATTAAAATAACATTTCTTCTCTTTATATTTAAAATCACTTCCAATGAATACCTTAAATAACATCTTCCCACAATCTGAAATAAAGAGTATAATCTCAATTCATGGTATTAATCCTATAATCTTGGTTGGGTGACATGCCTACACTTAAACTCAACATACCACAGGATAAGGTGCAGAACTAGTGGCTCTTACATAGAAATTCAACGTTGCACGTGGCATCCCTTTCAAAAGGTACTTTGTGTCACAGCAGAAGTTCAAATCAAGATGACTCATCTAGCTGTAGAATCGGCATTTAGGGTGACTACAAAATTGGCTTTAACATCTTTGGCAGTTACGTCAACTACACAAATCAAAATACAAAACATGCACCTCACTTATGGGCAAATGCTTTATAGCTGTTGCAACACTACAATCTAAAAAGTTATAATCCAAGAAAAGCAAAAGAAGATTCACAGAAAATCTAGAATCCAAATTACAGAAAATTAAGTCAGAAAGTGCAGAAGATTCACCTCACTATTCACCATCGTGTGGTTTTTTCAAAACATTTCCTAACTATCTCCTTGTAAATAATAACTATCCTTGTAAAGATTAGGATAAGATTTGACATAAGAGCGAATTTCGTCTCCCAAATCAAGTTTTGTGAATGCGATCTACAGAATTTAGGTTAAAAATGATGAAAAAACCATAACTTTCACGAAGATGCAGAAATTTGGCGTTTGTGTCGTCTACCATTTGTCATTGTAATTACAGGTTAGCGACATTATACCACAAATCGACGAAAGATAGAACAGTCCAACAAAATAGGATCGATCTTCGTCTTTTCTGCTGTCCAGTTGTATGGATTTTACTTCTGTTTTGGTGGGCAGTTCAATCCATCAAAACATCACTCGCAGTCTTCACAAAGCGACCCTGATAAAACACATTGAAAAAAAATCAACGAGAAGCATAATCGCACAGTAAAGATTTATTGTAATGGTGAAATTAGATTAACATTCTGATAAACTCGACCTTCATCCGCGGCCGTTTCTCTGCATTGAGTTTCCGGACTTGATATCTGATTCGTTTGGAAAATAATCTGCTCCGACGCTTTTCACGATATCTGATTACACGGGCTTCTCTCCCTTCACGAGATCCGTACTTCTTTTCTTCATAGTAGTAGCAGTTAATTACCGGCACCCCTTCAGTCTGATCTGCATGCCCTTCATTCCCCAAGTTCAAGTCCGGAACAACTCCATAGATTGTTCCTGTCTGTCAAAAAAAAAAATTCTTAAAATTGAAATCACAACAATGATTTAACCTATACTTCTAAATTGGGTCAATTGTTTTCATAGAAATCTAAACAAAAGTATTGATGTATTGGGAAACGAAATTTGTTTTTACCGTTCCCTCAGAGGCCATTTCGTCTTGCAGAGTGTTGTGGTTAGCCCAAAGAGACCCCCGGTCAGACCACGCGCTCAGCACATCTTCGTAATTAAGCATCAAACATAGTTTCCTCTCCTCGCCATTGAAATTGCAGTCATTCACCTTCATATCCTCATCTTCCGTATTCACATTAAAGTCGGAAAGATCTATATTCAAATCAAAGAGCTCCTCTGCTACTTCGACTTTGGTATCTTCGTAGTCACTCTCTTCGACCTTCACCGGGTCGAAAAGTGCCCAATTGAATGTCGGTTCCATGGAATCGACGGCGCCAGAACCTTGACAATCCTTGAAGCCAATGCTATTATTCTTGTACAGGGAGTCCAAGCAGCTGTCGTCGCCATGCGACCCAGGGGCGGCTAACTCCTCGACATGGAATGAAAAGATCTCCGACTCACTGTCCATAAACAGTTGGACGTTGAGATCGGTGTCAGGGCCGAACTCGCCATGACTTTCACTGGTTGATTTCTTGGATCCCTCCTTGGCATTCAAACAGTGAAGTCCTTTCTCTTTCTTGTCAATCTGGCATTGCTCGAGCAATGCCACGTCCAAGGACTGTTTCCAGTTACACTTGTGGCGGCGCTTGGAACGAGTCCTTTTTCGAGGCCAGGAGCTCTGCCCATCGGCCATGAGACCTGCAGTCGGAACTCCATTATGGGTCAATCGCACTCTCTCATGGCGGCAAGCAACAGAGTTAGCGGAGTGAACAGAGGTGTCACAGGCATGGCAGAGATAAGCTCCGTCTGCTCTGCAAAACCAGCGAGCCCTCTTTGTTCCACAAGATTCGCAAGGTCGAAGCTCCCTTCCTCCCACGGCCATTGCCGTCTTATTATCAAACAGCATCTTTGTCCCATCTTCACCTTCTAAACCCATGGCCATGCTACAGGAACAACCGGTTCTAGGTTACAATTGTCCCACGACATAGAAGGATTTTAAAACCCAGAACCAAATCCTAAACTTTTCAGACTCGCTAAGCTTATCCAAATTGTAGGAGGGCTCCTATTGGCTGAAGCCTTCGTCTCGTCACTTTATTGGCTTGGCGTATTCTATCTGGTATGGGGAATAAGATCCGTAACAGATTAGGTGTTTGGGTTTGAAGAATAATTGCATCGTCATAGATAAGTATGATCGTAGCAGTACTGCCTTCACTTTTCGTAGGAGGAAACTTCCAAAGGTCTGACATTACAAAAGATGTGACGCATCATAAAGAATAATGCTGCCCGAGCCAAAAAGTACTTCCAAGATTTTAATGGCGATTTTTTATTCACACGAAAAGTCCTTTAAAAGGCCATTCACTTTTAAAATTCTCTCTGAATTTGTGGGGGATCATATTGTAATTTGTCGCACATCATCAAATATTGCTCGATAGCCTAAATGAAGCAGAATAATTTATTTCGAGAAGCCTTGGAGTGTTATAGGTCTTTTATATATTATATTTACTAGCAATCGCACCTTCCTGTGCAATGGGTACGTGAAAGACATATGGGTTAATGTATTTTGTATTTCGCAAGTGAGAACAGCCTTGGTATTCCTATAATTGCTTAAACTTTAAAACATTTTTTGTGGTTATACTTATCTGAAAATAGTGATTGAGATCTGTAAGCAACGAATCCTCAATTATAATTGACAATAAGGTAAGCAATTATGGAGGTCCCCAATACCAAGAAAGTATAAAAGCTCATAAGTATTTCCTTGTTATTTGGTCCCAGAAAGTGAAATTAGAACTTATGATCAAAAAAGTATATTAAAGTAATAAGGTTGTCTTGTTAGTACATTACATTTCATTACACAATCTTCATAGGACATACCAACATTCAATACCAGTGTCTACATTACAAGAATGCTATCTTTAGTGATTAAGGCAAAAAAATTAAAAGACAGCTACAATATTTTATACTCAAACATATAAGAGTATTAGATACGGTTGGAAATAACCCAGAACCAAACTTGTGAATTTAAGTTGAGAAGAAAGGACAAGCCTTTCAGGTAACCTTGCATTTGTTATATTTTTATCAACCAATAATAATTGTAGGTAGTAAATCACAAAATAAATTTATTTCTTCGTAAACTTGCCAATTCCCAATACACAGAAGTTCAATGACTCTCTTAACCTAGCAACATTGGCATTGCTTACAAATAGCAAAAAAAGGAAAAATGACGTATTCAATGCTAAAATAATATCCCTTTCAATGTACATTTGTTGTTTCATTAATTGCTAGAATTAAGTGTTAAATCTATAAATTCCTTTAGTGGATGTGGTCCTTGTTTGCAGCTGAAAGTTGGCTGGCATAATTCCTTGTGACAAAAAATGTACTTGCATATAAATGGAAGAAATTATTTTGGACATGGGGAAGGTGTAACACAAATGTAAAGGTACAATGATCTACAAAACTTAATAATGTGTACAAATAAAATATAAAATTATTAGTTGAAGAGATACATGAAAGAAAAGAATGGAAATACATTTTTGATGCAATGTATTTTGAGTTAAAAGAGTGATTATGACTATGTTTGTCAACATAAGTAGAGCCTATATAACCTTACTTGTAGTAAATAGTGATGAAAATGAAATATTATTGTTTTGTAACACAAAATATACTTGAACAACAAAGTGTAGAAAAATTGAATGAAAGTTCCAATGATCTATAAATTAGAGATAAATGGAGAGCAATAAATTACTATTCAGAAGAAAATTTGGAGGGGAGAACTGCAGTACAAAAAATAGCTTCAATAAAAGATGCTGAAACTTCTTTTTTTTGTAGATTTCAGCCATATGATGCTAGTAGATCACTTGTCTTTTTTTTGAGTTATGTGGACAAACCACTGTTTGTTAGAAATATGGAACAAGGCAGTCATGATGAATATGCAACTTAAAATAAGCTTCACCCATATAACTGAAATGTGGAAAAGAAGGAACCAAGTATCTAGCTAACCTTTTGTAGAGGGGACATGGCTAAAAGAGTCGGTGTTCATAGTTATGCAGTATAGAAGGCAAGCCTTGAAATTATATGTGCAAACTGAGGAAGAGATTTGATACTCGTAATAGGAACAACTATGTATGCAGTCAAGAATGTAGACTTTGCAAGAGAAAGGAGTAAGGAATATTTGAACAAACCTATAGTTTTTTTTAATAGTAATTGAGCATTTCAAGTGATTGAAGCCGATAGTGTTGATAGTCATGCTTCCTCTTTGATCTTGTGTGCAATGTAAGGGCTTTCTTGCATGCGTTTATATCTTTGGAATGTGAATGTAGGGTTGATATGAAGGCCTCCTGTAATGATGAAAATTGACCCCCTTCTCGAAGATAGGCTAATTTCTCATTTAATTCGGGCCTATTTTAGTACCCTTGCACTAAATACCCATTTTAATAATCATTAATTCGCCCCTAAGACACTTTATTTTAGATCTTGAGGCTTATTTCAACTAAAAACTTGACAAAAACATCAAAAACATAAAAAAAAATCCAAAAACCCACCCCGAAAATCTAGGGTGGGACTAAGTCACTACCTTGGGTGAATGAGTCCCCCTAGGTGGGACCCATACACTAGGGTTGACGTATGAGTCCCATTTGGGGATTTTTAGGGTTTGAGTGGGAAAATCACCTTTTTAATTCAAATTTTTGGTTGATCTCATCCTTTGAGATCTAAATAACGGTAAATTAGGTGTTATTTCATATACAAGCAAGCTTCAAAGTCATTATTTCATCTAAGCAAGCATTTTTAAGAGCAATTTCAAGATCCAAGTCTAGTGTAGGAAAATGCATACCCTTGCATTTTCACACTTGTTTGGGCCTGCCTTGCTTTATTTATCTTTATTTTTGTCTTAATTGGTCCTATTTTGCATCCACAAGCCTAATGAACTATATCTTTTTATGGCTAATCTTGACAAACATCAAAGGATAAATGATAATTTAATGGTTTTGGTTGTGTGTCCTTGGATTTTGGGTTAGGACTAAGATGCCACCTAGGGCGTCTTTGTCCCCCTAAAGTCTTGGGACCCCCTTTTCAAATGTGCCTTAAATGGGCCCCTTTTTGGAGTTTATGCCCCAAGTTTCAAGACTTGGGACTAAGATGCCACCTAGGGCATCTTAGTCCCCCTTAAGGTATTTTTAAGATTTAATTTCAAATCTTGGTGGGATTTAGCCTCCTTTAATTAATGATTTGATATGTCGGCTTTTTGTGATGTAATTTCGAGATATTAAGAATGGATAATTATAAATACAAGGTTCATTCACTCATTTTCTCCTAGAAAGCATTCAAATATTCATTCTTAAGGAAATTTTATGAGATCAAGAGCAATTCATCAAAAATTTGGAGTCATCATCAAGATTCAAGCATCATATCATGGATATTCTTACATCATGTGTGTTTTTGAGCTAACATTTTTGATGTAGGGTTTTGATTCAAGCAAGCAATTCAAGTTAAGATCTATCAATCATTCACTGGATTCAAGATCTACATTCAAGCTAGCCACTACACATAAGTATGTAGATTTTTACAACAAGGATTTGGTGAGTTGCAACACAACACTTTGTTCATTCATCATTTCCCTCCTTTATTTCATTTCATTTCAAGGTTTAATTACTAACGAGGGATTTGACCAAGGCAAACCCCCATTTACTAAAAATCAACAAGTTTTTCCTCTCTTACATGTTTGTGTTTGTAGATTTAGGTTGAAGACTTGAAGATCATTTGAAGTGAAAAGTTGCAAAGTTGCAAAGTTGCAAAGTTGAATTGCAAATTTTCCATCTCCATGGAAACTCACCTACAGGATAGATGTGTAAGTTTCAAGACCCGAGATCCAAGAAGAAGGAAGTTTAGACTTTGAGCCTCAAGATCATATTGAAATATTTCAGAAATTCCATACGAGACTAAGTCATCACCTAGGGTGTCTTATTCCTCCCCAAGGTATTTTTCAAAGATTCTCTCATATCTAGTTTTGGAATCTAAAGATTTCACATTTCCCCTGAAAAATAGTAGGAGGACTAAGACAACAGTAAGGGTGTCTTAGTCCTCCTCAACATATTTGAATAGCATTTTTGCATTTCTAGAATCCTCATTACATTTGTAGACTTCCTAGGTACACATACCCTAACTTCTTGTTGCATAATTTCATTATTTTTACTCATCATTTAGCTTGCATTACTAGGTTTTGTGAGTTGAATGTTAAATTTTCTTTTCCAAGCTTTTGCTTGGTTGTGAACCCCTCAAATTTTATAGAACACCCTCCTAGGTCTTCTCTATTGAGAATTGACTCACCCTTTGGGTTGATAGTCAATCCAATTTGGGATCCTAAGACATTTTTGAATGACCTAAAGAGAATAGTGGGCATCCCCCACCTATTTTCTTTATGGTTCAACAAGTATTCAAGAGTCTTCAAGAATTCTTTCACAAGAGCATTCAAGTTTCAAAAGAAAGCAAAGTCGAAGTCTTGGGGCAACATTAAAGTGTTTTTGTAGGTCTTCAAGCTTACTTTCATTCAAGATCTAGGATTGTCAAGGGTTAATCATGGTTGTCTATAGTGAATCATGATGGATTCTAGGTTGGGGAGATGCAACTAGCCATCAAGCCAAGCCTAATTACATGTTTCCTAAGTGATTCCATCCTCCATTATCACTCTAAATTGAACCTAAGGAAGGTACAAGCATTATTAGGGCTCATTTTTTGTGACTAGAGATCTCTCAAAGAGATTCATTCATCTTCATATTTCATTCATGGATCTCATTCTTGCACATTAGAATAGGGTTGCATTACATTTCAGATCTCCTAATCTTAGATGCACTTAAGGTTAGGGTTTATATTCCTATTTGCATGCATATTTCATTATTTCTATCAAGGTTTAATTACCAAACTAGGGGTTTGAATAAGGAAAACCCCTCATAAACAAATCAAGTTTATATTTTGGTTTGCTAGTCTTTTTGAAGATTCAGATCTGAAAATCAATTTGGGAGAAAAGAGTAGGTGTTGAAATGCAGATCTGAACTTTGAATTCCTAAAAAAGTGAAATGGGACTGACCCGCTAGAAGTGGTAAAAGAGTCCCACTACAAGTGTTTATCAAGATTTTTGTAGATTCAGATACCTATTTTCCAAAAACTTGTTCCTATGTAGAAACCCAGATCTAGGATTGATTTTCCCAAACTAGCATATGAGTCCCAATAGGTCAAAATTATAGGATTTTCAGCATTTCAGAGCTTATTCAGAGCTTGGTGGTGAACCCCTCATTAGTTTACAATCAGCTCCTAGGATAGCCCTATTGCAAGATCTCTTTCTCCTTTGCATTGAGATCTCTAGGGTTATCCTTGAATGAAATTGGAAAGTGGTTGTTCTCTATGTAAACCATATGAATGCATCCTAACCCATTTTCTTTCATTTCATTTTGGTGAACCTACATTTAAAACATTATAATTTTCATTTGGAGTGCATTACCATCCTAGATCTTGCTTTCATTAACATTGCATTGAGGTTTGCATTAGTTAATTGACATTCTAGGGTTTCTAATTTTGCATTAGTGAAAGTTCATATAGCTTGCTCTTTTGCACCTTAAATAATTGAAAATCATACAAACTCTGCATTTGCAATTAGGTTACAGATCATACAACATAAAAAGCATAAAAATCAATTAAAATTTCTAAATTTAAAAAAAAAAACCCTCATTGGGACTCATACGCCCTTCTGGGTGAATCAATCCCAGTGTATATTTTGCACTACATTTTTCAGAGTTAAATTCCTTGTTTTTGAGCTTCTATTTGCCATTAGAATCTTTATGTTTCAGTTTGCATATTTTATGTTACATTCAAATCATTAGAGTTAGCATAATCTACATTCATTGCAATTGTGGATAGAATTGGATTCTTGTATTTTTCATTTTCAACATTAGTTCATAATTCAATTCAATTAGATTACATTTGGCATATATTAGAAAACAAATCCAAAAAAAGATCAAATAGCTAAACCACTTGGAGAAAGTATAATTATTTGACTATGTCAAATATCTTTTTCCAAGTTAAGTTAACCCTCAAGCCTTTTAGTATTGATGACTTTGACATGTTAGATGAACCCCTTGAGGACTTCATCTCAAAAAGTTCATCCACTAAGGCTTGTTATGAAAAACTAAAGCCAAGAGACGTTAATGTGATTCAACCTCAACTTATCCTTTACCCACCTTCACACAAACCTCAAACTCAAAAAAACCCAGTTTACACTCTTGAACCACCTAAAAACAATGTGTTGCAACAATCAAGTCATAATACCATTTCTCATACATATAACACTAGAAACAATCTGTAACCAAAACAATCAACCTCAACATCTTTACCTTTACCCAACTCTATTTTTCCTAGTATCCCTCATTTTCCTTCGAATAGTGGAAAGGAGTATGATCTTGTTGAGAAACTTAAGAATACTCCCACCAAATAATCCCCATGGGATTTGATTCAAAACTCTCCTAATTATCATACCATGCTTCAAACACCCTTGCAACAAGTTGTAATCCCTTCTAATACAAATGCAAGTGATGTGCCAACTCTAATTAAAGGAATGAATACAATTAATGTAGACATTGATTTTCACCAACATGAGCTCCCTCCCTTGGAGATAAGAAATAAAGATGATGCCTTCATGATAATAGACAAATTCAATACAGTGAGAATAAAAAGAACCATTGTTGATAATATCTCAGCCCTTAATGTGTGCAGTGTGAAGCTTTTAGATAGATTGGGCATGGAAAAATAAAAAATTGAACCTAAATCCTTATTGATTCGAGGATTTGACAATGTAGGAAAGAAATCGCTTGGTGTGATTAATTTACCTATTATAGTCAACAAGGCTACCTTACAAAATCCTATTCATGTTATGCCTCATGACCTCTCATACAATCTTATTTTAGGAAGACCTTGGATTCATCAGATGCATGCAATGCCTTCAACTCTTCATCATATCATGAAGTATGTCTATAACAACAAGGTATACTAGGTTGAAATAGATCCTGAGCTTGAAAGTTGCTTACAAGTTGAAAAAGGAATGGAAAGCCCTCTAAGCACATTAATTCCAACATCAAACACAAAACCTATGAAAGATGAAAAACAAGATTGAAAAAGTGTCAAAATTATTGGATGATGATTGGGGTTCTTTAGAATTCATATCCTCATTTATGGGAGAGTACATAATCACAAGTAAAGAAGACAACAAGAAAAAACAACCAATGGTAATGTCAATGCAAAATTCAGAAGAACAATCACAAGGATCTACATCATCCACTCTAGAAGAAGACACAATTTATAGAAAAAAAATTGATGAGATATATTATCAACAACCACCAAACCTGCAAGAAATGGAAAGACTTTATGGAAAAGGCTATGAGTTCATGAAACAAATTGGTTATAGTGGAAAAGGATGTGGCAAGAAATAACAATGTATTCGTGTTTCTATAGAACCTAATACACAAGAAAAAAAAAGTGGTTTGGGGCATTACCCTTCTAAGATTATGCAAGCAACAAAGAGACCCTCACTAAATATCAACACCATCATGTGCAATCCTAAACCAACTCTTAACCTCAAGCATCTAAAATTGATTGATACAACTTGTGAAGCATCATTGGAGTATTTAAAAGATGATGAAGCCTTGAAAAAGATGCTAGGAGTTTATGATCAAACATTTAATCCCCTTAAAAAGAAACAGTTTACATGTGCTCTGATTAGTACCAAGAAAAAATATGGAGAAGAAGAAAGTAGTGAAGTTGACATGAACAAAGAAGAATACAACCTTGAATTTTTGAAACAAAATGCGCTTCCTTTAGGAGATACCATGGACATATAGATGGATGCTAACAATTAATACAAGGTGATTAAGATAGGAAAGTTCCTCGATGATGAAGAACAAGAAGACCATGCAACTTTACTTCATGAATTTCCTGAATTGTTCACTTGGACTTATTTAGATGTGCTAGGAATTGATCCTAAGATTATAACACACAATATAGTCCTCACTGAAAATGCTAGGCCTATTAGACAAAAGATTCAAAAAATGAACCTTAAGATAGCCTTATTAGTTAAGGCCGAGATTGAAAAGCTCCTTGAAGCTGGTTTTATAAGACCTATAGATTATTCTCCTTGGATCTCAAACATTGTCGTAGTCGCAAAACTGAACAATCATATTAGGATGTGTATGGACTTTCATGATTTGAATAAAGCATCTTTCAAAGATGTTTTTCCCCTTCCTAATATTTACATGATAGTAGATTTGACTGTTGGACATGCTTTATTGTCATTCATGGATGGATTTTCTAGATATAATGAAATCCCTATCAACCCTTAAGAGCAATATAAAACAACATTTATGACAACTTGGGGAAAATTTTATTGGGTAATGATGCCTTTTGGATTGAAGAATGTGGGTGCAACATATCAACGAGCTATGACACTAATATTTCATGATTACATACATAAGATTTTGGAAGACTATGTTGACGATATTCTATCTGAATATTTAACAAGACACGACAATGTGAATTTCCCTCAAAAAATCTTTGAGTGAATCTGAAAATACAACATGAGATTGAATCTAAAAAAGTGTGTATTTGGTGTAGATAGTGGAAAAATTCTAGGTTTTATCATATCTCATAGAGGCATTGAGGTGGACACGAAGAAAATTGATGTTATGGTTAACATTCCACCTCCTAGAAACATCTTCCAATTCGATACCTTACAAGGAAGAATTCAGGCTATCCTTCATTTTTTTGTATCCTTAGCGAATCGAACATTACCATTTACACATATCCTTAAGAAAGAGGTTCAATTTAATTGTAAGAAAACTTTTAAGAGTTTGAAAGATTATCTTTCTACTCCTATTTTATATCCTACTATACAAAAAAAACCATTCATCTTATATGTACATCAACATTAGCCCACGCTCTTGCAACATCATTGGTTCAACAAGATGAAAATGGTAAAGAGCATCCTATTTATTATATTAGCCAGACTATGGTTGATTACAAGAAATGATACATAATGATAAAGAAACAACGTTTGGCTCTTGTATTCACTACTAGTAAGTTGCGACATTACTTATTGAATGCTGAAATACATGTGATAACAAAATTTGATCCTTTAAAACATCTTTTTACTAAAATCTATCTATCAAGATGATTAGCTAAATGGGTTATTTTGTTGATTGAGTTTGACCTTAAGTTTGTTTCACAAAAAGCAATCAAAGGACAAGCCTTGACCAACCAATTAACTGACTCTCCTTCTCCCCTGGCATTACCTAATCAAGAAGCATTTCTTGATGAGAGTGTATTGACTATTCAAGAACATGAAAATGCATGGGAATTGTATTTTGATGGATCTAAGTGTAGAAAAAACTCTGATGTGGGAGTTATAATAGCTCCACCTAGAGGAAAATCTATTCCCTTATCATATCAATTAAATTTCCTATGCACAAACAATATCGTAGAGTACGAAGCATTAATCCTTGGATTACACACCACTTTAACTTTGGGAGCCCAAGACATCAAAATATTATGTGATTAGAAATTAATCATTAAACACATAAATGGAACATATCAAGTGAAACATGAAAAATTATCGAAATAGAAAGATCTTACAATGACTCTATTGGAGAAGTTTGATTCATTTACCATTAATAACATCCCACAAAAAGATAATAGACATGCGGATGTAATGGAAAGCACAAATTATCTAATATCCCCTCAGGATCCCTCAAAAGACTTCATATTTTTCATCCACACAATTATGAAACCATCGATTGAGCATAAAACAAATGATATATTGGCAATCACCACAAAAAACTTTAGCGAATGGTATGCATCGATATTTGATTATTTAAAAATTGGTATGTTTCCCGAGTCCATAACTAGGAATACTAGAAGACAAATTCAAACACTTGCATCTAAGTATATAATTCTCGTTTGTTGCGTTGTATCGAAGGTCATTTGATGGTCTCTTACTTAGATTCCTTAAACAATCTAAAATCCCAAAAGCACTTGAGCAAGCTCATTCAGGTGCTTGTGGAGGACATTTGGATAGTGAAAAATTTAATTCATATATGATATTATGTCGCAAAAAAATGTATCCTTGACATTTGTGCTCATTTGGGTCTTTCTTGTGGATTTTGGCCTAGTTTTGCCTAGATTTAATGTTGTAATATGACCAACATATTCACATTAGGTCTTGAACCCTTGTAAATCAATAAGAGTTTTATAGTGTCTTGTAAAAGTGTTGTGAAGTGTTGAAACACAAAAGTTCACACTTTTCTAGGACCTTTCTATTGTAATTCACCTATACAACCTCTTTTTATCACTTACCAAGCCTTATTTCAAAGTGTTGTAAGGAGTTGTAATAAACTCTCACACTTTCCTAAGCTTGTCATCAATAAATTGCCCCTTTCTCATGTTTAAATGACCCCATTATGCACTTACAGGTCCTATTTAACTGTATTTCGGAAGACAACCCTGTTAAACATCATTAATCACACTTTAATTCTCGATAATTAGCAAATTTTCCTTGGTGGGACCAAGTTGCCACCTTGGGCGACTTAGTCCCATTTGGCTTAAAAATCAAAATTACTTTAATATTTTGGCGGGATATTGTTCTTTAAACCCTAAGGTTGGCCTGTGATGAGGTATTTTTTGAGAAATTAGGGAAAATCATGTATAAATAAAGGGTTTTCCCCTCATTTTCACCCCTAGGACATATTCATTCATTCATTCTCCTTTCTTCATTCATCATTCTTCTCAAGCAAGCTAGGGTTTGAGCATTCTAAGGCACCATGACATGTTTATGAAGCATGCAAGGGAAGATTCTTCAATGATCATTACAAAAACTCAAGATCTACCATCAAGGAAAGGTTTTGAATCCATTGTTTCATGCTTTCTTTCATTATCTCTTCATTTTGGTTTAATTACCTAAAAGGGGTTTGACCAAGGCAAACCCCCATGCCCTAACATCCAACATTTATTTCTCTCTTTGTGTGATTTGCAGGTCTTGTTTGTATATTTTTCAAATAGAAGGATTGGAAAAGTTGTCATCAAAGTGTCAAAGCCCTTCAAGGTTGTCAAAACCCTAAGAAAAGCTTGGAGAACACCTATAGGCCGAATTTTGCAGTTTCGAATCTAGAAAATTACTAGGAGCAGAAGTGCAGGTCAATGTTTATAGATTCCCCTTTCGAATCTTTAGAAAAGTCTAAGTGGATACTTTCCCCAATTGTGGCGACTTAGTCCCACTATGCATATTTTTTAGAGATTTATGCAGATTCAGACACCCATTTGGTTGAAACAGGCTCTGGTGCAGTTTTCCATAATTTTCTCGAAACTGGACTAAGTCGCCCAGTTTGGCAAAAGTGTCTAGCTAGGCTTAAAAATCATATTTTCTAGAACCTCAAGGATATTCACAGTCTTCACTCTAGCCTCTACCATTTTCCAGGTGCACACCTTCTATTTCACAGTTTTCTATCTTGTTTCATGGTCATTTCTAGGTCATTTAGTATAAGTTTGTATATCACATTGTGCTTTCAAGTATTCTATGTTTTCCAAGTTTGCACTTGGTGGTGAACCCCTTCTATCCATTTTCATCCCCAAGAACTCTCCCTTTGACAAATTTCAATCTCCCTTGCATTGGAATCTCTAGGCTTTGTTCTTGAATGTAGCATAGATCTTTGTCCCTTTTCCTTTAGGTGCAAAACCTTAGAGGTACAACGAAGGTGAAAAAATCTTCGTTATAGATATTACTAGAGAGATATGGAACAAGATAGATTTGCATATGTTAAGAAATGTTGAAAATGTCAAGAACATAGCAGACTAATTCATGCTCTTTCCTCTGAGCTTCATGCACAAGTCCCTATTTAGCCTTTTTCAGTGTGGGCCCTAGACATCATTGGAAATATTTCACTTCCCTTCTTCACTAGATATATATTCATAATCACTGCAACAGACTATTTCATGAAGTGGGTGGAAGCAATTTCCCTTTGTTCGACAACTATTGATGTAATATGTCATTTCATATTGGAACACATTATTGCTTGTTTCAGACTCCCTTTTGCTTTAGTACCGAACAATGGGACACCATTTAAGAATAAGGATGTGAAGAATTTCTTGTAAATTTTTAACATACAACATCACTTTTCAACATCTTATTACCCATAATCTAATGGTCAAGTTGAATCAACTAATAGAACCCTCGAAAAAATTCTAAGGAAAACAGTAAGAAAAAACAATAAAAATTGGCATACACAGCTAACATATGCATTATGGGTAGATATCATATGAACGTTAGAGCATCAATTAGACATACCCCTTATAACCTTTTCTATGGAACCAAGGCAATAATTCCCTTGGAGTTAGAGATCCCTTAATTAAGAATCGATCTTCAAGGGGTTATTGATGACAATACTTATAAAGAACAATGATTGCATCAATGCTCTTGACCACCTTCAGGATTATTCTAAAAGAATGTAGTGTAGTGATAATGATAATGTAATACCTCATTCCTTTAATAAAGGTGATTTGGTGTTATACGAGAATCACCTTAATGTCAATGCTAACTCGATGGAAAAAGGAAAGTTCAGCCCTAGTTGGTTAGGCCCTTACATAATGAATGAAAATTATGGATCTGGGGCTTATATGGTAATAGAAATGGATAGTACACCTCCTCAAGAATCTATTATTGTCACACACTTGCACTGGTATTATGTCTAATCTTTTTGAATAGTGTGAATTATAAAGCAGTGGTGTTAGAGTTAGTATATGACAGTCTATGTGCTCTCGTATTGCTTCATTCTTGATAAAAAATTACTAGTGTGTCTTGGATACTAAAGTGGTTATTTAATAAGATTACTTTAGGTTTCATACTATTCAAGTTCATCTTGTGTTTTATGTTAGATTAGATCCTTATATGCATTTAATGTTCTTTAATTAGATCATAGGTGCATTTAATTTAACATAGCATACTTAATCACAATGTTGCATCTAAAATAAACTAGAATAAGTTTTAATTAGATCACATAAAACATGTTAAATCATGGAGACATTTATTAAATAGTCTTACAAAGATTATATAATCAATCACATTGCCATTTAACATTAAATGCATTAACAGAAGTAATTACACATCAAATTATTATTATATATATATATATATATATATATCAAATTTTTATGTACATGTTATCAATATATACAATTCTACTAAGGTCTATGACTATTAGATCCCTCGGGAAAAGTTTCTCACATCTGTCTAGAGGAGATCTATTGTGAGACAGTGGTATGCGATCGTGATCATGAACCATCAAGTACATTTAGAGCATACTGTAAACCCTGTACCTGTCTAAGGGCCTCTCGTCAATCCTCCACTAGATGATCTCTCTTTGCCTATAGTCTGGCTACCTTTGACTAAATTCTCTCAATCTTTGTTGGGGCTTGAGACGATTGAGCACTTTGGGTAGCTTTGGTTTGGTGGGTGTGCCTCTTGAAACTCTCATACGCTACCCATAGTCTATCATATGGATCGAATAGATTTGGATCCTCCTCCATGATGGGTGGAGGCAAATAATCTGTATTAGTATCCTCCGCATAGACTGATGGATGCACTATCTCCATAGAAACCTAGCGATAGAGATCATGAAGGTCTCTCACAAATCCTTCAAGATTGAAATCATAAATATAATCAGTACACATCATGATATGTATATGGACATGTAGTCACGAAAATAGTAAACCACACCTTGGAGGAATAGAGCACATGGATAGGGTTCCTATTTCACACTTTCTACACTCAAAGACACCTTAGAGATCTTAATCCAATGAAGAATGAATGAAGAGATTTGAAAATAGGGTATCCTAGGATATGATTTTAGATTACAAGAGGGATTCACCACCAAGCTAGGGCTTGGAAAAATGTATCACATGCAAGATGAAATGCAAAATGTAGTTTGATGCAATACTTTACTAAATGACTTAGAAATGTAAACAAAGCAAAATAGAAAGCTATAAAACAAAAAATGCGCACCTAGAAACTTGTTGGAGATGGAATGGAGCTCTAAAATCTTGGAAATTTTGACTTTTTCCAACTGGGACTCATTCGCCAACCTAGGTGAATCAGTCCCAGATTAGGATTTCTACATAGGAGTAGGTTTCAGGCAAACGGGTATTCGAATCTGCAAAGATCTCCCAAAAACACCTATAGTGGGACTCATTCACCACTTGTAGTGAATGAATCCAGTTTGGATTGTTTGGAATTTCAAAGTTCTAATTTGCTCCTCTCAGTATGCTCTTTTTGCTTCTCCAGGTTTTTGGATCTCAAACCTTGATTTTTGGGGTTGTAAGTGACTTTTTGTTAAGATTTTGACCTTGCAAATGCAGAGACAACTCCAAGAAACTTGTAACCGAATATTTAATGATATCCAAGTCTTCAAAGCACCTAGATATATAACCACACAAAGAAAGAGAGGTAAAATGTTTATTGTTAGGGTATGGGGGTTTGCCTTGGTCAAACCCCTTTTAGATAATTAAACAAAATTATGAGACAATGAAATGAAGGCATGAAACATGAAACAAAGAACATGAATATGGAAAAGAATACCTTAAATGATGTCTTGTAGATGATGTTTTATAAATATGCAACTAAACATGAAATTTCCATGAAGGATGTATATCTTGATCTTTGACATAGAACAATGCTTGATCTTGGATCTTCAATGCTACATCACAACACTAGCTCACTAACATGCTTGATGCTTGATATGCTTGACATGATCATAGATCTTGAATTAATGCAACAATTGATGAAGAATCTCACCCTTGGATGATCTTGAAAGCTATCTTGATGACCTTGGAATGCTTAACCCTTTCTTTCTTAACCTGATATGATGTACGCTTATGTTTCTTAGATTGCTTAGGTGAAATAAAGATTTGAAAGATTTTTTATATAGGCAAGCCACTCAAATGACCATTAATTGGATCCCCAAGTCTGACATGAGATAAATTTGAACTTAAAACCCCATTTTTCCTGCTTAAACGTCAAAAATAGGCCAAACGGGACTCATTCACCCAAAGTGATGAATTGGTCCCATAGGGGCCATTTCAAGGGCTAAAGTGTCAAGGAGATGAGAAATTAAGTTTATATGTTGATATTGTCATGTTTTTTTATCATGATATGCCTTGGGATGCACAATATGGGGTCATAGGGGCCTATATTAAGGTCATAAATGCAAGGGGGTCCAAATTCCAATGTGAAAGTGTAAATAAATGCACTTTACAACACTACATTCAGGAAAAATTGGGTCTAATTAGCTTAGAAGGGACCTAAATCACATGTGAATGTATAAAACAAATTACAACACTATATTAGGTCCACTTAATTTATAAGACCCTTAGATTCAATGTGAAGATGTAAATAAACATATTTTATAACATTAAATTAGGGCAGAGTTAAGTTTATTTAGCTTAGATGAGCCCAAAACCTAATGTGGATGTGTAAAACTCATCATAACACTAGATCTTGGGGAAATATCAAGTCCAATTTATCATTAATTATTCCCAAGTCAAGCAAGGAAAAGTCTTCATTTTTTGGTGGTCACAAGACATAAAATTAAAAATTAAAGCATAAGCATAAGGCATGGCAGTAAATAAAATATCATCACCTAGCTCTCTGGCTAGCTGTGTAAAGACAAACTCATCATGTGTATGGGGCATGAAGGATGTGCTAGCCTCTCCATGACTGTAGGTGCTTGTGTCTGCTATAGTTGTTGACTGTGATCTAGTCACATGAGTTGGAGTTGGTTCTCCCCACTCATGGCCCACTAGATCCTCGTCTATTGTCTCATCACCCTCACTCATCATTTTGCTCCTCCTCATCCTCCTCTTCAACCTCATCCTCTTCATCCTCCTCCTCTTGGCCATCATAATCAAGATCTGCATCCTCATCATACTCCTCATCTATCACATTTATAAATATGTCTACAACCCTGAAGCGTACCTCCTCAGCTTTGTCCTCCTCCTCGTCTCCCTAATCTGGGAATGGCTTTGCATCGCTTATCGTCTCATCCATCAGGAATACATGAGTTGGCTGTGTTGTTGACCACCACTCCTCATAGGCATCTGTGGTACCAACATCATCAACATCAGTGACTAGAGGCATATCATGATCCTCGTAATTTGAATCACTATAGATGACATCCTCAGGCATGAATCGTCTAGTATCGTCAAGCCTCTAGGCACTCCGTACTAATCTCCTAAAAGAGGTTTGTGTCATGGGTACTAGTACCCACACCTGTCCAAATTATTGCATGACACGATCATAGTAGAAAGGTCATACTATGTAATCGTGTTTGCCTATCAAAAATCTCTCCATATGCAATCTCCTCATCTGACAAAGTCTCATCCGACCATTTTGGTATAAGCTCGTAAGGTCTCCATATGATATCCTCCTCATCCAATCACTTGAATGAGACTCTCCAAAAATGCAAGTCACCATACTGCCATAGCCACCATAATGGATAGTTGAATGCCTGAGGATACCTTGGGGCTAATGCACATGGAAATCCCATTGGCCTCATGCATGTGATATGCTCTAGGCACAACACCTATAGCAATGTAAAATGTACGATGTTATCGATATCATGAAATTAAAATTGCCCAAGATCATAATATAAGTGCACAAGGATGTTTGACCCCCAAGCATACATGGTCCTATTCTCTTCCATCCCCTATATCATATGTACTATTCCTCCCTCTAAATGAGCTTTGTGGGCATCAGGGATGAGCACTAGTGCTACAGTGAACATCATAATCTATGCAACAAATGGGGCCCATGAATATAGCAACATCGGTAGATCGATCCATGGCCTCATGCTAATGTCAGGAACTAGACCTCCAATGAAATACTGTATATCATATTTCATCTCCCAAAATGACCAATCTACTTGGAAACATACCCTCTCGCCCCAAATCGGAACTCAAAGTACATGCAATGGACATTCTCTAGCTTGATGGCCATCTCGTCGGTGGGAAGGTGAAACATGCATGTGTCTGCATTCAACTACTCTACCAATACCATCAACATAGCATCATGGTACCTCGTGGGGGGAATGAGGTACACATAATACAATCCTATAGTGTGTAATATCTCTCTATCCTCCTTTGATAACATTGGGGCTAGCTCTTAGAGGTGACTGATCTATTGGCTACCAAGACATTGCCGCTAACAAGGAGGAATCTAACAAAAAAGAAAAAAAAAATGTCTTATAAGCATTCTATAATCTTAAATCTATACATCAAAAATTAACAAAGTGTACTAAAGTTGTTCTAGTATACTCTTTTAAGGATCCTAGACACTTTAGACCCCTTTTGGGATACTTCACGAAGAAACGAGAGACTTTGTGACAAAAAGGGACACTTCACGACAAAAGGGAACACTTTAAGAATAAAGGGGAGACTTCATGAAAAAAGTGATGCTTTGTGAAATTTTTTTCCATGGAAATAAATTAACCTAGAAATGCATAGAAATCATAAAATAAATGTTTAAGGACAAAGCTAAGGCAAAAAAATCAACTCACCTAATAATGATGCTCATCGCGGGCCACCTGATCTCGTAGGACATCCAGTCTCGGAGGCTTGTAATATCATTGGCTCAAAATCTTCAGTCAATCTTTACCAAATGCAAGCTACAAGAAGATAAATGTCAAAATAGTTAGATATTGCTTCACTTTTTACTCTTATATAAGTTAAAATTAGGGTTTTTACTATAGCAGGGTTAAAAAGTGCATTTCATTCAAATTAACATAACGAGAGCTACAGATCTATTTTCGATGCCATTTGTTGTGTTGGAATCATGATTCTTCTCCCGTACTCATCAAATGTCTATCATTATATGGTATGGTACTTGGAAATACCCTATGATGTGACTTACCCTATTTTATGTGGCTAGAATTCTACCTTGATTCCACCCCCATAAAGAAAGAAAAATTAAGGTGGGGCATACATATACCTCGAATTTGATTTCTTGAAGAAGTTAGATAAGAGGATTTTTGGAAAAATAAATAATTCATGTTGTAGGATGCGATTCCTAGCATTAAGGTTTTGCAAATAGCTACAATGGGGGCTTCATTCTCTCGTGTTGTGAATGAACCTATATGAGTATCCTTTTATGAAATGAAGTGTATTGTCTAGATTCCTTTAGGTTGCATATGCACGTAGAGTAATATGTGCACTAAAGTGGGGGCTAGATGTAATGATGAAAATTGACCTCCTTCTTAGAGAGGAAAATTTCTCATTTAATCTTTGGACGGGTGTATGGAAATGGTAGCAATTTCGTGGACAACTTTCAAAAAAAAATTGAAAAGAAATATTGTGCTCGTGTTATTGCTTGTTAAAAGCAAAAAAAAGAAGTTAAAATCAGTCATTGTTATTTCGATTGTTTTTTTCTTGCAGCCATGGCCAAAACCCCCATACTTACGTGCTCACGTTCTAGGAGGGGAAATTTAACAAATTGTTTCACCAACCATTTCTATTTCTTCTCAACGATGGTGCCACAATGACGAGGAGATGTGAGAGGTAAGGCTTTTGTGGTTTTTGTTGTGAATTAGTTAGTTTTAGGTTGAATTTGATATATCTTTGTTTTAATTTTTAGGAGATGCAAATCAAATTGCAAACCCTCAAGATCAAAATCAACCACAACGACAACCTCCTCCACCAATCACTCAACCCCCTCCTGGCACTCAAAAAAATTTAATGAGTGAAATTGAGAACAATAAAAAACAAATTGAGGATTTGATCAGTAGGTTGAGTGATCCAAATGGTTCAACCATAGAATGAATGACCCTAGCAAATTCATTGAAAGATATGGTAAAAAATGTAGATTCAATTAGCAAACAAATAACTGGATGGCAAGATAGGAGGCAGGCGGCTAGGGACTATTATGAAAATTAACTATCATACAAAGATGTAAAGGATTTAAAAATTACAAAAGGTGATTTGTGCTCATTATTCACCAACCCACGCACAAATAAAAATCTTACCCTCAATGCGAAGAGGTTTCCTATCCATTGGTGCCACCACCAACTGATTAGTTACCAGTTTTACGATAAGTGGTACATGGTCTTCGATTACCCACCATGCAAAAACTGCGAGGTCCCGCAATATTTCCTTAGGAAACTATACAATGAGTTCATATTGAACAAAATCCCAAATTATTTTGATATGAGGGATTTCTAGGGGATAGGTGGGGGGTCAGCTCCAGATAGACCCGGTGCACAACCAGATCCTACGTGGCAAGGTAGATGAGCTCTCGCTAGGCCACCTCATGAGCAGGTTGTTATGCCTTTCATCATGAAGGAAAGTGTTGACGTAGAGACATTGCAAGAAATCATCACTTTGACCCAGAGTGTCATCCATCATACTAGCCCTATTCTAAAGCACCATCCAGGGGAGTCTTCGAGTGGTGGTCGTCAAACTCATGTGTGTCAATCTTGCGGGGCTACTTGTTCATATGATCCCACCGACACTCAGGAGATAGGTACACAGGATCCGTTTGTAGCTATGGAGATGGAGAGGGCAGCTGGCATTTTGCATGAGGCATATGGCATTGATAGTCAGGTAAAAGTTAGTGCATGTTCATTGAATTTAATTTATTAAATTTTGAGTTTGAAATGAAAGATTAACTAATTTTTTTTTATGATTTTAATAAAATTGCAGGGTCATAGTATTGAGACTGGATACACTTTCCCCCCACCAACTTATTTTTACAGTACACCTATTGCTGGGGTATGTAACTAGTAAACAATTATAAATTTATTGCATGTTAATAGCATTGTTTTACGAATGGTAATTTAATATGAGATTTTGGATGTTGAACAGACTAATATTGGAGGTTTTGATGGAACACTTCCCAGTGGCAGTGGATTTACTCAAACCTACATGGAGGTAATAGAATAAAGAGTTTAATTAATGAATCAAGTACTTAATAGATTTGTGTAGTTTATATGCACATCGTTGATTACGTTGAATAATTTATTGTTTTATTTTCAGATGATGCAAGCCGAAACACCTACGAATGTGACGAAAGCAATGGATATTGGTGTGTCATCTACTATAGAATCCTCGATGGCTCTGATAGGAGAGGTATGAGGCAAATTAGTAAATTTCAATTTACATTTGTTGTTATAGATGTTAGTTAGTGAAAAATCAAATCATTATTGATTCGCGTAGTTTAATTTCTATTTCTATGGTTTATACAGGGCTTGAGCATGCCTGAGCATGGATGTGAGAATATTTCCCCCGTGGAGAGAGATCATGAGATGGTGGTAAGTGATTATTTTGTCAAATATATCACTTTTTATAATGTAATTTCTATATATTCATGTCTTTACTTCTTATTGTAACAGTCAAAACTTCACCATGGACTAAACACTAGAAGGAGCAGCAGGAGCACTCCTCGATCGTAGCAAAAATGAGTGACAGACCTATCACCATCCGATCAAAGAGGAAAGGGAAAGAATTTATTTCCAGGGCATGGAGAGCAATGACTTTTGATTCCAGAGCCCTTTGTTGTATGCCTACATGGCAATTTTGTCAATATTTTTATTGGACATATTTGACATTGTATGCCTATATGGGATTCTCGTAAGCCTATATGGCTATTTTGTACATATACTTCATACTTATACCTACATATATTGATGTATGCCTACATGGATATTTGGTTAATACAAATATCTTTTATTGATGCCTGTCCATATTTGCATTCTAAAGTGATGGTTCAATAGATATGAGTTATGTGTTTTTAAGTGTTTACTTTACAACTTACATGTATACTTTGTGATTTACATGCGTTCGAATGTATACTTTGTGGCTTACGTGTTTTCATGCGTATACCTTGTATTCGTGCATAATACATTGTATTAATTTGTGTATACTATGTATTCATGTGTATATGTTTTGAGGCTTACATATTTTTCAGTACTTGTGCTTCCCTTATTGACATGTACATGCTTGAATTATTCACGTGTATAGTTATTAATTGGTTAGCCCTAGCATTGATCATTGTTATCCTTCCTGATTTGTCTTGAATATTAATTGATTGATGCTAAACAACCTTATCTAAAAGAAAAAAACACGTTTACAATTGGCATTCCATGAAATGATTCATAAAAATATTCCAATATGTTCTTTATCTAAAATCTGGAGGTTGTACCAAGAACGGGATCAACAAGTTTATATCAAAAATCTAAAAAATAGAGAATAGTGTGAATAATTCTTATTAGATCTTCTCCAAAATTTCATCAACAACCTCCATTCGAGCCTCTCAAGGCTTTACATAGTGTTTTACACCCTTCTCTAACTGATCCACACCCTCAACTAACTAAAAACCAATTTTCAAAACAAGTAACCGTTGCATTTCAAATTTGTTGCTTTAAGCAACTTACAAATTTGCAACTTTAGATTCCTCCAACCTAATGAGTACATCTAATGACCTCTAAACCCACAAAAATGGCGTACAAATAGCCTTATTACATCAACAAAACTCAATTCTTTCACAATCATATACAATTTCACAAATTTTCCCTCAAAGGCTACAAAGACAACTTCTAGTGCAAGATTGAAATTTTCACATTTTTTATCACTAGAACCAAAAGTCGCCCTAAAACATACCTAATGGTCTTAATTGACCTTATTCAAGACAAAGCATGCTCAAAATAACCACAACAACCTATTGACCAACCTATTCACCATCAAATAATCACTAAAACCATTGAACTAGACCTTCGTCATCAAATGGAGGAACAAGGTGCTTTGCACCAATGATCATATGTTTTTTGTGTGGAATACTCAAACTTATCAACCGTCATTTGTATGTTTCTCTTTTCCAGTGTTTTGCATGCCATCATAAGGGATCAAGCCGGTTGAATGCAAGTCAGATCAATTCCACGTGTTTGGGTGAGAAAGAGGACCATCCCTAGCATAAAACTACCTATTGGGATGTGTTGGAGTAGTTATTTTGGTCACATGAATTGAAAAACGAAAGTTGCACCACTTTGCAACTTTGCACAACTTGAATTTGACACTTTTTCCATCAAGTGAAAATCCATTGCTATGGGAAAACCACTTCGAGATAGCCAAAACTAAGAGAGGTTTTTGTAGAGGGGCCCAACGCGATTCTTTAGGATGAGACGAGAAGTTTCTAAGCATCACGGTATCCGAGTAATAACATGCTGAAGTTTGCAAACATTTTGCACTTTGGACCCTTAAGGGATCGATCTGGTGGAACGTAGCTCAAAGCAATTCCACGTGTTCCGATGTAAAAGAGGACCATGCCTAGTGTAAAAATACCTATTTGGATGTGTTAGAACAATCTGCTTGGTCCCACGAGTTGCAAAGAAAAAGTTGCACCACTTTGCAACTTTGCACAGCTTGAATTTGACACTTTTTCCATCAAGTGAAAATCAGCTGCCATGGGAAAACCACTCCGAGATAGCCAAAATAGAGAGAGGTTTTTGTAGAAGGGCCCAACACAATTATGTAGGATAAGACAAGAAGTTTCTAAGTGTCACGGTATCTGAGTAATAGCATGTTGAAGTTTGCAGTCATTTTGCACTTTGGACCATTAAGGGATCGATCTAGTGGAACATAGCTCAGAGTGATTCCGCATGTTTCGGTGTGAAAGAGGACCATGCCTAGTGTAAAAATATCTATTCAGATGCCTTGGAATAGTTCAGTTGGTCACATGAGCTGCAGAGAAAAATTTGCACCACTTTGCAACTTTGCACTGCTTGAATTTGACGCTTTTTCCATCAAGTAAAAATTCGCCGCCACTGAAAAACCACTCCAAGATAGCCGAAACCGAGAGAGGTTTTTGTAGAGGGACCCAACGTAATCCTATAGGATCAGATGAGAAATTTCTAAGCATAATGGTATTCGAATAATAGCATGCTGAAGTTTACAACCATTTTGCACTTTGGAGCCTTAAGGGATCGATCCGGTGGAACATAGCTCAGAGCGATTCCGTGTGTTTCGGTGTGAAACAAGACCATTCCTAGTTTAAAAATACCTATTTAGATGTGTTGGAGCAGTTAGTTTGGTCACATGAGTTGCAGAGTGAAAGTTGGACCACTTTGCAACTTTGCACTACCTAAATTTGACACTTTTTCCATCAAGTGAAAATTTTCCGCAACGGAAAAACCACTCTGAGATAGCCAAAACCAAGAGAGTTTTTTGTAGAGGAGCCTATTAGAACTGAAAATTTCCATCTAAAACCCTAAGGTTTTCTCACAAATTTCCATAAAAATCCACTAAAATCCTAAGGGTTTTTTCTCATTTTAACCTCATATTCTCCATTAAAACTCTAAAATATTTTGTCCATTTTCCTACCTTTGTCATGAAAATTTTGATTTCACCACCTTTCATAAAATGAAAGTAGCCTATTCTTTATAAACATTTCCACCTTAATCATGTTTCATATGCCAACACCCTTTACCGCTTTACCATGGCCTTTTGCAAGGTGGCTCGTGGTATAGCGGTGATGGTTGGACAATAGTCAAGGTAAATGCTATCGCTGCATCGCAAGTGGTTAGCACATACACCACAGTAGTGTGGTGGATAGTCAATAGATGAACGAAGGTGAGCAGTTTGGAGGTTCACCGCGTTACTGTGGGTAGCACGGTAAATCGTTAGCAACTAGCAAAGGAAGTGGCGAGCGGTCAGAGAAAGCAGTCAAGGAGTGGTTGACAAGGAGATACCGCGGTATCGCAACCGTCAAAGCCGATAACCGTGGTAAGGTGGTGAACGGGAGGTAAACAGCGAAGCGGTTACCGTGGTACTGCTGGTAGTCAAGCCAGTGACCGTGGTAGCGCGGTAGACCTGGAGATAACCGTCTCGATGAGCGGAGATGGAAACAAAGGATAACAGTTAGCAGTTATTGCAATACCACGGGGAGTAGCTAGATAGACCACGGTGGTGGCGGTAAGAGGAGATGGAAGTCGTGATAGTCAGTGGTGGGACCCGTCAAAGTCAAAGCAGTAAAAGAAATAAAGAAAGCCATGGAGACATAAAGTATTAAAAGAAGAAAGGGTATAAAGTAATAAATCAAAGGTGAACTATGTAAAATTATTTGATTTTCCGATAAGGCAATTAATCAAATATTTTATTTCCTGTCACAAAATTCAAATGGCTATAACAAAAAACTGAAGGGTTGTGACTCTTCGAATTTTATTGTATAAATCTATTGTAAAAGAGGATAATGGTTAGGGGTTAGGGTAGGAGTCAGATTTTCTTAGAAATAAAACTAGCAATGGAAATAATGTACAGAGCCTCTCTTGAAACAAGGCAATGGAGATTAATATGTTAAACTGGTGAATTCCATTATGTGTTCAGTTGTTGTGTTATAATTATTTATATTTCCTATCTTGTATTTCCAACTTGCAGTCCTCTGATCATTTAAACCAATATGTCAAGTATGTGTTTGGTTTATCAAGGTGTAATTTTTCACTTTGTGTGATTTCATTAATTGGTGTTTGCATGTCAGAATTAAATTCTTTTAATAAGTCACAGTGGTATTAGGATTTCTTTTGGATTGTTGAAGAAGAACTTGGTAGGAAAACATTCCAGCACTATTTGTGCGAGACATAAATAAATGAAGTTGTATGCTAGTCATTAGAATTTCATTTTCGGAGTGCCTAGTAGCTCGAATTAAGACAGAAAGGGAAAAATACACAATTCTTGATAATTTAAATTTGTTGCCCATGTGGATAGAAGGAACTGATCTACCTCAACCCAGAGATCAGATTTGATACAATTAATATTTTCAAATGCTTTCATTTTTGCAGTAGGAGTAGGAGTAGTTTTAGTGTTTATGTTTATCCACTTCCATTTGCCATTATGGGTAGATTGTTGCATCAAGAAATACATTTAAATGTGCATCATTCATTAGGTTCACCCGCCTTGGTCTAGTAGAACCTAAAGAGAAGAAGGTACAATTGCATCAATTGGCTTTGTACGTTGGCCAAAAATGTAGTAAGAGCTTGGCAAACTCTTTTGGTCAAAACCTGCATTTTTGACACCCAATAGTTTGGCGACTCTGCTGGGGAATTACTTAGGAAGTGTTGAGCCTTTCCATTTATAGAGTCAACAAAGTTTCACATTTTTTTTTGGAGATTCCCCTGGGGGAAAACAAAATCAATCCATTTCATTTTCCTACTTTTGGAAAAGTAGGTGGCGACTCTGTTTTAGATTTGATAAATAATGCATGGATATTGTGGAACAGTCACATTTTTTCAAGATGTTAGAAGAAGAGAGAAGACAACAGTCAATAAGAGAATTGAAGGAATTGAGACAACAGAGGTTACAAGTGAACTAACAATTGCTGCAATTAGGAGTCAAAGGTGCTCAAAATACATCACCAAATAGGCCATCATACAGTGAGAATGAAGTCATAAGTGCCAAGAGATCTTGGACACCACAAGTGCCCTATGATGCAACTAAGGAGAACTCTGGAAACAAAGGTAATGTACTCTATTCACAACCAAGTACTTTTGATGAGTATATTCAAATTGAAGAGAGAGGGAAAAATCTTGTGGATGGTTTTTTTGATATAAGGAGATATAAGGGAGAATCTATGAGTTTTTTAGACAACAAGATGGTAGATGTCTGTATGCAATTACCTCCTCATTTTAGGCCCACAAGACCCATATTTGTTGCACAATTTTTGAGAGCATCAGAGCCTGAATCAATTTATTGGTCAGAGTTAGTAAAACAACATGCCTTTGATGTAGTAAATAAATTTATTGACTCCATTCTTGGGACAAGGGATGTGGGTACTACTAGTAATGTTTCAGAAGCTGCAATAGAAGAAGATACCATGCTGTCTAACAGTGAAGATGTGGAGAGTTACTCTTGCATAACAGATTGTGAGTCAAATTGTGAAGATGAAATAGTGGATATTGATCTTCAATAGGATGATTGTTGCAACTATTATGAAGATCAAGAAGAGGTTGGAGACATGGTAGAAGATATGGAAGTAGAGACTTGTTCACTTAGTAGTGAGCAAGTTTCACATTTGTTAACTCTGGAATACTAGAAGTATGCACATGAAAGTGGTTCCAAGACTTTGGTCCCAGCCTATATATGCTTTGACAGTGAAGATACTATGTGTAGTGATTCAAATGGTTCCATGTCCATCTCTCACAGTGATGAAAATATTGAAGCTGATCATGAATTTGTTTGTGTCCAAAAGGAGGTATGTGATTTAAATATTTTTGCCTGCAAAAGGAAGATATTGGTTTACATGTAATTGATGATGAGTGCACAACATTTGTTGATTCAATTATGTATGAGGATGACTGTATGAATCAAAAGTGTATGTCAGTACAACCTGGTGATAGGAAAGAAATGGAAAGTAATTTTAATTTGATTAATTCAGAAGATGCTAATGAGGTAGAATATTTTGATTTCCACAAAAAGCATTCTGATTTTCAGATCCCAGTACAGCTGCTTGATCATTTAACAACATATGACAGTGAGAAAACCGATGAATGTTTTGTTGAATGTGGATACACTTTGTATGTTGGGGGTGATAAGGAATTCTTACATGATGAATTGTAGAATAATTAATTGAATAAGAGTCAAGTTGAACACAATGATTTCTTGAAGGTTTTCAATGGCAGTGCATGTTGCAGGGCAAGTGGAATGGATAGTTTCAAGAGAAACCTGATGAACTCACACCAGAATAAGGTCTATGACAGAGGAAAGTGCAGGATTTTTATTTTGGGTGGCCTGGGGCCATCTTTTGTGGTTTAATCTATGAACCAAAGAAGGTACATAGGATTAAGGATTGCCAGTGCATGGAAAATTCTTAGCAATGCCTCTTTAAAAAATTATTTCCATGTATAGTAGTGTAGGGTTTTACCTTTCTCCATGCTCCATCTTTCATATCATGCTTTGTTCATTCTCTCCATTTTTCATTGTCTTCATTTATCATTTCATTCGCTTGGTCTGCTCTCCCAATATATACTCTGGATTCTTGCAGTGATTTGGAAATGACTCATCCCCAATAGGAGCCACTGTTAGAACTGAAAATTTCCATCTAAAATCCTAAGGTGGGTAGACCCATAATAGTGGTGCACAATTTTTATAACGAAGGAAGTTTGAGAAAATTCTCATGCATTGAAAATTTCATGTTTTAAAGGGTTCATTTGAACTAGGGGATTCGCACGAACCCAAAAGAGGGGTTCGGTCGAACCCCTAGTTCGAGCGAATGCCCTTTTGCATGGTGGGTTCGCTCAAACCCTGTGATGCCACGTTCCCTTATGGGGAATTCAAAAAAATGGGGAGTTCGAACGAACCCCCCTTTACCCTTTTGAGTGAAGGGGGGTTCGTTCGAAGGGGGGTTTGAGCGAACCCCCTTTTTTGCCCTTCTCCCCCTCTTCCACCAAATTTTAGCAGAATTCTGCCCTTCGAAGCTTGGGTTGAGGATGAAAATGGAGGAGACTTCACAAACCCAACTGGAAGATGGAAGTCCTCAAAACAAGCTATCCAACGATTTAAATTTTAATATGTATTGGTTTTATTATGTATGTTTTTTTTTAGTTTTATTAAACATAGGTTTTTCACCGAAAGTCAAGCTCTCTGTTTTGCACATGTGGAAAAATAGCAGATTATCAAAATAAATTTTTTAAAAATACTTTGAGACTGGGTATTGATGTCCTTGATCCATTAAAAAAAACAAAATTGAGTTTCGATACATACAGAAAAAGTTATGTTGTATACATTCCGCCTATGTCTGAATTGCAACTAGTTTGACTTCGAAACTTGATTAGAAAAAATAATTCAATAAAAAACTATGAGACCAAATGCAAGTGCTAGATATTGTAGTTAAAAATCTAAATTTCAAAAAATTAGAATTTTATCCTTTATACAAAAAAAGTCATGTTGTATACGGTGAGCGTCACTTTTTAAAAATGTTGTTTTCTGAAAAAAAACTAGTTTTCGTGGGAGATGGAAAAAAAAGGTGCAATCTGATTCCAAAAAATTTTTAAAAATATTTTTAGAATCTACAAAAAAAATGTGATGAGACTCTAGTTTTCATCATCTTCAAATTCCTCAAGGTTTAGCCGCTATAGGTGCCCAAATATGAAGATTTAGTTAAAAATAATAATTGCAATGTCTAGTTTGGCCAAAAATTGTAAACCACTATTTTGGGATCACCCAAGTTTTCTCACAAATTTCCATAAAGTTCCACTAAAATCCTAAGGGTTTTTTCTCATTTTAACCTCATATTCTCCATTAAAACTCTAAAAGATTTTGTCCAATTTCCTACCTTTGTCATGAAAAAATTTATTTCACCACCTTTCATAAAGTGAAAGTAGCCTATTCTTTATAAACATTTCCACCTTAATCATGTTTCATACGCCAACACCCTTTACTGCTTTACCGTAGCCTTTTGCAAGGTGGCTCGTGGTATAGTGGTGATGGTTGGATAACAGTCAGGGTAAATGCTACCGCTGCACTATAGGTGGTTAGCACATACACCATGGTAGTGCGGTGGACAGTCAATAGATGGACAAAGGCGACCAGTTTGGAGGTTCACTGCGTTACCGTGCATGGTCAATTCATTGACCGCGGTAGTGGGGTAAACCATTAGCAACCGGCGAAGGAAGTGGCAAGCGGTTAGAGAAAGTAGTCAAGGAGCGGTTGGCAAGGAGATACCACGGTACCACAACCATCAAAGTTGGTAACTGCGGTAAGGTGGTGAACGAGAGGTAAACAGTGAAGTTGTTACCACGGTACCATTGGCAGTCAAGCCAGTAACCGCGATAGCGCGATAGACGTGGAGATAACCGTCTCAATGAGCGGAGATGGAAACGAAGGATAACGGTTAGCAGTTACCGCAGTACCACAGGGAGTAGCCGGATAGACCACGGTGGTCGAGGTAAGAGGAGATGGAAGTCGTGACAGTCAGTGGTGGGACCTGTCAAATTCAAAGTGGTAAAAGAAATAAAGAAAGCCACGGAGACATAAAGTATTAAAAGCAGAAAAGGTATAAAGTAATAAATCAAAGGTGAACTATGTAAAAATATTTGATTTTTCGATAAGGCAATTAATCAAATATTTTATTTCCTGTCAGAAAATTCAAACGGTTGTAACAGAAAACTGAAGGGTTGTGACTCTTCAAATTTTATTGTATAAATCTATTGTAAAAGAGGATAATGGTTAGGGGTTAGGGTAGGAGTTAGATTTTCTTAAAAAATAAAATAGGAAATGGAAATAATGTACAGAGCCTTCCCTGAAACAATGCAATGGAGATTAATATGTTAAACTGGTGAATTCCATTTTGTGTTTAGTTGTTGTGTTATAATTATTTATATTTCCTATCTTGTATTTCCAACTTGCATTCCTCTGATCATTTAAACCAATATTTCAAGTATGTGTTTGGTTTATCAAGGTGTAATTTTTCACTTTGTGTGATTTCATTAATTGGTGTCTGAATGTCAGAATTAAATTCTTTTAATAAGTCACAGTGGTCTTAGGATTTCTTTTGGATTGTTGAAGAAGAACTTGGTAAGAAAACATTCCAGCACTATTTCTGCAAGACATAAATAAATGAAGTTGTATGCCAGTCATTAGAATTTCATTTTCAGAGTGCCTAGCAACTCGAATTAAGAAAAAAAGGGAAAAATACACAATTCTTGATAATTTGACTCCATTTCCCATGTGGATAGAAGGCACTGATTTGCCTCAACCCAAAGATCAGATTTCATACAATTAATATTTTCAAATCCTTTCATTTGTCCAGTAGGAGTAGGAGTAGTTTTAGTGTTTATGTCTATCCACTTCCATTTGCCATTGTGGGTGGATTGTTGCATTAGGAAATACATTTAAATCTACATCATTCATTAGGTTCACCCACCTTGGTCTAGCAGAACCTAAAGAGAAGAAGGTACAATTGCATCAATTGGCCTTGTACATTGGCCAAAAGTGTAGTAAGAGCTTCGCAAACTCTTTTGGTTAAAACTTGCATTTTTGAGACCCAACAGGGCCCAACACAATCCTGTAGGATCAGACAAGAAGTTTCTAAGCATCACGGTAACCAAGTAATAGCATGCTGAAGTTTGCAACCATTTTGCACTTTTGACCCTTAAGGGATCGATCCGGTGGAACATAGCTCAGAGTGATTTCGTGCATTTTGGTGCAAAAGAGAACCATGCCTAGTGTAAACATACTTATTCAGATGCATTGGAGCAGTTAGTTTGGTCACACGAGCTGCAGAGTAAAAGTTGCACCACTTTGCAACTTTGCACAACTTGAATTTGACACTTTTTCCATCAAGTGAAAATCCGCCGCCAGGGGAAAACCACTCCGAGACAGGAAAAACCGAGAGAGGTTTTTTTAGAAGGGCCCAATACAATCCTGTAGGATTAGATGATAAGTTTCTATGTGTCACAGTATCTAAGTAATAGCATGATAATTTTTTCAGCCATTTTGCACTTTGGACCCTTAAGGGATCGATCCGGTGGAACATAGCTCGGAGCGATTCCGCCTATTTCGGTGTGAAAGAGGACCATGCCTAGCATAAAAATACCTATGCACATGTGTTGGAATAGTTTGCTTGGTCACATGAGTCGCAGAGCGAAATTTGCACCACTTTGCAACTTTGCACTGCTTGCATTTGATGCTTATTCCATCAAGTGAAAATCTGCCCCCACAGGAAAACCACTCCAAGATAGCCAAAACCGAGAGAGGTGTTTTTAGAAATTCCAAACGCGATCTTGTAAGATCAGACAAGAATTTTCTAAGCATCATGGTATCTGAGTAATAGAATGTTGAAGTTTGCAACCATTTTTCACTTTGAACCCTTAAGGGATCGATCCAGTGGAATGTAGCTCGGAGCGATTTCGTGTGTTTCGGTGCCAGACAAGACCATGCCTAGCATAAACATACCTATTTGGACATTTTGGAGTAGTTAGTATGGTCACACGAGTTGTAGAACAAAATTTGCACCACTTTGCAACTTTGCACTGCTTGAATTTGACACTTTTTCCATCAAGTGAAAATTTGCCGCCACGGGAAAACCACTTTGAGATAGCCAAAACCGATAGAGTTTTTGTAGAGGGGCCCAATGTGATCCTGTAGAATCAGATGATAAGTTTCTAAGCATCACGGTATCTGAGTAATAGCATGTTGAAGTTTTCAGCCATTTTGCACTTTGGACCCTTAAGGGATCGATCCAGTGGAACATAGCTCAGAGAGATTCCACGCATTTTAGTGTGAAAGAGGACCATTCGTAGTGTAAACATACCTATTCAGATGTGTTGGAGCAGTTAGCTTGGTCATATGAGTTCAAGAGAAAAATCTGCACCACTTTGCACAGCTTGAATTTGACACTTTTTCCATCAAGTGAAAATCCGCTGCCATGGGAAAACCACTCCGAGATAGCCAATATCGAGAGAGGTTTTTCTAGAGGGGCCCAACATGATCCTTTTGGATCAGATGAGAAATTTCTAAGTGAAATGGAATATTTTTTATGGGGTTTGTGTTGCTGCCCCTGTAGATTTTGATGGAAAAGGGCATGAAAAATGAGTTTTCACCCTAGGGTTTGATAAAGTATTGCATGTAGAGGTTGGGTGATTGTCTTTTGAGTTTTTGCAGGTGATTTTAAGAAGGTCTGAGGTGGTGTCATGTTCTAGTAAGGTGTGGAACCATTCCTTTCAATAAACCCTCCTTATACTAGCATAAAATAAGGGTTTTGGCTTGGCATGGTGGAGTGAGTTTGTCCTAAGACATTGCGGATCTGAGGGTTTGGATACATGATAATTTATGCCTCAACAATTTAAGGGGGTTCTTGAATGTTTAAAGGTATGTTCCTTTGTTTCTTGAATTCCCTTGCACAAATAAACACACACATACCTAAAACATCCTAATTCGACCTTACATGCTTTATATCACTTCTCTAATCACCTAATGACCTCTTTGAGACTATGAATACATTACATATGACCGTTACATGACCTTTTCACATTGTTTACATTTCAAAATTCAAATTTTGAAAATGTTCCTATTGAAGGCATTTACAGAACAAGGTGCTATTGCACCAAACATGAACTCCAAAATTACAATATTTGAGTAAATCTCATTACAATGCCTTAGGTACTTCATTCTCACAGATATTTTACAATGTCACTCATAAATTCGAGATTCTCTTTAAATGTCTACATCATAGGTGCACATTATGAGGTTAACTTCAATTGAGTAACTTCAGATTCCCTCGCTAAGTTTCACACACTCTTTTATAATGGCTTGAAATCAAAATTGAGATTTGTCAAGATCATCAAAATAAGGATGTTGCATTGCTTTTTTGGATGAGATTCTCTTTGATGGCTTATAAATCAGTATTTTATGGAATGAGAGATCAATCAATTTTTAGTAGTTTATTTACAAGTACACAAAGTAAAAGAGAAAAAAAAAGAGAATCCAAAATTTAAATGAAATAAAAAATAGATGGAAGGCACTTCTAGATAGGCATGCAGGTCTCACAACTTAGTCACTCCTGGTCATACATCTTCACTGGCAATTCCAACATACCTATTGCACACAACACCTCTCATGAATAGAGTAAGTTGAAATTTTAGATGCTCTTATAATGTCTACATCATAGCTGCTCATGATAAGGTTAACTTCAAATGAATAACTTGAAAGTCCCTCACCAAGCTTTGCACACACTTTTCTAATGGCTTAAAATCATGATTGAGATTTTTCAAGATCATCAAAATAAGGATGTTGCATTTCTTTTCTGGTTAGCATTCTCTTGGATGGCTCATATATCTACATTTTTTGCAAGGGGACACCAATCACTGTTTAGTATGTTACCTACAAATACACAAAGTAAAATAAGATAATAGCATTGGCATCAAACAAATTAATGTGCATACAAGTATAAATAAATAAGAACCAATGTGCATATACTTACAAATTAATCCAACGAACCATTCGGGTCTTCTCTACTATTTATTGTGTCAAGTATAGCCTCATGGTAAAACTCACGGACCTTACACAAGGTCTTCTTCAAAGGTCTACCCCCATATTTGGTCAAACAAACATTGGATGCCATGACAAGGTTCGAGTAATGAAGAATCTTACGATGCGTGTCAAAGTCCTGAAATAGCCAATGTTTAACACTCGAATGTGGGTACCTTCTAAGCCATGTTCCAGTAACCACAACTGAGCCTGTAGGGTATTCGATGTTTTCTCTATCTATAACTGGGGCTTCCAATTTCTTTTTGGCCTCAACATAATGATACAAGTAATAGTTTGTTCCCTCTTCATTGTCTTCATCTGCAATAACTGCATAAACATGCCCTGCATTGATATGTGAAGAAAATATCTTGAAATTTGTCAACATTATGAGTACAGTACAAAGTAAGATAATGATATGGATTTTCAACAACTAAGAAAGTAGATATATCACCTAGTTGAACTAGATTTGATATGTGGTCAAAGTCGACCGATGATTCCATTTGTGTCAATTCCAATGCCATCAGAGGGTGATACATGTGAAGTGGGCTAAGATAATTTTTCAACCATATGTCGGTCGTATTTTATGCCCCTCTGAGCCAAACAACTGTAGAACATTTGGAAGTAACCTTGCACGAACTCTGGAGAATGTGTGCGATCATCACTAATGTAAAAGTGGTACTCCCTCAATACCTTCCTTTGGTCATCTATACTATCAAATGCATGAATGAATGCTATGTGCACAAATATCAAAACCTGTGTGGAGTTGTAATACTGTGACTGCACTTGGGTATCTGCAGGATCATGATGGGCCAAAAAGTGGCGATATCTAAGTGATATGATGGCCCATGTGGCTGATGACTTTTTTTTTACCCAAAATTGATGAAACGAAAAGGGATTTTAAAGGAGATTCTCAGCTTTCCACCAATATAAATTATGCTTTGCTTTGAATTTAATAAATAATTATTATTCATTTTCTATTTGAATTACGACTAAAGTCTTGATTGATAGGTTGATTGAAAAACATCTATAACTTTCAAACGGTGTCACATTTTTTGAATTCAAAACATGCATCACATTCTATACTTCACATAATATAGGATTAAAAATTAAAAAATGTATTTCATGATTTTTTTACCAAGTTAAGGTGGTTAGACATACGAGTTTTTATATTTTTAAAAAATTGTAATAAAAAAATCATAATTAATTATTTACTTGGAAAAAAATTACAAAAAAATATGCATCACATCGGGACATGAGTCCCTTACTTATATATAAAATATTATAAAAAAATATTATCATTTTATTATGGTTAGGGAGGTCAGACAGACACCTACTTCTTATTTTTTCCCTGAAATTTAAGTACTACTACATTGAAATTTCAAATTTTCACCAAATAGATTTTTTATTTTTTTAAATAAACCTAGTATTTTAGAAACTAAATTCAATTTTATATAGATTATATTGTTACATATTTTTGAAATAATATAGATAAGTTATTCAATTTTTTACATCAAATTGCCTAAGTCTAATTTTCTGAATTTTATTTCCACTTAAGGGCCTACTTTTTCCATGATGATCCTGCACATACCCACTTCATGTTGTGGTTGTAGAGTGTAGTTCTCTGTAAACTCAACCATTGATACTATTCTTCCAACTAGAAAGGTGTCCTTGCATAGCTTGAATTGTGTGTCCAACCATCAGGCTCTATGGGTATGCATTGCATACTTAGATAGTATATTGTCACGAAACATGGATATAAACTGGTACACTAGAATCTTCTCAATAACCAAATCACACTCTTTTTCTTGAGACCCATCTTTTGTAGCATATGCCAGTGTTTTATACTTCCCGAACTCTACTAGTTTTTGTCCCACCTCATCTGTGCTTTCCATATGTGGACATACTAGCATACGCTGGAAGCCACCACAATGCTCGCATGAACCATCCAAGCATGTTGGCCTGTAGAATATCTGGCCATCCTCTATTTCACATATTTTTTTTGATAAGAACTCACTTGAAGATTTTGGTGGGGCTTCTATGCCACAATCCTACAAAACATCGTTAGTATGCAAATCTACACATATAGAACGATAAACATCATAATGGTTAGAAAATTCAATATGTAGTCTACAACAACAAGTAGTGCGTGTGTGATTTATCTTGACATAAAAAGGTTTAAGCATTTAAAAAAATATTTGAGAAATACTAATTTGAGGATAATCATTTTCAAATTTTTGAAAAAATTGGGTTTGAGTCATATCAAAAAATGCTTTGGATGTGGCTCACGATTCTGACTACCAATTCTCCTTCTTACCACATCCCTTTGATTCAGAGCTGGCCTTGTGTTATTCTTTCAATACTCTTCAATTAGAGTTCTCAAGGCTTCGACAACTTCTTTATCTTTTCGTGACAGTATCCTTGAGAATTCCCATAATTCATTTGAATCATTGCCCTCAATTCTTTGCCGCCTTTGAATGGCTCTTGATAATATTTTTCTACTAATTCCCGTGTGTTCACTTATCTTTTTAATGAGATGATCTCTCTTTGTTTGACAGCTTACCAAATTCGATGTAATGTTACGTCGGGTGACATTACTATCCTTTGAGCATGATGTTTTACCCACACTCTTAGAAGAATCCATTAGATTCTTCACAATAGTGTCTTCACTTGATGCATTCGATGTTCTCAACCCAAGAGTCTTCATGATGTTCCTATATTTTACACCCTGCATCATTTCAAAAAATAGTTGACATCTTGAAGTATCATTTAGTCTTACAAAGAATCGTTCCCAAATCTTCTTAGCATATCTTCTGCAAGTGTGTGTTGAAATCTTACCTTCCATGTGCTGCAAAATCTCATCATCAATATTAATCAAATACTTTGGCTTTCTACACAAAATCCTAGGTGGTGTTCTCCTAGGTACATACATCTCAACATTAGGAATTTCATCAATATTTAATTGAGGTGGGATAGATTGTGTACCTTTGATCGAGGGTGGAGAAGAATACATATCGTGAGGTTCACATGGGGATAATGGCATACCTTCTTCGTCAAATCCGAGTGATGATGTACTATCAACTTGAGATGTGTTGGATGGTGTCCAACAATATTCACTTGAGGTAGATGGTGTCCCTCCATATTCACTTGCAGTAGATGGTGTTCATCCATATTCACTTCTGCTAGATGGTGTCCCTCCATATTTTCTTGTGCTTAATTGTGTCCCTTCATATTCAGTTATCGTAGAGGGTGTGTCTCCAACTATGGTATATGAATCTGTCTTACGATGATGCTTTTGCATTTGTTCCTTTTGTGCTACCAATTCCCATTATTTTTTTGACGGTTGAGGTTCCTCTTCAATTGGCTTGTTTTCGTCAATCGTTTCCAATTTCTTCTTTTCACGATATGCCGCCAACCGAACTCTCTCATTTTCTTTGAAGGTTTCATTCTCTTCGGTTGTTAGTTTCCTCTTTGTCTTTTTCTTCAGCATGGCAAATAATTTTATTTGTACCATGGTAATGAGATGAATATTAGATCCAAAAAAATGTATCCATTCAAGTTAATTGAAAAATATATGTCATTCAAGGCTTCATTTAAATAATACTTACAATCGTCCTATACAAAAGTTAACCTAGCATAGACAAATGTGACAGGATTTTTTTCAATCCAGAATACCATAAAGAAAAGTGGTAACGTGGCATGCCATGATTGCAAGATAGGCTCAAAATGGAAGCATGGACATTTGCAAAAAAATGCATTTTTTGGCAAAGTTGTGAAGAGATAAGTTAGTTAAGAAGTTACAAAAATAGTTAGATACATTGGGGGAGTTGAGTTTCAAGGGAAATAAGATAAATATCATGTAAGTTACAATCATAATAAGTGTAATGGAATTGTGAGTGTTTGATAAGTTTGTGGTGTAGGAGCACCTTGAAAATCGATGCTTCCATTTTGAAATTTGATTCAATTTTGGGTATCTCCATGTCGTAAGAGGGTCATTAAGACATTTTCCATGTATGGGAATCATTAGGAGGTTTAAAATGTGCATTGAAAATGTAAGGTTACAATGAAAAATAAAGTTGAAAGCAAGCCATAATAGAATGAAAGAAAATGTGTAAAGACTTCACATACCTAAAAAACCAGACTTTCAAATGGAGGAGTTGAACCCAATTATGTAGGCTTAGCTTCTTCTTTCTTCAAACTACACAAAAATTTGACTTGTTCAAAAGTTTGTTCCCCTCCAAACTTCAATTGTATATCAGTTTTCAATGGAATTCAAACTTCAATTGATATTATATGTCTTTCAATGTGGAAACTCTTCTATTTCATGCAAAGGTGGTAGAAAGATCATGGAAAAGGTGATGGAATGTGAAAAACATGCTTGCACACTTCACAACATCATCAAAAGCCTACTTTTTGTCAAAGCACACGTAGAACTAGGAGAATATGCAGACTGTGGGCCTTGACATCATAGGTATATTATTTTTTTTTACCATTTTTAGTGGAATACAAAACACACTCGCATTATAATGCGCTTGTGTTAACGTGAGCATGTTATTTATTCCTAAAATGGTAGCATCTCTACTTTCTCAAAATATGCACACGTTATATGAAATATGGTTTTATTAATATATTTATTTTCTCCCTCTTTGTCTAAGAGGGAGAGAGAGAGAGGGAGGAAGGGAGGGAGAGGGAGAGGGAGAGGGTTAGAAAGAGATAGTGGGAGAGACGGAGGGAGATGGTTAGAAAGAGATAGTGGGAGAGATGAACATAGATAAGGAGGGAGAGGGGGGGAGAGTGGGAGAGAAAGAGAGAGTGGGAGAGAAAGAGAGAGTGCGAGAGAAAGAGGGAGAGAGAAGGAGGGGGGAAACATTGATAGGGAGGGAGAGGGGGGAGAGTGGGAGAGAAAGAGAGAGTGGGAGAGAAAGAGGGAGAGAGAGGGAGAGAGGGAGA